>OZ012720.1:16899652-17499652 GCA_963942605.1 Poecilus cupreus | reverse complement strand
AATTCTAATCTAAAATACTTATTAAATAAAAAGAAATCTGATGTCAAAACAACCCTCCGTCTTTTACTTTTAAACGACACAAAATATAGAAAATTTTCAGTAAAAACTATTTAATATCTTCATATTATAATAAAATTAAATCTAAATCAATTATTTACTGTGATTTGCTCAAAATATCTTATGGTTATATGCCTTCAAGTAAACTAGCACTTCGCCACTTCGGATTGATGGATTGCTACAAAAATTTAATAAGCTCGTAATTTGAACATCAAAGTGAAATATCTAATGTGCCCACCACATAAATTCTCAAAATGTTTATTTTATAAACAGTATAAAATATGTTTGAAAAAAAAGCTAATATTATTCTACATCTTTTTGATTCCACTGAAATATGATTAACTTTTTTTGCGAAGATAGGAAGCGGACTAACTGCTTTGGTCATATAGTCCATGCCGCCTCAAGAATGGATTATTGTGAATCTATCTGAAAATCAAACATTACAAATAGCTTTGTGCTAGGCTAGTGATATAGCCACTACGCCACCGAGATCGGCTCTATCTTATTTATTTGGATCACCCTCAATATTTCATAAAATAACATTCAAAATCTAAGTTTGAAATATGGCATTGATAGCTTCATTAAATTTTGAGTTATCGTGGCCGAAAAAATTGATGCACAGACAGACGTCATAATGAAAATAGTTAATCGTTTTCTAGGGATCCCAAAACGTGCTTATCCGTAGAAAACTCACTACGGAAAATATAAAATAAATATTAAATATTGGTGTAAACATAAAAGTAATGATTGATATTTTAGTTTACCTTTCCTGCGTAAAACCTTCAATTTAGTAACAAACTCGACCAGATTTAATTAACAATAGTAAAAAAATTGACGATCGTTCGAATTTTTGACAATTGAATTAACTATCCTCCCTGAGGCATTAACTTTTAATTTGATACCAAACCAAACCTCAAAATTGCACTATAGGAAACAGCAAGTTATATTATTTATTTCACAAATTTTGCACACATCTTTCAGTTCATACATTTTTCTCAGTTAATTCCACATTAGAACTAAATTTAATTTATTATTTTGTGAGATAAGAAAACATCCACTTCCGGTTTTGAAGTTAAAACCAAAATCAAGTCGGTTGATGAAACTATTGTAACGTTTTACTCTTTAAGGTTCGGCGATGTTTAAAGAATAATAGAATAACTCAAAAGTTTAAATATAACTAACAAAAAATGATTTATTTATTTCCATTTAATTATTAACGCTAAAATATTAAACATTACATTTATTTACATACTATTGGGATCTGACATGGGGGCGTGGCTTATCCAATATGGCGTCAATTAGGGTGAAGATTTGAATGTGACATTAGTACTGTTCGCGTATAAAATATAAGAAATGAGTCTCACGATTAATAATATTGGCGAATGCGCTACAACAGATCCTGCAAACTAAATTTTGCAGAAGCTGCACGCATTTTATATAATTGAAAATTGATTAAATGTGGGCAAAAATTAAATGAAAGTGACAGTGGCTGTGGGTGTAGTGGCTTTCTATATGTCAACGTCGAATTTACGAGGTGATCCCCATCAAATTAATAGTAAAATTACAGGAGATGAAAAAGTGATGAGTGTTGTTTGTTCCTACATGGCTTGTTTTGGGTGAAAAATGCAAACACTGCATTGCTACGTTGTTGTACCTACTGTTATAGGTTAGTTGTACGTTTCTTAATCTAAATCAACTAAATAAATAAATAAATAACTAAAAATGATCAAATATAAGGAACATTAACTTTGAATACAGATTTAATGTAATTTATGAATTTAGTTAAATACAAAGTGAAAAGATTTCGGAGCAAATTCGTCTTATAAATATACAGAGCATATTATTTATTGTAAACATTCATGCTTTTTTACTTTTGTTAGTTTCTTCCAAATATTTTTCGCCCTCCAAATTGGTTTACTTTATAAATAAAATGTTTGTCCAGCTTCGGAAAATAATGGAACGTAACATCCAGATTTTTACGGGACTTATTATTACACCCTTTTACTGCACAATATACTCTATTTTTCGATTTTTTGCGGTGTTTAACTACAATTTCGGTCATCTTTTATCTCAAAAATCGTTATTCCCATTTGACGTAATGTATTTCTAACGGAATCTTCACCCTACTTTGTGTTCGAAAATAATCCGCTAGATGTCATATTGCTACATGTCAGATCCCAATTACACTATTACTATATCTATTTTCACAAGTAATATTTATTTCTTCTTATCATTTATTTGGACTTATTATCGTTCAATAATCAGAGCAAGAAACGGAAAAAATTCGGGTAAAGGTTAATCGAAATTGCGTACGATCTTTCCTTATTGGTTTTTGTTCAAAAACCTGTTATCTCTCTACAAACCGGTTTTTAAAAACTGTTATGTTACTGGTTAAAAAAACCGTTTAATTAAACAGGTTTAAAAAATAAACAGGTAAACAGGCATAAACAAATATGGACTGGTGTTTACTAAGTATTCTACACAGTAGAGGACTGAACGCAGAAGCAAATTGACTGGTTTAAAAAACCGATTAAATAAACTGGATTAAAATTTTTTGGTTAATGGTTACCGGTTTTTTCGGAAATATAAATATCGTTTCGATTAAAAATCTTACTTTTGGCCCAAATATTACGGTTAACCGGTTTTTGCCCCATTTATAATAGACTCATGGTTTATCACAGACCGTCGGTTCACCACAGACTGTCCGCCGTTAGCCCAGCACCCCCTTATATGTTTATTCCTGTAGGGCGGGTTCTGGATTGTTCTAGATTTCTCATGAAGCTACGAGAAACGTACTGACCGAGCGTGACGTCACTCCGACAGGTTTCAACAGATGTGTGTTTGTTGCACTATAATTCTGAAATTTCGTTCGGGAGTTATTGAACATACGGACACGGACACACATTTATCCATCCTTCCATTCACCTAGCAGTCCTTCTATCTATCCACGCTCACATCATTTAGATAAGATTATACAAACGGAATCAGGGGACCTGAAAACATCTGCGAAAATCTGCTCATCGATTTCACCTATACTTCCTTATGCTTCGAATAAGAAATGTATAAACTATAACACTGTTTGTGTTGATTACAGTTACATATTCTAACTATAATTGTATTTAGATATGCACACTTAGAAGTTAATTTTAAATCTGTAGGAAATAAAATACTATGCATTATTAATTTATACAAATTAATTTATTATTTTAAAATATGTATCACTATTACATTATAATCTACAACTAAAAATCTTCTACTATTGATGACGACAACAGGAAAATTGGAACTATACATGCTAGAATATAAAATATAAGATATCTATTTAGTACTAGTTCTTGTATAAAAATTTTGATTTTATATTTTTACCTAATATACTTCCACCCAGAAACAGAAAAGGTGACACACATCCTGTGGCTAAAAGCGCAGGGAATACAAGATTTCCTATAAAAGATCCTATACGACCTGCCGTCAAAGATAATGCTACTGTCAATGTTCTAAAAATATATAGAAATATTATCAAACAATTTTTGCCTACATTGTGTGTTTGAATTTCAAGAATCACCATTGGGATCTCGAGAACTGTAAGAGCTATAACTATAGACCAAATTTACCACACCACTGAACTAATTTATGATACTTTTGTTTACTAGATATGCACAAAAAAATTATTTTTGTTGATTTTTTATTTTTAAATAATTAATAAACTATCGCATATTGAGAAAGGTGTTTCAAATATGTGAGGTACGTATGTGTACTCTCTAACCGATAGCGCAGAATTTTTTTTTTATGTGGCTTATTGCACTTAAATATAATATTCGAGAAGACACAAACTTATAATTTATTAATCGACACCAATAGTAAAAATTATTATAGAAAAAAGCTCATTTTTTCTAATGTTAATGATATATAATTTTGTACATACTAATTATATTTTAAATGAAAGTAATTAAATACAAATTTTTTATCATCTGACGATGATGATGAGATTATTGTTTATTTTTAAAGAAATGAGTAACAAATAGAATTTTGTGAAAAATAATTTAGTAGGAGCCAGTGACCTATAAATTAACATGTTTTTTTTTTCATATGTTTTAAACACATTTCATTAATTATAATAAGGATATATAATAAAAAAGATTTTGGAGTTCCCAAGCCCTAAATTAACAGAACCCAGCTGTGAATCTTATAAAATATTAGTAAAATACAATAAAGAATAAATTTATTTTAAAATTTTTACCTGAAACTGGTGGGAAATAAGTCAACGGTGATACTGATAAATGTCACACATGCTACTCCAGTCATTGTGGAATATAGAGCTGACATAAGTAGAATCACTATTGGGTTTGTGCACCAAATTAGTGCTACTCCACACCATCCTGATATAAATAATAATAATCCTAAAAATGCATCAAATATTATAAATCAAAAAATTATTTTAAATCGGAATGTGTTATGCTTTGGTTTCTGGTTTGTGATATTTGTTACTCTGATATTTTACAACAAAGGGAAAAGCAACGGAAAAGTGAGTTATGTAACATTACAGACTATTAACAGTTATTTACTTTACAAGTGGGCGAAGTAAGGAATTATCCACGACCACGTGATAAATTTAAGTACACGAAGCCGAAGTCTGAGTGTGAAAATTTTATCGAGAGGGCAATTCCACTTTGGCCACGTGTGAAGTATAACGTTTTATCCAACAACTCTTAATAAATGCAAAATTTATTAAAGAAATATTATTTCACATTGATATATGTGGTTACCAAGGTATTATGTGTTATTATTATTGTTACAAATAAAAAAATACTCACTAGTGGATTTTCTCAAAATTATACCCACTAGTGGGTAATCTGTTACTTTTCTTGTTTAAAATCGCCATAGTTATAGAGCCTTTATTGAGAGGTGTTGGATAAAATTATTTAAAGGGTAATTAATCATACTTAATCGCTTGTTGAAATTTATGTATATGGGTCAACGAAAATACTCCTTCATTTTATATACCATGTGTTTCAATTTCGAGGATCACTATGGGGATCTGGAAAACTGTAATATCTACGACTTCGTTTAATTAGATAAAAAACTTTTTAACAAAAAATTAAACTTATAAAAAAAGAAACTGAAAAACGAAAAATAAAATATACCTTTTTAGTCTTGTTAACTATGTTCTTAAACTAATGTAACTAATTTTGAGTCGGCGTTCGTTAATTGTTTCCCGACTCAAAATTAGTTACATACATTAGTTTAGGGGCTTAGTTACTAAGATTAAAAGATTTATTTTATTTTTCGCTTTTCAGTTTCTTTTTTTGTGGCTACCTGTTTTCCTACCCATAGGGGTTGAATTTTTTAATTAAAATGGGACCAACTTCGAGGTATACCCTATTAAATAAAAAAGAATCGTCAAAGTCGGACAACTTTGTAAAAAGTTATGTGTTGTCATACTTAAAAAGTATAAAAGCGTCGAATTGAGAACCTGCTAATTTTTTTCGTCCATTAAACAGTAGTCACACATTTAATGTTTTTTGTTTTCCGAAAAAATGAATAGATCACTAGATATGGGCAAAAATACCTATTTTCTTTAATTGTTTTATTTTTAAATAATTTCTAAACCTTTGCATATTCAGAAAAATGTACACATTTTTACTGTCTTAAGCGTGCATTACACGATGAAGTTGTTCTTTTCAAGTGACATAAAAAATATTTTCTCTCGCACAATGACATCTGTGTCAGAGAGAATTAGATGAATCGACAAAAAGAATATGTGGTACTTTATCGTGAAATTTCCTAAAAAAATTTGGCTACACTGTTGCTTTAGCAATATGCGAATTACCTATCAAATGTCATTTTAAAGTCTCTTGAAAAGAAAACTTCATCGTGTAATGTCCGGTTTATGTGGCGAAGAAAAATATTCTTTTACCGTGGTTCATATTCGAGGCATGACAAAAAACTTATAATTTTTTAATGGAACCAATAGTAAAAAGTACCATAGCAAAGCATATTTTTTCTGATTTTATTTTACGTGAAAATAATTACATACTAATTTTTGTTCATCTAACAATAAGTGTATTAATTATTTTTACAGAAATAAGCCAAGTTACATATGAATTAACAAATAAAATTTTATAAGCAAATGATTAAAAGCAAGTTTAATAAGTAATCCTACTACCATATAACATAAGTGAAACGTCTACCAAGTTTAATACATACAAAAGAAAAATTAACGAATTCAGATTCTTTTGTCCATATCTAGTGACCCATATATTTTTTCCGGAAAACAAAAAAATATCAATAAATTGACCTACTAGTGTCTAATTTACCCGAAGTCGTATCTCTTATAGACCTCGAAATGGTTCAGTTTTCGGAAAATTATTTAAAAAATTTTGCTTCAATTATTTACAAGCAATTTAAAAAGAAATAATAAAAATTGAAATTCTCAAAGAGCTAGCAGAACACAAAACCGATAGAATACTCAATATAAGAAGCACAACTGCGATGGCTGTTAAGGTTCCTAGGATTCACGGGAAAAAGAAAAAGTGGAAGATCAATCAATACCTAAAACCAAGAAGTAGAAGAAGCAGTTTATAGAGATCCACGAAGAACACTGATACAGTATTTAAAAGCTAGCCGTTTGTAGAAAACTTTGGAGAAAAACACGGAAAAAATAACTCAATCCCAATTATTATGATATAAGGTAACACGATATTGGATTAAGTAAAAACAATAAAAACAGTATATTACAATGTGAGTGAAGAAACTAAGAATTTCGCTCACGCATGTGCCAGTTTTGAACACGAGGCGTTAGCCGAGTGGGCAGACACAAAAGTGAGCAAATTTGTTTTTTCATGAGTGTTGTTTAGCGTTTTGTTCAATCCTGCTATTGTAAGTACGCGCCCCCATCCTTGTGGTCCACATACTCAATGTTAGTTTTGGTTCAGTTTGGTAATTACAGATAAGTGGGTGAAAGTAGTGATCGTAAGAACTTTCGCCCATTCACCTGTTATTACCCATTCCGTTGCCATATGAATGAGTTGAGTGGACAAGACAGAAGGTTTCGAGTTCTGTATCCAAGCAAGAAACAATAAGTTTCATTAACAGGATTGATCAAAATATTTTTACATAAATAATGTAAATAATTAACGATAAAAAAAAAACTAGAATAGAGTGCACCTATATGGTTTTGACTTTTTGAGCTATGCCATGGAATTTAAAAATTTTTCATTTTTAATTTTCTTGTATTTAAAAAAAAAGTACTTTTTATTGTTCATACTAGGCATATTTTATTATGTATCAATACATGAAAACTCACCTAGTAATATCTTTTTATTAATTATAGAAATCCCAATTGTTACTATAACATACATTGTTACTGAACATACACCCACAACACATAAATTAATATAAACTTGATCGTTCGTTTGGCTCTAGAAGAAAATATTTTAAATAGTTACGTAAATAAATAAAATGGTTTACTTACGTCAATACAAATCCCTTGCGTATTATTTGAAAATTTTTCTAAAGAAGTTTCATTAAGATGTTCACTCATAATTTGGCATAAAGTTGCTGATGGGTTTCTATTTGAATCAAATGCATCCATCAATGAAAACAGTTCTGGTAACCATACTTTTAAAGTGTTGGCTCTAAAACAGACGTACCGTTATATAATATCTATGAGAAATTAAATAAATCAATTACGAATTTTAAATGATTTGCATACCCCAATAAAATGAAAAATTGCATGAATATAGTTAATAAAAAATTCCATAAATATGGCGGAAAAAATAATGGTTTAACTTGCTTCCAACCTTCACTTTTTGATTTATTTTTCTTATCTTCTGGTTTTTTGTTTTCACATAATAATTTGGTAATCTACAAACACGAATGTATAAAATATAAAATATGATTCGATGTTAAAAATACCATTGAGATCACGAGAACTATGAGATATATGACTTAGATTTTCCAAAATAATATAATGGGTTGAGGTTTGACTAATGGTGTATAATATAAGAGGTGGTTCCACTTATCCTATTGATATGTCCTCTTTAAAGTCGGTAGTACAATCTTGTCGTGAGAAGCTTTGGTATTTATTTCAATTTTGAACATCAGAAGAGAAAATTATTACGTTTATTAATGACATATAAACTATTGAACAATAGAAGTTTATATAACAAGGGAGTAAAGTTCATCATTTTTTATCGCTAGCGAATATAGAATCCCGACCTGTGAGCGCAGCTCGAGGGATAAGACCGCCTTTGGCAAATAATAACACTTTACTCACGTGTTATACAAGCTGTCCCAAATAATATCGGCGATATGTCAAATATGAATTTTAGTAGGGTAGACTGGGGACAAAAGTAACAGACCCAAGAGTCGCTTTTTGGCGATATGTTTGTTTATAAATTTTTGACCTCTGCGGAGAAATGTATAGAAAAGAAAAAATGTGATTTTGTGTGCTTCAACCTCAAGTAAGTTTTTTAGTGTTTGAATGTTAAATTTCACTGTTTCTGTATAACTCAATCGGAATTTTTAACAACTTTTGTATTTGCGATTTACTTAGCTTATGGGTCATATTCGTTTTTTTATTTTTTTCTAAATGATCACAGACAAAGTAGCTTTAAAAACATAAAAATCGCTTCGGGGACAATAGTAACAATTACAATTGTCCCCGAAGGTAAGTTTTACCTTAAAAACTGTCCGTTTTCCTATAGAGATATATTTATTTGTTTCATTGTATTATTTATTTGTGATTGTTGGTATAATGCCACGTAAAGAATTTGAAAGACACAGAAAAAAAGTTATTTACATAGACACACCAGAAAATGATGAAGTTAGAATTGAGTATGAAAAAAAGAGGAAGAAAGCTACTAAAAGCTTAGGTAAAAAGGATATCAAAAAACAAAAGGACCGCCAAAATCAGTTGAAGCTGAAAACTGGGAATATTTTGGTTTAGTATATCCTCAAGCAAACCATGAGAAAAATGGTTGCAATGCATTGAATATAAACATTGTGTTCATGACCAGTGATAACTCAGGAGGTGTTGTATATTTGCTATGCCTATATTTTAGAATAGTCTTAACGAACTGTGACGAAGCTTCTCTTCGTCACTATTTTTGTAACACCTAGTATATGTTTTTTAACATCACCGAGATCCGACTGTAATTTTAACTGTGATAATTCTTTCTACCTCCTGTAAGATACTTGAAACCTGAAAACATGTTTTGTACACTGACTGATCTAGATAATAATTTTTGCTCTAATTTCAATTGTTTAGTCTAAATAACTTCGCTACCGGTTATCCGATCGACGTAAATTTATATTTGCCGTGATACGTTTTTCGAGGGCTCGCGAATGGAATTAGTGTCGGCCGCGTTAATACATTCGCAACCCCTTTTCCATTTTAAACCACCACTGCCCATTTAAAATACACAGTTGCGACCGCGAAGATCAAGTTTAATTCCGAAAAATTAGTAAAAAGAGTATATAAACCGAGGTAAAATCACAATTGACACACTTGATTTCGATCATCAGCTCTCAGCGTTGCATCGATCTCGAGTCTTGCTTTGGAGCAACCGTCCGTTTTAAGCCCTTCTGGCTACCGTTACCGTCTTGCAAGGTAGTGCGACTCGTGGAGCTGGCTGTTAGCATCCTCGACGAGTACACCTAGCTTGCAAGAAACCGTCACCGTCCGTTACCGTCCGTTAAAGCCCTTCTGGCTACCGTTACTATTTTGCAAGGTAGTGCGACTTGTGGAGCTGGCTGTTAGCATCCTCGACGAGTACACCTAGTTTGCAAGAAACCGTCACCGTCCGTTAAAGCCCTTCTGGCTACCGTTTCCGTCTTGCAAAGTAGTGCGACTCGTGGAGCTGGCGTTTAGCATCCTCGACGGTATACCTAGCTTGCAAGAAACCGTTACCGTCACCATCCGGTCCCGCTCGTTAAAGCCCTTCAGGCTACCGTTTCACCGCGTCATCTTGTGTAGTAGCGCGACCTGCTGAGTTGGCTTTTAGCATCCTCAAAGGGTACACCTAGTGCACAAGCGTGAGTTTCAAGTCGTACCGTGACGTCACCCGGCGTGACGTCATCTCCGCATTTAACCGCGTTACGCCTTACCAACGCATCCTCCGTGAGTACGGCTTTCGCTAACACCATCAGGGTGGTCCCCCGCGTCATATACTCCAACCCCACCGCCGCGACGCTGGGCGTCGAAGTTGAGTTAGCCCCGGGGATCGATACTAACGACTGTCAGGAGTCACCGACGACGATCGTCGTCGCGACGCCGAGCGTCGTTTTCGAGTTATCGGACGTTTTAAATTTCACTACTCGGGAATCGACTCTGACGATCATTACCGGGTGTTTACACCGACTGACGTCGCGACGCCACGCGTCCTTCTGGTCGAAGACGACGTTTTACCGCAAAAACACCAGGGACGCTTCGGGGACCTCAGAAAACGTCTCCGGACCACCGACGACTGATTTCCGACAAACCGACGCCAGGCGTCGTTTTTCTAAAAACGCGTGTACCGACGTTAGGGAGGCTGGGGAAGTCGTCCCCGACTATTGACCGGTATCTCCGACCGTCACCAACCGAAAATCTAGATACCGTGACCGTAACTGCACCGGAACTTCGCTTTGACTACAATTGTAGGAAAGTTAGGAACTTGTTACACATCTGTAGACGACAAAATACACATAAATAAATTACACCATCATACGTCAACACTATTCTTGTCATTTATACTCTGGACTATCCCGATCCCGCTATCCGGATCGTTTGGCGCCCGAGCAACCTACGCCAAACATCTTGCGACATACGAAAGTACGTCACAGAACTCATATATTTTGTTCAGCGAAGGAGATTATATTTATGATTACGTTTATTTTTGATTATTTAATATGAATAAAGTTTACAATTATTATAAATAAAATGAGTTACATTTGTACCCACTCATTTTTACAACCGTACCGGGGGTCGGTCTAGTCTACTGTGTGTATCGAACACAAATGACATAATTTTGAATATTTCTTGTATGCCATATTTTATATAAAACCTGAGAAATATGCTATTTATCAAAATACACTATTGACAGCATGTAAAACTAGTAAGAAAGCTACCCCCTGATTCCTGAGAAGTACATAAATCATTTTTCTCGTCTCTCATTCTCAATATTTAATACACTACGAAATATGTACACCAAAATGGCAGTATATTAAGTTAGGTCAAATTTGAAATGCCCCAAACAAAATAACTGCTATGAGAGAAGCTGATGCCTTCTTTAAAAATATATATGAAAATAAACTGGTTCCAATTATTTTATTTTATATTTTATTTATGAAAATCATTAATTTGTTCCAAAATAAGTATAACTGATAATTTTCAATCTTCTTTAAATCAATATTAAAGACTACTAAGAATGATAAGAATAAAGTTAATATTATTTATCGGTTGTATATAAATATTATAATAACAGTAACTAGATACAAAATATTGAAAAAGAATCAGATAGAAATTTTAGCCAATATATCTTTCTGAATATAACAAAAGTTACTCTTACTCATTTATTTATTATGATAGTCCAAAAACAAGGTAGACTACTACATCCGACTTATGGATTGCTCCCTAAATCTAAGTAACTCGTTACATAAACATTCAAAATCTAAATATCAAATTTGAAATTGTTAGGTTCCTTAGATTTTGAGTTATCGTGGACGAAAAAATTTTTACACCCGCATTCTATTAAAAGGACCCCAAAACGGTCTTATACCGGGTGGAACATCATACCTGTGTACATAGGCGATTAACATGAAAAAACAGTTTTTCCGTGCGCATTGCTCCCCAAATTATTTTAGGCAAAAATGCTTCAAATACATGTTGTAGAGCATAAAATTCTGCATCTAAATCAATAAACAGAATTACTTTTACTTGCTTTGTAACGACAGAAATTAAATATGAAAACTCTGAAAATTACGTATTTGGGGAGCAATGCGCACGGAAAAACGGTTTTTTCATGTTAATCGCCTATGTACACAGGTATGATGTTCCACCCGGTATATTGTATTTTGAGAATTTTGAATTTGCGAAACGATTCTTAGTCCACGATAACTCAAAATATATCGATGTTATCATTTTGAATTTTCATATTTAGATGTTCTAGTTACAAACTGATCAGATTTAGGTAGTAATCAATTAAGCGAAGGTGGTAATTTACTTGTATGCTTATCAGGATATGTATGGACATATCTCAGTAAATAAATCATTTATTGGAAATTTTGTTTTATTTAAAGAGATGTAAAATAATATTGGCGTCACAGTCATATTAGCATCACTTCCTTCGCTCCTAACCAAGATTTCTTAACACTCTTCGGCATGTTGGCTAAATTTCTTATGAAATAATATCGTAAATTTCGTATTATACAACGTGAAAACTTCCAGTTTAGGTAGACAAAAAAAATCTACCTCGATTAATGAGTTATGCATGATTAAATAGAAGAAACATCAAAAGGCAAATAATTTACTAAATTCTGTCATATTTAATTGAAGTTCTATTTCTCGAGATCTCATATTCAGGAAACATGTATCTTATTACTTACTGGATAACTGGTATTTGGTTTACTAGAATTCATTCTATATATTTTCTGGAATATATTTAGGGCTTCATCGTGTTTACCAATCATCATTAAAAATTTTGGACTTTCTGGTAATATTGTAAAACTAAGTCCTGTGATTATACTTGGAATAGTGCATAAAAGAAGATATAGTTGCCAAGGCTGAACTGAAAAATTATTAAATTAGGTAAATAAAATTATAAATTATAAATTTCACGACAATGTGCAGAAATTTTGGTCATAATTGCTAATCCGTAAGTAGAAGTTTATTAGTCACATAAAAATAAATAAATTCAATTTACTATTTCATTACAGACAACGTAGTTGTGTATTCCTCGTTGTCAATTTATTTATTATTGTTAATTTGTTACTTACTATATTTGATATTCAGTGGTAATATTCCCCAAGCCAATAAAGGCATAAATAAATTGACAAATCCCATAAATATACCAAAAACTAAAATAACTCTACTTCTGTATTTGTCACTGTGACACTATTGACAGCATGTAAAACTAGTAAGAAAGCTACCCCCTGATTCCTGAGAAGTACATAAATCATTTTTCTCGTCTCTCATTCTCAATATTTAATTGTGTATTCCTCGTTGTCAATTTATTTATTATTGTTAATTTGTTACTTACTATATTTGATATTCAGTGGTAATATTCCCCAAGCCAATAAAGGCATAAATAAATTGACAAATCCCATAAATATACCAAAAACTAAAATAACTCTACTTCTGTATTTGTCACTGTGACACTATTGACAGCATGTAAAACTAGTAAGAAAGCTACCCCCTGATTCCTGAGAAGTACATAAATCATTTTTCTCGTCTCTCATTCTCAATATTTAATTGTGTATTCCTCGTTGTCAATTTATTTATTATTGTTAATTTGTTACTTACTATATTTGATATTCAGTGGTAATATTCCCCAAGCCAATAAAGGCATAAATAAATTGACAAATCCCATAAATATACCAGAAACTAAAATAACTCTACTTCTGTATTTGTCACTGTGACATTCGGATAAATATGACATTAAAATTGCCGTAGGGCCTTGAATTCTGAAATAAAGAAAATTTATTATATAAAATATTACATTGATTCACCATATTTGAAGAAGTGGATTTTATTATAATTCCCTTAGATACATGAAAACAAAAAGAGTACAGTAGAAATTATCGAACTACTCGGTAAATGAGGATATTAGATGCATTTTCTATGAAAATATGCCAAACTTTATGATGAATATTTCTAATTGCTTCCTAAATAATCGTGTTTAGTTTCTTGCTTTGCTATGAAATTTTCAGAAAATGCACCGATTAGTTCAGTATATTCTTTTCCGTGTATGCAGTATATTAGAGCATGGATATGTCTCGTGCACTTAAAATGTGTCCGCCATGTTGGATCCGCCGTTTTTAATTTTCCTATTTTGACTTCAAATAAGCAATCAGCCGCCCCAAAAACCCTGTTATATACTGTTATGGCTGAATTTAATGAACTTTTCTAATTTGTGTCTGCCATATCGAATCCGCCATATAGAATTTAACAATTTTGACATCATATTCGTAATCAGCAACCTCAAAACTCATCCCTTTCGCACTTACAGACGTACACTGTACGTGTGTTACCACGGTTACCACCCGCTCACATTTCCTTTACGTGCTGAACGTGAGATAAATTTTTGCTATAGGCCGGCGGTAAGATATATCCATGTCAATTATGTCAAAGTTGCTAAGAAATAGGAAGAATTTAAAAAAGAGATTAATAACTGAAAACTGGATTAAGTAAATAGTGAAAGAAGAAGAAATATGGTTGCGATTATTTGAATTGTATAATGTTGCAAAATATAATTCAAATAACCACCATTCTGCTAATTAATAAGATGATTCTTTTCCAACTACTGTATAGGAAATTTGACTTAGATTTCAAGGTTAAGGTCAACCATACGGGCTGAAGATAGCTCAACATGAACATGCATTTTTTGAAACAATATATTATTATTATAATAAATGAAACATATAATGTTTTATACCTATATTTGACAAAAGTCCAAAGTTTTGTAATAAATTTTAAAAAGCTAATTTTGTTTGGGAATTATACATGAATATATTTTTCAAAATAGTAAAATTTATGTCTCATATTCCCATGAACGACTACAGTAATGTAAATAATTTGTATATTTATAAATATGATCCTCTATAAGATACTAAGATTATTTTCCATTTGAATTTACAGTTTTTGAGAAACTAATGAAAATATACCAAAAAGTGTGTTTTTTGGTATATTTTTATTTGTTTCTCAAAAACTGTAAATTCAAATTGAAAATAAACTTAGTATGTTATAGATGACCATATTTATAAATATACGAATTATTTTTATTACTGTGGTCTTTAATGGGAATGAAAAATACAGTATCAAAGTTCTGGGTTTTTGACCAACTAGACTTCAACTAATATTTTTTTATAGTTTAATGATATAGCTATCCTTTTCATCTACATATATAAATACTAAAATGTTCAAAGATTTCATTGTGATAATTGTTTTGTTTTTCGATGAGAATAATTGTAGAAATAATTTATTAAAATTAGAATTTGCTAAACAAAATTCATGGCACACTGGTCGATGAGCGTCGATGAGCATCGATGCTCATTGATGAAACAACAGAACGAACCAGTCATCGACGAAAAATAGAGGCTTCTCTATTCTTCATCGATGAGCATCGAGGAAACAAACGGGACTCATTTCAGACGTATATTTCTCATTTATTCTCGTATATGTCTCATTTCATGTTAACATTTTTTGTCACAGAGAAATTCCCTGTATTCGTCATTGAAGACATTAAAAATTTTGAAAGGTGGGTTCATTCTGGTGTTTTATCAATGAGCTCATTGATGCTCATCGACGCTCATCGACCAGTGTGCCATAGGCATAACGGAAATATACGTTTTTAGCATGTGAACTGGTACTTGAATATTCACTTTAAAATCCATGATGAAAATTTTACAGATGGAGGTAAAATATGTGTCTGTGCACCATAAAGAACATGAAAATAAATGAAGATAATAATTAAAAAAAAAAAAAGATTCGGTCTTTGACGCGTATATTTGACGTTAACCTTTAAGAAAATCTTATTCTGAATTAAAATTTTACCGCTTTTATCGCTAACATTTCACTATAAACATTGCTACTTTTTCAGTTTTTCACGTAAAACTTAAAAAAAAGGAGCATTATGTTAAAAAAAAAAAAACTTAGGCAGTAAAATAGATAGCATTAAATTTAGCTTTGAATGCGTATCCCACTTTTAATTTTAATAGACTAGTGCACTTGTAATCGTTGGTCAAGTATCGAGTATTTCTTTTTTTTTTTGCACAAAATACAGTCTGTTGTTTTCCTGAATTTTTCGTAGTTTTTTGAACATGGCGGTCGAAGCTCCAATCAACAATTAAGACAAATTTGGTTTCTCTATACAAGAGTTATATTTCGATAAAGAAAAGTTTCCAGTTTGCTATAATTATTCGACACTTTTTCCAATTTTACTACACTTGTACTAAGTAATCAAAAACCGAAAGTAAGTTAAACTGTTTAAATTACATTGTGGTAAAAAATTCCTAAAGTAAAAGTAAAATATTTCACTTTTTTGTACACACTAATATTTTATTTCGCACTTACGTAAATCCACTAAGAAATTTCAAAGTAGCATACATCCACATATTCACGGAAAATGGACAAATTACGTTCAATACGACATCAGCTAGAGTTGCATAAATCATAAGCTTCTTGCGGCCCATTGTATCTGCTACGTAGCCCCAGATAAATGCTCCTGGTATATTTCCTAAAAAAAAAAACATAAACCGATGTTATTTGAACATACCTAGAGAAAGCCGTTGATTGAGTGAGTTATGAAGTAGGTAGGTGTAAAAGAAAAAGATGTGTTCATTCGACTGATATAATCTCTTATACTGATTATAAAAGCTGTTTTTAAATAAATTTTAGTTTTAACATTTATATGCATACTTGATAGTATTGGAATAATGAATAAAAGGATGGCGAGATTTTCGCGGATATATTTTCTCAATAAAGCCTGTGTGTATATATGTCGTAGGCATTTAGAATAATCCGGCATTTAGATGAATTGGTTGGTCAAATTAGCAAACAATTTCTATTTTACAAGACTATTTTAATGAGCATAAAAAATATTTTTTACAGTGTGTTCCATTTAAGGTACGAATGCATTGGGATCTCGAGAACCGTAAGAGATACGAGGTTGGTTAAATTAGACGAAAGTTGCCTCTTTAGTAGGGCAGTTTGATGTTTGAACATGTATTTTTTTTTTCAATTGAATACATAAGTCACAAGATGTTGGCTAAAATGTAAATTTAGCAATTTTCTTTTTTTGCTGATAACTTTGTTATATGACATGATACGAGAATCTTAGCATTTACGAGTTACTGGTATCAATTTATATGTATGTATCATATGGAAGTCAGTAAGCCATGACATTTTTGAACAGAGATTTTGTTTTTGCATTACAACGATATGAAACATTAATAAAATATTATTATAATTAATTGAAAAATTAATGAAATTTGTTATTTATAACAAAATTGAAGTGAAAAAAGTTAATCATAGGCTGCTATGAAAGAAAATAATTTCAGACAAATAATAATAATAAAAAAAATTTCTATTAAATGACTATTTCGTTCCAAGCATTCCGCGCCTTTCATTCCGTTTTTTCTATAACTTATTAACATTCTTGGACTAATCGGATTCAGAATTATTATTCTTACTGTGGCATGACGTAGTACATTTTCATTCTAATAGTCCCGAATAAAGATGAGTTATGGTATGGTACCCATAATTCACGACAGTGAATATGATTGTAATTCACTCTTCTCAACCAATCACATAGCCAGAAATCCATAATTCACTGCTATTTTAAAGACGTGATGTGGATCACCAAGCATCGGTCGTCTGACAGTTGCCATGTAGTCAGTTTATGTTGAAGTTTTTCAACGTGTGTTTTCAACGAATTTCGATCATTTTTAAAAGTGATTTCCGAATATACAGGAGTAGAAAATGTATAGTATTATATTCGGAATTATGGTCATTAATCACTCGGAGCATTTGCATCACTCGCCTACGTCTCATGACGCAAACTTCATCTTCGTGTAAAGGACTATAATAATATGCTACTTTTGCTAATTGACATTAAAGATGACACTTCACGAACTGCTAACAGTTTGTAAAGTGTCACTTTTATGCCTAGCCTGCAAAATTATTTTACATAACAACCGCTCAACAAACGCATAGTAACCGTTAATAAATACATAGAAACACATGCGTGGCAACGTAATTTGACAGCAATAAACTTCAAAATATCTATATAAAATAATCATTAAATTAACATTAATTCCAAATAGGCAAAAAAATTATGTATTCAACTCGGCATTAAACACAGATTTATAGCTTCGGCAGCATTCTGCTGTAAATCTGGTATTTTGTTGCCTAGTTAAACAAATAACTATTATTTTAATGAAATTAGATCAATGTTTTTCCTTTTATAATCGTCGGAAAAATAATATGTATATTTCGAGCGCAAAGTATTTATGTCGCTCCCACAATATTGAAACGTTCGCCTCTGTCTCACATTTCAATATTCGTATTCAAGCGACAAAACACAACTTTGTGCTCTAAATATACAAATAGCTATTTACGCACACTCACCTATAAAAGGACTTGCATTGATTATGCCAATGTCCATTATCTCAAGCTGAAACTCACACTGCAATGCAGGAATGACGAAGGCCGTGTTGAACATGGGAATCATAGTGGCCCAGCTAGCCGGTAGTGCTACCAGCAGCAGTAGGTAGTTAAATTTTCCAAACCCCGTGCTGGAGATGGCTTCTTCGAATGAAGCTGGACGATCATCGACATCTTTAGATGTTGGTGGGTGATTGCCATTGTTCTCTGGTGATCGGTTGATTGTGTAGATGCCTAGAATATATTCGTAAATAAATGAAAAAGCATGAGTGTTAAGTCTATTATAAGTACGGCAGAAGAAATAATTAAACTGGTACGTACATTAATTAGAATGCTTGAGGGGAGACAAAAATGACGAGTTTGGAAAACCAAGTAAAGGAAAAGGTAGTCCAATCAAATGAGCAATAATATAAAGCCAAAAGCATAATCACAACAGTGGCGCAACTAACCCTACCGCGGCCCCAAGGCAGATACAAGTACGGAACTGATCGTAGTATTCAAAATTTTGGACTCGCAGTGTTAAGTGTTTGTTATCTAGAGACAATAAACTCAAGTCCACTAGTCTTTATTACCCCATCGAATATCACAGTTAATTTTTGATAATTTTAAATTTTGAAAAGAATTGCTGTGCAGTTGCAACCATCACGGGAATGGTTGAAAACCGTAAAATGATTGAGCAAATGTTCGAGAAGTTCTCCGAAAGAGTAAAACACTCGATGAGGACTAAGTTAGCCAAGTCCCTGATTGAATGGATTTTCAAAATTAGATCTTTCAGGCAGTTATGCAAGTACAATATCTGATTAAACAGTTGATCGGTTACAGTTGGCACGCAATTGCACCTGTGGGCGGCGGTAGTTACGCCACTGGAAAATTAGGAGCAACAAATAAAAATAGAAATAGAAATAAATAATTGTAGTTCTCAAATGTCCAGGAATTTACTTGTTACATAAAAAATAAGGCTAAGAATTAATTTAATCAAATAGTATCAAAAGCGTAAAAAATATAAACAAAAAAACTGAATGTATTTAGACAATTATGTTCTCATCATCAGTAAAACCAAAAGGGATGCATTAAGTTTTCGCAACTTGTTAACAAAGCCAGTGATTAAGATTAAATCTGATTTGATTAATTTCTATTAGATTAACAGATGACTAGAACTTCTCTACGAAAAATTCTCAAAATATGTATTTAGATTTTATAATTATATTTTAATAAGACTTCAGGGGTGTGATTTTATTTATTAAATCACTAATGCAAATATAATTTTTGTTTATATTTACCTACTTTTCGGACCATACTCAAACTTTAGATTAAATTTCTGCTGAAAACATATATTATATAAAAATTTTATTGTTAGTCAAATATAATACACAAACAATACATTCACACATTTTTATATTTATTGTTTCAAGTTACAACTTTTTATTTTATTTAATACCTGAATATTTTAATAATTAACTACTAATGTGAGAAACAAGACATACAAAACTCACTATCTTGATCTAAAAAAAAAAACATATATTATAAATTTACATAATTACATGATTAGATGATATTATAATTGTAATTATATTTTAAAGATAAGATAATGGCATAAAAATTTAAGATGTATTTAAATTTGTTTTAATAATCCTTCATTTTTGGAATGTAAATTTGTAATCTCTATTTCATGAAAATATTATTAAATTGGAGTAAAATAGTTTACTTGATAGTAGGAATAGGAATTATTCTATTTTATAATAAATTAGATCCAACTCTAAATCTGACTATAAGGATAAGGGAGAAGAAGAAGAAATGAAGAAATTAATAAATAATTTGTAACAATAAAATTATTATACATAATATATGTTTATTGCACTTTATATAATTCATTTGCATTGTAGAATAAGATTTCGGAAGTATTTTTATTTAGAAACAAAGATAATAATTTGTATATGACCCCATTTAACATTGTCCATCATCAGATAGTAGTAGCCAACCTGAAACAGAAACACATAAATTATTTATTTTTTAATTTTTCTTCTATAATCAGAAATTATTAATTTTTGGTGCTGATTTATATTAGCTGTAACAAGATGACTTTCATCTGCTAGGCTCTGAACTTTCTATATTTGGAGCTATTTTTAGAAACGATAGTTCAGAAGCGATAGACACCCCTCTACATCTCCTAAGTCACACGAACCCTGAAATTATGGGCGTCTGTGGACACTTCTTCATCAGCCATGGTTAGCTATAGTTTAAAATGTAGCCGTGCTACGTAAAATATGTATTTTACGTAGTTTTAAGTAAATAAGTAGTTTAATGTATTAGTGGAATATAAGTTAGTGCAACGTTAAGGTAGTTTCAATAAGTGTTTAATTTAAATAAAGCCAATTTTTACAAGTGTTTCATGTGTCATGATTGAAAAGCTCCCATTTCATCCGCTCCTAATTCAGCCACTACTGGCATTTCCCCTTTCTTTTAATAAAGTTTCCTTCTTTTAACATCCCTATCCATTCAATCAACGTTCGTTCTGCTACAAGGGTGCAAAGATGTGTACTTAAAACTTAAAACTTGAGTTTTGTATATTTAATATTTTCCACGCACCACCGACGCAATTATCTCAGTGTACTGCAGAAAATTTGTAATTATTCATAATAAAAATTGAAAGATTTTTTAAAGTATTACTTGATGGATTGGTAAAAAATGGTACAAAGATCACTAATTTTTATTGCAACCACATGACAAACTTCAGAAAATGATCAGCTATTGAGACTTGTAATTATTTTGTAAAATAAATTGATGTGGTTAGTATAGAACACTTTATAAAGCTGAATTTAGATGGTGCAATTATGAGCAAAATCAATCCAATTCCACGCATTGAAATAATCGTAAGGTTCCCTACTCTATGTATTCTTGTTTATGAGTTATCGCTATCGCGTGGTTCATCGGTCAGCATTTTTTATTATAATCTGTTATTGTAAATATCACCACAATCTTTTTCCAACACAGTTTATTTTAAATAAAATCTCCACATGCCTGCTGTATAAGTTTTTCTACTGATTATTCCATTTTCACGCAATGATGTACTAGTTTATATTTTTAAATAGAACATCCTATATATTTTTGTTTTTCTTTAAAACTATTCCTATATATTCATTATAGTCCTAAAATTTTTATTAATTGTTTTTAATTTTACAACATACTTTTTGTGTGTTTATTAATTAATAAGAACATTTATTAATTTCTGTTCAGATAATTTTAAGACTATAATGAATAAAAACTGTTTAAAAGCGCAATAAAAGATTTTTAAAATTTTGCAGAAATGTATAGCTTGTTCCATTTAAGAATATAAAGTTGCATATCATTGTGCGAAAATTTCGTTAATATGTAGAGCAATCCAGTAAAATTAAGTATAGATTTGCAACGGGGTAATGTAATTTATCAAACACAATATTTATTTGTTACATAGTAGTTAACTGAACTCATAATGTTTATCATTACTTAAATACTGGAAATAAAGCATCGTTTAAATAAAAAATAAAGACCGATGCACCACCCGATATATGAACATACATCCAAACATGAAGACGTAATTAAAAATGATCAAACGTATTCACGGGATGTCAGAAAAGTACTTGCGTAAATATCTTGTCGACTATTTTCTTTATTTCTCTAATTTATTATACAAGGTATATGAGAAAGTAATTAGCAAATTTGTCATACTATCTACAGGACGATCGTGCACTATATTTTGATAAACACTGTTGCAACTCAATTTTCTAAATATTTAAATATATGATTCTTTATTTTTCGTAATTTCTTTCATCGCAGATTACCGCGGTATGCGAACTAAGATTTGCTTGTGTGAGCTAAAATTTCTCTAACAATAAATTCGAATATAATATTGAACTATGTTACGACTTATAAATTTGTTGAATGGCACCCATATATAATATCATCTGAGACGGTTATGGATGTGTGCGAAATACTTACCAGAATTAGGTTCTTGGCATTCTGCAGAACGGAATGAGCAAAGATTACTAAACGTGCGAGTCTCCCCGTTAAAGTTTCCACCGCAAACCGGAGACCAATCTTGTGGACAAACCGTCTGGCATTGCGCATTAGCGAGGGCTAAGAACATGGCCAAGACGATCACTGGAAATAATTTAACAAAATGTATTTTTGTATTTATTATACCTGTACATAAATAATTTGTTTTAAATTGATGCACACATGTTGCTTGTATTTGTAAATGTCATTTAATAACAAGTTTTAAACTTGACTAATCGAATTTTCAAAACACTGTTAATATTAAACCCAATGTTATTTAATAACAAGTTTTAAACTTGACTAATCTAATTTTCAAAACACTGTTAATATAAAACCCAATTTTGATGGACAATCTAAGCTAAATCATGTTTACAAAATAAAAAATATGATGTGCCAACACAGAACCTTACGCCCTATACAACGCTTAAACGGTACAAAACAGTATTTGATCCTACATAAAAATATCTTCTTATTTATTTATTTTCTACTTAAGAAATTTGATTTTCTTGCGTATATTTATTTTTATATTTTTAATAGAACAAGATAGTGAGAACCCCGTCATAATGTAGATAATGTAGAATACCGCAAGGTAATAAATAAAATATTTACTACTAGTGAGAAAAAAATTAAAATTATATGGCAGATTTTTTGCAAAACAAAAGCCATAGAGATTATCGCTGGAAATAATATTTTTGATTCTCACTAAAATAATGAAAGGATTAGTTAAAACGCAGACACGTGATGATCATTGACATTGGTTTTAAGAAATGTCAAAAAATAATCTATAAATTTTAGTACAGAATGTCGTCAACCGTTTTATTAATATTTATCGGCAATTAAGGAAAAAAAATCCCATTTTTTGTCAAGAAATGTAGATGAGATTATATTAACCGGTTAAAAAATTTGGCTAAAAGAAATTAAACATATTTTCGGAATATTGTTAGTAACTTGCGAATTCAATCATTTGAGAAATTTGAAATTATTAAATAAAGTAATAAACTTACCACATCCTAAGAATTTCATTTTAGAGTTGGATTGGAACGTACAACGCTTTGTAGCTCGATAGAAAACTGATGATACTTTCAGATGTTTGTTTCGCTTTATATATACCTACAACAAATTTGATAAACTAATGTCTTTATTTCCGATAAGTTCTAATAGTATTGGACTGTTAACATTCAAGGTTTAAAGTATTAGCTGGGAACTTCCACAAATTTTCAAATTTGGGATTTTACCTATTCAATTGAAATAATTATATTGTTATTATTTGTTAAGATTAAAATCTTAAGCGTAGTGTCTAAATACCTGTTTTAAAAATTAATATTAGAATACTGAAAGTATATTTTTACATGGATCTGCGTAAGCAGAGTGCCACACCCGTAATGGGTAAAAGGCGTGATGATATATTTTTTTTATTTTTATCTTGAGGTTTAATTTTTTTAATGAAACTATCAAAAAGATAATAAAGAGAGTAAAAGTCAAAACGGGTTTGTCTCTTTTTTATTCCTTCCTGAATATTACTAATTCTCATCTTCACTGGATTTATAACTTTTTTAGACAACATTTACATGCGCTTTTCAGACCTATAAATATATATTTATTATGGCATTCTGTGAGTCTGACTAGCCAAATTTACAAATATAGGAGACTAATTAAAAACCGGAAAATTACAAGATTGAACATATAGTGCAACAGAACACGCCTGCATAATTCATCATTAATACCCGTTGCAACAATCAACGCAACAAGTACGTACTAAGATTAAAAAGTAGTTTTGAATTGTTTAAAACTTAATATTGTATTTTGTGTACAAAAACTATAAAAAATATGGGAGGACTAGGCATGCCAGAGAAACTAATCAGATTAACAGCTGTGACACACAAAAACACAAAGTGCAAAGTACTAATAAATGGGAAAATCTTTGAGGAGTTCAGAGTAAATAGAGGGCTTAGACAAGGAGTTTGAGGAAGTACAAAGTTTCATATATCTAGGGGTCAATATTACAAATAATAATAGTGAAGATGAGGAAATTAAAATGAGAATAGAAAGAGGTAATAAGAGTGCGGGGGCTTTAATTAAAGAAAGTGCTAATTAAAACAAAGTTGAGGGTATATAAAACAATAATAAGACCATGTGTGCTATACGGGTGTGAACTATGGGTGTTTAACAAAAATAATCAGAAAAAGTTAGAAATTTGGGAAAGGCAAATGTTAAGAAAGCTTCTTGGGGGGAAACAGGAAAGAAATATTTGGTTAAGAAGGACAAATAACGAATTAATGGAACTGTATAGTGAACTGGGAATAGCGAATGTGGTAAAAGCACAACAGTTACGATGGGTGGGACACATAATAAGACTGTCGGAAGACAGAGTGACAAATAAAAGCGGTTTCGGTACGAGAAGGCCCCGCGGTCACTCGAAAGAGAGATGGTCGAATGCTGTGGAAGAAGACATCGGTAAGCTTCATCTAACGAACTGAAAAAAATTAGCAATGAATCGAGATCAGTGAAGAAAAGCAGTAAACAAAGCCATGGTTCCTTAGACCTGCAATTTAAATTGTCGAAACCGGTAGCAATTATTTCATTTGAATAAATTTTATAGAAATGAATCCCTCCAAACCTTCAACCAGATCTCGGAAAAACAATTTGTTGTGCGTGAATTCCATTTACTGTAAACTGATGACGGCGCCTAAATTTTCTTCAGTAAGGCTGCCACTATTATAATTAGATGAAATGGCGTGATAATGTATTATTTTTCTGCCGACTCCTATAGAAAGATAATTTTTGCATTTACATTTGTGAACGCCAAGTTAATGTTTTCTAAGGAATTGTACATTGTCGCTCGTCTCCAATAGCAACGAGCGGTAAAAATTTGTATTTTTTTTCTTAATTCTTAATTCATCAATATACGAAGTAAAAGAACAAGCAGGAATGAGATACTTACGTTTTTCTGCTCCTGTAAAATATATTCCCATTATTTAAATTTTTTCGATTAATTATAGTATCCATAATGCACGATAGTGAATTTGATTCATAATTCACTTTTCTTGACCAATCACATAGCCAGATATCCAAAATTTACTGTTATTTTAAAGACGTGATGTGGATCACCAAGCAACGGCCGTCTGACAGTTGACATGTAGTCAGTTGTCATTGTGTATTTTTATGTTTTTCAACGTGTGTTTTCAACGAAATTCGATCATTTTCAAAAGTGATTTCCAAATATACAGGAGTAGAAAATGTATAGTATTATATTCGGGATTGTGGTCATTATTCGCTCGGATTATTTGCATCACTCGCCTATGTCTCGTGACGCAAACTTCATCTTCGTGAATAGTGACTATCATAATCCCTCATATAATAACATAGTATTATTTTAATGAATTTAGATCAATGTTTTTTCCTTTATAATCGTTGGAAAAATAATTTGTATAGTTCGAGCGCCAAGTATTTATGTGGCTCCCACACGATCGAAACGTTCGCCTCCGTCTCACATTTAAATATTCGTATTTAAGCGACAAAACACAACTTGGTGTGTTACAGTTTCATTTCATCTGTAACAAGTCTCGTATAAATATTCTCTTTTGGCACATAACCGCTCCAGGTTTACTATGTCACTGGTTTCGGTCGACCTTGTACATAATTGCAACTAGCGACACCCGCTTTAACTTTTTTGGATACGAGAAGATTATCTCTCTCGGTAGCCAGGCGCTGACCAGACAGGTTGTGAGAATTTGACAGTTTTTGATTTTTTTGGTTTATCGCTTATTATCTGGTTGATGATCATGAGCTTGAACATATTTTTACTTTCTTAGCGGCTACGATTGTCATCTGATTCAAAATCTGTAAGTATTTTCTATTTTTGGAGTTATCAAATTTGTAACCTTTTCTCGTTTCAATATTTAAATATAAATTAAATTACATTTTGCCATTAGAATCAGTATCAGTCATTAAAATTCAGGAACGTGTTTTTTTGTTTTGAGTTTTCCTGGATTGGTCTCGGTTATTTATTATTTTAAATTGTTTTCCGTGCGTGTTACTGGCCTTCAGCCAGTGTGTTTTAAAATTATATTACCGAATTTAATCAATTTCCTTGAATGATTGAATGATTTGAGTACACCGCCATTTTGAGTGAGTTGATGAATGATGCGCGAGTAATTTAAGCGCTAAGTTATTTTGTCTTCGGTCGCGATTATTCCCGCTTTGCGATTCTCAAAAATGTCGTATACCAGTCAGTAGTTTTAAGTTGACTTCGTTAAGTTTAAGTTTGGCTCAGTTCCCGAACATTTGGTTTGGTTTAGTTAGGTTCGGAACTGAATTATTACTGGTATCGACATTCTTTCGCGCCGTTGTATCAGCTTTGCTGAGTTACCTAGCTCTTAATATTTTTTGTTGTCACCGCATGCGTTATCAGAGTAGTGTACTGTTAGCGTTTTATGTTCTTCTTGTTCCCTTTGCTTTGCGTAAATTTTCTGTATATTTGTTTTCATTATTTGCGAGCTCCATAACTGTAAAATTATTGTATTATTTTTTGTTGCGATATTGCTTTCGGAGTTTGGTACTGCCTTGCTTTTGTACTGTTTTTGATTTTACCAGGGCTAGGGCAATAGGCAATCGGTGGCTGTGAGTGAGTAGCGAGTCTTGTTACTCGACAACACCAGCTACAGCTACAGCTGTCCGAAGCCGCCACCAGAACTGTAACAACAACTCTACTGTCTTGGCCTGCCGAACTAACGATCACAGTCCTGAGCCGCAGCAGCAGCAGCAGACACGGAGAAGCAGAGTATACAGTTGAATCCTGCTCACGAGCGCCACGCATTGCGAGAAGATCTAGCTAGCTGTTACAACAGTTGTTGCTTTGCTTGTGAAACCCTGGCTTACAGAATCATTGTTGATCGACGAATCACCGCAGTGCCACTCCAAAGTAAGTTTTCAATAACTTGTCATATTTATTTGCTTATATATTATTTAATCAATTGTGATTGCGTACAAAATTTGAGTTCTAAAATATATATCCTGAGCTATATATTTGTTTGTGTACTGCTTTATTTATTTTCTGCTTGGGTGGCGCCTATCCTCCTGCTCGGTCCCGAACCCCCACACTTTGCTCCCAACTACCAACGCTAGCCGAGGTCTTTTATGCAATTGTCTCATCTCATCTTACACCCCGGTTCTACAATCGAAAGGTAAGTGAGGGGGAAATTGTAAGAGGTGCTCCAAATATACAAATAGCTATTTACGCACACTCACCTATAAAAGGACTTTTTAAAGGAATTATAGATATTAGTAACTTTCAACTACTCAAACTGTCCTCGAGTTGGTTAGTTTGCATTTTTGAAAATGCTGTTTGAAACGAAAATGTTATCGTTTTGATATTATTGAAATTGCCACAATAAATTGACAGAAAACTTGATGTATGTAAAACGAAAGACAATTATTTTATTCTTGGCAATTTATTCACTCTTCTAAGACCAATCAACGGCCGTCTGACAGTTGATATGTTGGCAGTTATTATTGTGTATTTTTATATTGACGTTTTTCAACGTGTGTATTCAACGAATTTCGATAATTTTTAAAAGTGATTTCGGAATATACAGGAGTAGAAAATGTATAGTATTATATGAGGATTATGGTCATTATTCACTTGGATGACTTACATAACTCGCAAACTTCATCTTCATAAATTATGACATTCCTATGCGAGCAGCCGAGGCGAACGGACGTGTACCGAGTGCCAGTTCTGTGTAGTGTAGTGCGGTTAGCGAAGACTAACGATTAAATAACCAAAAAATACTATTATTTAATAATATTAAGTTTAAGTTTTACAACTAGTGGTTGAGTGCGCGAACCGCGAACACAACCAACGAAATGCCAGAATCCAGCGCGGGACCATATATCCCAGCATCACCATTGATCAATGTGTTAACAACTACATCCCCAATAACACATCTCCCAACAACAACAGTCACCAACGTAATAACAACTACTACTCCAGTACCCTCCTATGTGAGTCCAATAATAACTATAAGAACACCAGTTGCAAGCTCAATGATTATGGGTTCGGATAGTAGCCTAAATACAACACCATCAAGACAGCCTCAAAATAATGAAGATATCAACCCAAAACTTAGCTGGCAAACAGTACCAAGAAACAAAAGACCTAGAGAAAACGAGATAACTCTACAGCCACAACCAACTCCAAAACGTTCAAATACTATATATAGTGTAAATAGATACAGCTCATTACCTAACGAAACAGAAGAAGAACAGGAAATAAGAAAGACAACGCAAACGAAAACAAAACCACCACCAATATACATACAAGGAGTAAATAACTATAAAGAAATGATCGAAACTATTTCAACAACAATTAATAAAACAGATTTAGCATGCAAAGCATTCGCAGACAACACAATTAAAGTTAATACAAATTCAATAGAGGCGTATCGCAAATTAGTTCATCTACTTAAAGTAAACAATATCGCCATGCACACATATCAACCAAAACAAGACAGAGCCTACAGGGTTGTCATAAAAAATATACATCCCTCAGTTTCCACTGACGAAATTAAAGCAGCACTGGAAGATCTTGACTTCGAAGTAAGAAATATCACAAATATAAGAAGCTGGCATACAAAACAACCTTTGCCACTATTCTATGTAGACCTTGAACCAAACATATATAACAAAAAAATATACGAGGTATCACACATCCTTCATACCAAAATCTGTGTAGAACCGCCACGAAAAAGAAAAGACATACCGCAGTGTACTCGCTGCCAGGATTTTGGACATACCAAAACATACTGTACCAGAGTGTATGGTTGTGTTAAATGCGCAGATTCACATCCTACAAAAGAATGTCAAAAATGAAAAGAAACCCCACCTAAGTGTATACCCAGCAAATTATAAGGGCTGTACTGTTTACCGTGAATTACAAAATACACGGAACAAGGCAGCCAATCAAAATACAACACAAAAATACACCGGACAATTAAATAATGATAATCAAGCTAAGACAAGAGAAGTCAGGAACGACTCATTTGTAAATAAGGATATAAGCTACGCTGAGAAAACGGCTAATAAAAATATTTCACATCAATATAGCAAAGATACTGATATCACGCTAACACAATTCCTACAAAAATTTGAAACCCTCTTCATACAACTAATGAATTAGAATACAAGTATATTAAACCTACTAACCACACTAGTCAAAAATACTAATAATGGATAAAAGTTTAAGAATAGCACTATGGAATGCTAATGGTTTAGCAAATCATCGCCAAGAAATTGAATATTTTTTAACAGACCAAAAAATTGACATCCTTCTGATGAGTGAAACACATTTCACATACAAATATTATTTTTAAATTCCATATTACAAAACATACCACACAGAACATCCTGACGGAACCGCTCAGGGGGGTACGGCTGTTATAATCAGTGACAAAATAAGCCATTACGAGATGGAAAAATACAATGAACACTTTCTTCAAGCCACTAACATCAAAATAAAAGATTCACACGGGACTCTAACAATCTCTGCAGTATATTGTCCCCCAAAGCATGCTATCAAAAAAGAACAATTTGAAGAATACTTCAAGACATTGGGAGACAGATTTATTTCGGGCGGCGATTATAACGCAAAACAATGGGGCTCAAGAACTTACAATCCTAAAGGCAGAGAACTATGGAAAGCTGTAACATGCAGACAATACGGATACTTAAGTACAGGGAAACCAACTTATTGGCCCACCGACCCCGGAAAAACCCCAGATTTACTGGACTTTTTCGTCACTAATAAAATATCAGCAAATTATGTGGATATCAGCTCTAGTGACGACCTCACATCCGACCATTCACCTATAATACTTACAATAAGTTCCACAATCATCAACAAATCCAAAAATCCTTCACTATATAATTCAAAAACAGACTGGAACGAATTTCGCCACTATATGAACGAACATATAGATCTACAGATACCGTTACAGACTGAAAGTAACATAGAAAAAGCAGTTGAATATCTTACGAAAACTGTACAAAGTGCTGCATGGAATTCCACACCATCCATAAATATGAGAAGACCAAATATTATTAATTATCCAAAATATATAAAAGAAAAAATCACAGAGAAGAGAACAGTGCGTAAGAAATGGCAACTATCTAGACATCCGATAGACAAAAACAAACTAAATAAAATAACGAAAGAAGTTAAAAAATTATTATATGACAACAAGAACGAATCTTTCCAAGAATATTTACAAAATTTATCAAATAAACCTCAAGACGACTACTCACTGTGGAAGGTCACAAGAAGATTAAAGCGGCCTCAACAACATATACCACCAATACGCAAAGAAGACGGAACTTGGGCAAGAGACGACCAAGATAAAGCTGAAACCTTTGCAAAACACCTAGCAACAGTTTTCCAGCCTAACCCTGCAACAACAACAACAAATGAAGAAGAAGATAAAATTATGCAATTTCTGAATCTCCATGCCAACTCTCTAGCCCAATAAAACATGTCTCACCTATGGAATTAAAAAAAGAAATATCACTCATGAATGAAAAGAAAGCGCCGGGACATGACCTTATCAATGCTAAAATCCTAAAAGAACTTCCCAAGAAAGCAGTAGTACTAATCAGTCAGATATATAACGCTATTATCAGAATACAGTATTTTCCAATTCAGTGGAAACTACCTCATATTATTCTAGTACATAAACCAGATAAACCAATGCATGAACCGAACTCTTATAGACCAATATCACTGCTCTCATCTCTTTCTAAATTATTTGAAAAGCTTCTGCTTAAACGAATGAAACTATTTATAGAACAAAACAATATAATTCCGCTACACCAATTTGGTTTTCGTGAACAACATTCGACCATAGAGCAAGTAAATCGCGTTGTAAATAAAATAGAAGAAAGCTTTGAGGAAGGCAAAGTATGTAACGGTGCATTTATAGATGTGAGTCAGGCATTTGACAGGGTTTGGCATATAGGACTTTTGTATAAAATAAAACATTGCTTACCATACAATATGTATCTTCTAATCAAATCATATCTTAACGAAAGATACTTCTACGTCAATTACGAAAACAGCCATTCAAATATGTATGCCATTCAAGCCGGAGTTCCTCAAGGAAGTGTCCTTGGGCCTATTTTATACCAAATTTTCACAGCAGATTTACCAAATGAAGAAAATGTGCTAACTGCCACCTATGCGGATGATACAGCGATACTCGCATCACATGCAGAACCCACAGAAGCATCGAACATACTTCAAATATCCCTAACGAAAATTGAAGACTGGGCTAGAAAATGGCGAATAAAGCTGAATGAAAATAAGTCAGTGAATGTCGTGTTTACCACAAGACATGTACAATTTCCGCAAGTCAGGCTAAACAATAACATATTAGGTTTGTTCCAAGTGGTCATTTCGGACATGTTTGTGACATGTTTCTGACAAATTTCACTGCGACTGCGATAAATGTAAACTAGTTAAGTTTGAAACATAAGCTTCATTTTCTTTTTTGTAGCGAAAAATGTATGAATTTCTTTATTTATATGTATATTTAAGATTAGCTGTCAAAACTTAAAATGAGTATGCACATGCGCTTCACTCCATTCGCCGTTCCAGTCTATGTTTCTAACTTAACTTGTTTACATTTATCACAGGCGCACTGAAATTTGTCACAAATATGTTACAAACATGTCAGAAATGACCACTTGGAACAAACCTAATATCTCTGAAAAACGATACTAAATACCTAGGTACGCATTTAGATAAACGCGGAACCTGGAAGAAACACCTGCAGTCAAAAAGAAAACAACTTGACCTAAAAATGAGAAAAATGTACTGGTTACTTGGAAAGAAGTCACAACTATCCTTAGAAAATAAAATACTACTATATAAAACCATTCTAGTACCAATATGGACATACGGAATCCAACTTTGGGGATGTGCAAAAAGAACAAATACGGATATCTTTCAAAGATTCCAAAATAAAACCCTAAGAACAATAAGCAATGCCCCATGGTATGTAAACAACGAGATAATCCATAAAGATCTAGGAGTAAAGTACATACACGAAAAAATCAAGGATCACGCATCAGCTTATGAAAAACGACTTTATAACCACCCGAACGAACTAGCAATAGATCTACTAAATGACGAAAATGTCAAAAGAAGGTTAAATAGAACGAAGCCACTAGATTTAAGCATTTGATTTATATGTAATTACTTGTATTAAATAATGTAAGGAGAAGATACACAAACTCCTCTCATGATACCTTATAATTCATCAGATTTTCTTGTTGGCCTTAAAGGCCAGTTGTAAATAAATTTATTATTAAAATAAAAAAAAAATAAATAATGACTATCATAATCCCTCATTCAATAATATACTATAATTTTTATAATCGTCGGGAATATATTATGTATAGATCGAGCACAAAGTATTTATATCGCTCCCATACGTTCGCCTCCGTCTCACCTTTCAATATTCGTATTCAAAATATAACTTTGTGCTCTAAATGTACAAATGTACAAAGGCTTGTTAAAGTTATGTGGAAGGGTCGAAATAAAACACTACACTTGAACTGGGAACAAACATATATTGCCGATAGAAAATGTACACTACTGACTTATATTTATGTGAAACAACTACATTCATATATTTGTAAACAACAACAATAATCGGGGTAGCAGTGCAGGTAGCACGCTTAGATGTTCGTGGGCAGTTTGACATTCATTTATCTTCAACACGCCCTCCTCAAACTGAACCACGATTCTCATGTCCCACGATTCCTATGCTCTCCATACAACTCCAATGTTTTGCTCTTGGTAGTCCCTTTGTGAAAACATCGGCCGGCATCTTCTCGGTGGGCATGTAATCAAGTTTTCAGTGCCTCGCGGACGAAGTGATGACGTACTTGAATATGCTTCGTCCTGGAGTGAAATACGGGGTTTTCCGCCAACTTTTTCGCTCCCAGGTTGTCGTTGAATACCTGTACTGGAGGCTGGTCATCGCCCGTCAAATCTTTAAGAAGTTTGCGTATGTGGATGGCTTCTTTGCAAGCCTCGCTAACGGCCATGTACTCTGCTTCTGTGGAAGACAGCGCCACGGTGCGCTGTTTCTTTGACTCCCATGAAACAGGTCCACCGTTTAACGTAAATGCAAATCCGGTGTACGAACGTCTATCCTCGATGCAGGAGGCCCAGTCAGCGTCCACGTACCCGGTTACCTCAGCTCCTCCGGCGCTGAAATGAATTCCGACGTCTGACGTCCCTCGCAGGTAACGAAGCACACGTTTCGCCGCTTGCCAATGAACTTTTCCAGCGCAGTCGTTAAATTGACTCAACACACTAGCAGCGTGTGCTATGTCAGGGCGAGTAGCAACAGATAAATACATTAGGGAGCCCACTAGCTCTCTGTAAGGAAATGTACTTTCCTTTTCTTCGTACCTGGCTTCGGATTTTGATAGTTTTGTCCCTGGATCCAATGGGGTTGACACGGGTTTACAATTGGACATGCCGAAACGATTTAGCAAATCCTTGACGTATCCTTTCTGACATAGCTTCGTCCCCGTGTTGTCTCTGGAAAATTCTATTCCAAGACAGTAATTAATAGGTCCCAAATCCTTGACCTCAAACGATTTGCGAAGAAAGCAGTAAACTTCGTCAATTTTTGCAGAATCTTTGGACATTACGATAATGTCGTCAACATATACTACTATGTTTATTAAGTCTTTTCCAGATCCCCTGACGTAGACGCATGGATCGGCTTGAGATGGCTTGACTCCGAGTTTTAGCAACTCAGAACTTAATCTTTGGTACCAGCAGCGTCCAGCCTGCCGCAACCCATACAGTGCTTTCTTGATGAGACACACTTTTCCACCAAATGACAATTCTTTAAGCATCTTCTTGGCTTTATTGATAATCTGTGGTGATGCACTTCTCTTCTCGATTATAAATTGCAAAGTCTCTACAGTATAGCGCGGAGCCTCCATGAAAATATCTTCATCAATATATCCATTCAAATACGCAGTAGCTATATCGAATTGGCGTGCTTCCATTTTCATGTGCGTGGCAACAGCTATTGCGAGACGAATCGAACCAAGTCGAGCTACCGGTGAGAAAGTTTCGCTGAAATCCACACCAGGCTGTTGTGCAAATCGCCTGGCGACAACTCTCGCCTTTCGTTTTGTAATTTTTCCATCTGCTCCATATTTGTTCCGTAATATGACCCTGCTTCCAATTATCTTCCTGTCTTCAGGACGATTTACCACGTCCCACGTGTCATTCTTAATTATGGAGATAAATTCGTCCGCCATGGCCTGTCTCCATTGATCGACATCCGGGCTCTTCATCGCGGATTGAACGGAAATTTCTGCCAATCCAGCCGTGTCAACAGGATCAATCGAAGCTTGTTGTTTCCTTGGCCTTCCTCGACCTCCTGTAAATACCTTACGAGGTCTGCCCGGTCCGCGCCTCATAGTTGCATTGGTTTCTTTATCGACGTCGGGTTCAGGTGTGAATCCCCTGAATTCCTCATCGAGGTCTTCATTCGTAGTTCCTTCGGCTAGTGCACGCATTTCATTCTGTGGTAAGATTGATTCATCAGACATCATTTCGACGTCCAAGAAATGAAGACGCGTCCCATTCTCTTTGGAATCTTCTTCCGAACTCGTACTCGGTGTTGTTTGTGGATAAAATTCCATCTTATTCTGATTGACTATTTCATCAGATTCATTTCTTGGTATGTTTTTCACCACCTTGATGTCTCGAGATATTTTAATCTTGTGCTCCTTGGAGATACAAACGCGATACCCCTTGGAATTCTCGGCGTATCCCAGAAACAGTCTCTTTCTTGCCCTCGGTTCGAACTTTCCAGCAGGTTTCGTACGATTTAAACAGTAAACCGTGCAGCCAAATTCCAAAAATTCGCTGACGTTAGGCGCCGTTCCCATCCAAGCCTCAAATGGCGTCATGCCATTCAATTTACTGGTTGGACACCTGTTGCGAATATAATTTCCGGTTGAAATGGCTTCTGCGGAAAACGAAGGAGCAATATTGGACTCCAGCATCATACATCGTGCCGTCTCCACCAGGGTTTCCGTTCGGCCACCCCATTTTGCTCAGGGTTGTTTGGAACGGTAACGCGTCTCTGGATTCCTGATTTCTTGAGAAATGCATCGAACCGAGCATTCATATACTCAGTTCCTCCATCAGACTGAATAATCATGATCTTCCTATCGAATGAAGTCTCGATCATTTTCTTGAATGCAACAAACTCATCGAAAGCTTCGTTTTTGTGTCGCAGAAACCTCACCTCGCACCAGCGCGTCGCATCGTCTATAAAAGTCAAGAAATACAAAGCCTTACCATTCGACGCGACTTTCATAGGCCCACACAAGTCTGTGTGTATTAGTTCGCCTGGCTCAGTGCTTCTGATAGATTTCTTCTTCTTTCTCGGATGGGTTCCTGGTCATTTTGCATTGCGTGCAGATGTCACACACGAGCTCTTCGTTGATGTTCTCAATTTCTAGTCCCTGTATGAAGCCCTTCTTCGCAGCTTCACACAAGTCCTTTGCGTTGAGGTGTCCCAACTTTCTGTGCCACTCCATCAACGATGATTTCTGATGAATATTTAATTCAGCAGCGTTGCTCTCTTCATTACTAATTTTCTCACGTACGTAGAAGAGTCCATCTGCGCGATCAGCCCGTAGTATTTCATTGTTGTGAACATCGAACACGCTGGCCCCGTTTTTCTCGAAAATCACGCGACAATCTTTATCAACCATTTTCGCGACCGACAATAAGTTCGTGCGCAGGTCAGGCACGTGTAGCGCGTTATGCAAGTCAATGATTCTCTCGCGTCCCGAAACCGACGTGGAAAATCGCGCGACACCTTTCGCACTTATTTCTGCCAAAGACGAATTTGCTAGACTCAATTTGTCCGAGACACTCGATTCGATGCGCGTAAAACTGTCTAAGTCTTTACACATGTGGGATGAGCATCCACTATCTAGACACCACCGCTTTCTGTCCGCACTGTCTTTCCGAAATAGTAGTTTACATGTATCGCGACTTTCGGTAATATACAACGACGAATGTTCTGCCTGCTTTGACGTTCCACGGTCCTTTTTCGCGCTTCGACACTGCATGGCCTTGTGACCAATCTTTTTGCACTTGAAACATCGAATTGCACGTTTTCTGTTTCCTTCGTGAGCGTTCCCATCGGATTTCTCAGCCCGATTTCCATCAAATTTCTCCTTCTTCTTGTACTTACGTTGATTTGCGACCAACGCGTTTTGCGTATTTTGACGATCGCCGTGTCGAGCGTCGTACTCTTCCACAATTTTGACGCGAAGTACCTCGGGTTTCGGTAGTTCATCGCGCGATTCTATCGCACACCGATGGCAAACTGTAGAGTGGAAGAATTGACAATAGATCATCGTTTACCGTCACGTCCATGTCCTTGAGCTTGTCGATAGCGTCGAAAAATTTTCTTAGATGATCTCGCACATCATCATTCTCGACCATTCGTTGCAATACGATCTGTTTCAGGAGTGTGGCCTTCCTGGCGGGTCCCTTGGACGCGTAAATGGTCTGGAGCTTCAACCATACCTCCCGCGCGGTCTCACAGTCCTTGATTTGCTTCAACTCTGTTGGATGTATTGCCAAGATGATGTCCGACATTGCTTTGCTATCGCGATCCTCCCAGTTCGCGATTTCCGCCGCGTTGTTCGCGCCCGATTCCGGTTTAACTTTAATACCGTTCACGTACGACCAGGCATCGTTTTTAATTAACAGCGCACGCATATGGATTTTCCAAGTGTCATAATTGTCTTTAGACAACATTTCGATACGCACCGCCGCGTTTGAGACCATTTTGTTTTTTCGCCCGTTTCAAACAGTTCGACCTAATCTCAAAAGTCAAACGCGAATTTTCCGACACGTATCTCGCGTTTTATTTCACACCGACGAATAGTTCTGGGCCCATAACCTGTTAAAGTTATGTGGAAGGGTCGAAATAAAACACTACACTTGAACTGGGAACAAACATATATTGCCGATAGAAAATGTACACTACTGACGTATATTTATGTGAAACAACTACATTCATATATTTGTAAACAACAACAATAATCGGGGTAGCAGTGCAGGTAGCACGCTTAGATGTTCGTGGGCAGTTTGACATTCATTTATCTTCAACAGCTATTTACGCACACTCATCTATAAAAGGACTTGCATTGATTATGACAATGTCCATTATCTCAAGCTGAAACTCACACTGCAATGCAGGAATGACGAAGGCCGTGTTGAACATGGGAATCATAGTGGCCCAGCTAGCCGGTAATGCTACCAGCAGTAGTAGGTAGTTAAATTTTCCAAACCCCGTGCTGGAGATGGCTTCTTCGAATGAAGCTGGACGATCATTGACATCTTTAGATGTTGGTGAGAGATTGACATTGTTCTCTGGTGATCGAGTGATGGTGTAGATGCCTAGAATATGTTCGTAAATAAATGAAAAAGCATGAATGTTATGTCTGTTTTAAGTACGGTAGGAGAAACAAGTAAACTGGTACGTATGTACAATTAATTAGAATGCTTGAGGAGAGACAAGTTAGACGAGTTTGGAAAACCAAGTAAAGAAAAATATAGTCTAATAAAATGAGCAATGTTTTAAAGTAAATCTATACTTTTGTACTTGACCCCAGGCACCCTACAAGTCGGCGCCTATGGCCACTGCAGAACAGAAGCAACAAGGACAGAAATAAATGATGTACTTAAAAGAGTTCAGGGACTAATTGTAATAAATAAATAAAAATAAAAAACTATAGTTCCCGTTTTGCCATTAGTTTACTTGTTACATAAAAATAAGGCTAAGAACTAATTTAATTAAATAGTATCAAAAACTTCAAAATAAACTGACGAGCAAAAAATTTAGATCAATTTGAAATTATGATGTATTTTCGGAATTTTCTGCTTTAAGCTTATATTTGAAAATTAAAAACCATTGTACTGTAGGCAAAACTAATAGCTCTATATCGAAACGTTATGCATATTGGTAGAGCTGTGAGGGAGCCATTGTGTACGAAGACTAATTCTATACGGGCTTATGAAGAAATTCCGTCCCAAACTATAACCGATACACCGCCACTTGGAAGTCGCTCGTCAATACAAAATTGAACGTATCTTTCCCCAGGTCTTCTTCATACTCGCCGACATGTAGATATTCTTCTACAACACAATCCAACAGCACGAACCCTTCTCCTAATGGTCCATTTACTAACTTCTATATCTTTAACTTCTTGGAGTTGGTTTCGAAACAAAATCGCAGAAGCTGTTCTATTCCGCAAATTTGCAGACACCAAAAACCGGCCATCTCTTTGGCTGGTAACTCTTTTTCGCCCGGATCCTGATAATCTGGTTATTAGGCCAGGCTTCTTATAGCACTGGTAACCCTTTTATACAGCATAAAGGCTCTTACCAATAATTGTTGCAGTTTCATGTCGTCTTCAGCCATGTTGTATGAATGCTACAATTCTTGCCACAACAATAGGATCTACAGCTATAATGCCCTGTTAAATAAATAGTACTGCCACTACACCGTGTAACGCATAGGTATTATACAGATAAATCACCGCTAAACAAAAAAAAAAAAACCACGAGATTATGAATTTTCACTTAGAGCGAATGCATACTATTTCATAAAAGTCGTAAGTACGGTGATAATTATCGAACTCCGTAAATCTGAGCAGGCTAGACATAGCCGCAGTGATTTTTATTATATAATTTTTTAACTTTAAATAATTTTCGAGTTTAACCTACTGACTTTATGTATTCTCGCGATACGTTTCTGTTCATTGCTGTAGTGATGGTCTGCTGTAATTTTTAAGTGTAAGTAACATTGTTTTTTATTTTAATTTGTGTTTGTTAACATTGATCCAATTTTGTATTGTTTATTATACAAGGGCTTTTGTTATTACTCAATTCCCTTCTTCTTTCCTATTCATTTCTTTACACTTGGTTGATCTCCATTCTTGATATAATTATGACAGATAACAGAAAATCTCCGAAAAGAAATTATTAAGCGTCTACTATGGTTTACAGCTTACAAATTTAAGCTTAAAACAGAAAATTCAGAAAATATATATTAATTTCAAATTGACCTCAATTTTTTGCTCGTCAGTATATAAACAAAAAACTGAACCAGTTTAGAGAATTAAGTTTTCATCATCAGTAGAACTAAAACGGTTGAATCAAGTTTACGTAACTTGTTAACAAAGCCAGTGATCAAGATTAAACCTGATTTGATTAGATTAACAGATGAATAGAACTTCTCTACAAAAAGGTCTCGGAATATGTATTTAGATTTTTAAATTATATTTTAATATGGCTTAGGGGTGTGATTTTTATTTGTTGTCACTAAAGCAAATGTAATTTATTCTTATATTTACCAATTTTTCGGACCATACTCAAGTTCAAGAATGCACTAAATAAGATTTAGTTTTTGTTGGAAAAATATATTATAATTTTACATAATTACATGATTTTATGAAATTATAGTTGTAATTATGTTTTGAAGATGAGATAATAATTCTATATTTTAAGAATTTAAATTTATTATCTCTATTTCATGAAAATGTTATTAAATTGAAGTAAAACAGTTTTATTTGTTAGTAGAAATAGGAATCTGACTATAAGGATAAGGGAGAAGAAGAAAATAATAAATAATTTGAAACAATAAAATTATTATACATAATATATGTTTATTGCACTTTACATAATTCATTTGCATTGTAGAATAACATTTCTTAAGTGTTTTTATTTAGATACAGAGAGAATAATTTGTATACGACCCCATTTAACATGCTCTATGCTCAGATATTAGTTGCCAACCTGAAACAAAAACACATTCTAAGTTCTTGGTTTTTTTTTTCTATGAAAAGAAATTTTTAATTTCAGGTGCCGATTTATATTAGGTACGGATCTATGGTGCAAAGATGCTTACTTAAAACTATTGTTTATTTAATATTTCCTTCGCACTACCGTCTATCTCAGTGCCCTGCAGAAAATTTGTAATCATTCATAATAAAAATTAAAAGATCTTTTTTGTAAAATCTAATTGAATTCTTATATTACTAGATGGATAAGCAAAATACTAATACAAAGATCACTAATTCTTATTGCAAACGCATGACAACCTTCAGAAAATGATAAGCTATTGACACTTGCACATATTTTGTAAAATAATTTGATGTAGTTATTGCAAGTTTATCAATCGACTGTTAAATATAGACATATATGTGTTATTTATGATGCTGTTAGTTAACATTTGATTAACAGTCGATTGATAAATCGGGTATTAGTATAGTACGCTTTGTAAATCGGAATTTAAATGGTGCAATTATGATCAAAATCATCCCAATTCTACGCATTGTAATAAATGTTTCGCTGCCTTATTTCTGACTCCATATATTCTTGTTTATGATATACCGGGTTGTTCATTGGCCTGTATTTTTCATTTTAATTTGTCATTACATTTATAACCACAATTATTTCCAATCTGGTTTTTCAATTTTAATTAATATGCCCGAAAGTCTGCTGTATAAGTATATTTTTTGCAAAATCTTAGAGATCTTTTATGTTTCTTTATAGTTGTAAATTTATTATTAATTGTTTTTTATATGATGTCATACTTTCTGTGTATAATTATTTGTTAATAAAAACATTTAATACTTTATATACTGATAATTTTAGACTATAATGAATAAGAACTGTTTGAAAGAGAAATAAAAGTTTTAAAATTTTGCAAAAATATGTAGCGAGTTTCATTTAAGAATATAAAGTTGCATGTCATTGTGCAAAAATAGAGCACCCGATAGATAAACTTATATGTATTGCAGATATGTGGGCATTTTAATTTAAAACAAGCTTAATTGGAAATTTTTTTTTGTAATATTTGGACCAACCGGTATATGGAAATCCATCTAAATGAGAGTCATTAAAAATGATCAAAACGGAATCAAGGAATCTCGAAAAAGTGCTTGCATAAATATTTCGTCCGCGGCTATTTATTTTCTTTATTTCTCTACTGGTACTTTATTATACAAAGTATGAGAAAGTAAACAGAAAATTTATCACAGTATGTATCAACAGGACCATCGCGCACTAGATTTTTGATAAACACTGTTGTAGCTCATATAATTTTCTGAATATTTAAATGAACGATTCCTTATTTTATAGTAATTTCTTTCATCGCAGATTACCGCGGTGTGCGAAAATTTCTCTGACTATATTGAATATAATATATGTTACGACATACATACAAATTTGTTGAATGGCACCGCTATATAATGTCATCTGAGGCACTTATTGATATGTGTGAAATACTTACCAGAATTAGGTTCTCGGCACTGCTCAGATTCAAATACACAACGGTTAGCAAACGTGCGAGTCTCCCCGTTAGAGTTTCCTCCGCAAAGCGGAGAATAAATTAGTGGACAAATCTTCGGACATTGCGCACATTAGCGAGGGCTAAGAACATGGCCAAGACGATCACTGGAAATAATTTAACAAAATGGATTTTTGTAGTAAATATCCCTGTACGTAAATAAATGGTTTTAAATTGATGCACACCTGTTACTCGTACCTATTAAATTGTAAACTTGACTAATCGAATTTTCAAAACAATGTTAATATTAAACCCAATTTTGATGGTCAAGCTAAACTAAATCATGTTTTTAAAATAAAAAATTCTGATGTGGCAGCACATAACCTCCCGCCCAATATAACTCTTAAGTAGTACATAATGGTATTTGATAATACAGAAAAATATCTTTTTATTTGTTATTTTCTATTTAAGAAATTAAATTTTCTTTCGTATGTTTATTTAATCATTTGACATCTATTTCACCAAGAAACTGCTTCACAATCAAAATGACATGTGTCACATTTCATAAAAAATTGGAAATGTTTAATGAAATTTAATTTCTTTATATTTTATCTCTAATGCCCGGCTTTATAAAGATATTTAAATTTACTTTCATGCTAAACTTATATCAAGTTCTCAAAAATTTCTGACGGTAATGTTAAGTAAGGGCCGGTATTTCCATCATCTTTTGATGCGATATTTTGTATTTATTCCATTGAAAGTTTATTCTATAGTATAGTTTATTCTGTAATATACCGACCCTAAGTCATAAAATAATTTCAAATGATGCGCACTTGTTAAAAACACATAAATTTACTTTAAAAGTAAATTTAAGTGACAGTTAAATTTCTTTATAAAACCGGATATAAGGGCCGGTGTTTCTAAATTAAGATAAACTATAGAATAAATCATTGGAATAATCAAAAAATATCGCATGACATGACAGCTAGAATAATAATCATTTAAGCTATGATTTTGATGCGATATTTTCTGTTTATTCTACTGATAAATTTACTCTCTTGTTAACTGAATTTGGAAATACCGGCCCATAATCTGATGAAAATTAATAAAATTAGTGTAATCAAAACACACGTAAACGTAGATATTCTGCAATTTTCAAAACAACATAAATTTTTGAAAAATAATATTAATTCTGTTTTTTCACGGAAATCTGTTAAGGGCTGCTAGTAAACTGTAACTTTCGGTCAACCAATTTTACCCAAAATCTAATCTGCTTTACATATAATTATGAGAAGCAAAAATACACAAAATTGTATTTTTTGGTACCTATTATAGTATTTGAGTTATGCGAGACGAAAAAGTCGGAACCGACCACATACATACATACAGACATCATAGCGAAAATAGTAAAATCGTATTGTAAGGACCCTAAAATGTGCTTAAAAACTCAGTACCCATTTTTTTGACCAAAAACAATACCTCCCTTACTCAGAGATAGGCGGGAGGTAAAAATATGAGAAAATATTTAACAAACTTTATCCCTATTTGTACTGACAATATGAGTTCTGGAAACAAAAAAATGGGACACTTTTTCTGTCTTCGTTTTATTATATATAAGTTCCATTTTTTACTTGAGATTATATTTATTAATTTAATTTTACTGTGAGGTATAATATAACAAGATAGTGAGAACCCGACACTGGACGAAGAGAGTTTATCGAAACAGACCAAATATCTGTACATAGTATTAATTTGTATTATAAACAAATGAAATACCACAATGATAATGTAAATAAAGATATTCGGATCTGACATGGGGGCGTGGCATATCCAAGATGGCGTCAATTAGGGTGAAGATTCGAATGTGACATTAGTACTGTTAACTGTTCGCGAATAAAATATAAAAAATGAGTCTCACGATTAATAATATTTGCGAATACGCTACAACAGATCCTGCAAAGTAAATTTGAAAGAAGCTGAACGCATTTTATATACTTGACACTTAATTAAATGCGGGAAAAAATTAAATGAAAGTGACAGTGTCTGTGGGTGTAGTGGCTTTCTGCGTGTAAACGTCGAATTTACGAGGTGATCCCCATCAAATTAATAGGAAAATTGCAGGAGATGAACAAGTGATGAGTGTTGTTTGTTCCTGAATGGCTAGTTTTGGGTAAAAAATGCAAGAACTGCATTGCTAGTGTTATAGGTAAGTTGTACGTTTCTTGATCTAAATCAACTAAATAAACAAATAACTAAAAATGAACAAATATAAAGAATACATATTTAGTTTAATTTATGAACTTAGTTAAATACAAAGTGAAAAGATTTCGGAGCAAATTCGTATTATAACCTAAAATTGTCTAGTTCAAATTATACAGAGCATATTATTTATTGTAAACGCATTCATGTTGTTTACTTTTGTTAGTTTTTTCCAAGGGTTTTTTGCACTCCAAATTGGTTTACTTTATAAATGAAACGTTTGTCCAGCTTCGGAAAATAATGGAATGTAACGTCCAGATTTTTACGGCCCTTATTATTACACCCTTTTACTGCACCATACACTTTATTTTTCGATTTTTCGTAGTGTTTAACTACAATTTCGGTAATTTTTTATCTAAAAAATCGTTATTCCCGTTTGACGTAATGTATTTCTAACGGAATCTTCACCCTATTTTGTGTCAAATAATCCGCTAGATGGCATATCGCTACATGTCAGATCCCAATAGTAGAAATTTGAATACCCAAAGGTAACAAATAAAAATAAAGTGCTAATGAGAATAAATTTAAAATAATATGACAGATTTATCGATAAACAAAAGCAACAGATAATAATTAGATTATCACTAAAATAATGGTTGAATTGGTTAATACGCAGAAAGGTGATGATCATTGACATTGGTTATAAGAAATGTAGAAAAATAACTATAAATTCTTGCACAGAATATCATCAACCGTATTAATAATTAATGTTTAATGGCAATTAAAAAAAAAAGAATACCAATTTTTTTTGTCTAGTTATGTAAGTTATTTTATGTTAATTAGTTAAAAAATCAAACATATTTTCGGAATATTGTTAGTAACTTCCGAATTCAATCATTTGAGAATTTTCTAATTTTTAAATAAAGTAATAAACTTACCACATCCTAAGAAGAATTTCATTTTAGAGTTGGATTGGATCGTAAGACGTGTTGTAGCTCGATAGAAAACTGAATATACTTTCAGATGTTTGGTTTGCTTTATATATACCTATAATAACAAATTTGATAAACTAATGTCTTTATTTCCGATAAGTTCTAATAGTATTGGAATGATAACATTCAAGTTTTAAAGTATTAGCTGGAAACTTCCACAAATATTCAAATTTGAGATTTTACCGATTCTATTGAATTTAGTATATTGTTATTATTTGTTAAGATTAAAATCTTACGCGTAGTGTTTAAATACCAGCTTTAAAAATTAATATCAGAATACTGAAAGTATATTTTTACATGGATCTTGAGGTTTAATTTTTATCAAAAAAATATTTACATACGCGATTCAGTCCTATTGTAACATGGTGATACAATCATATCGTTTGTGTAGTACAGTTACACGTTTTGTTTTTGCTCTGTATTTGCATTCAGTTTTTGAAGAAATAAGTTATTTCATCTTATTTAAGTGCAATCATAGTTGTGCGGTTTTTTACGCTCTCTTCAGTGGTGATTTTTGTTTTTCATCAAAGTGTTTCGTACTGGACTTATGGATTTTTTGTGATTACTACATTTATTCTGCAGTAAATTATCCCGTGACGAGTCCCGGCGTCTTTCGTCGCAAAATCGCATGATTTTCTATCACTGTCGTTCTTGTTGGAATTATAGATGTCATTCTAAAACTTCAACAATCAATAATTTTACAACAAGAAGAAGTTCGACAACTTAGATCTTCATTAAATGCGTCATCTAATAGCGAGATAAAAACAGAAATCATAATTTCGGAAATTCAAGAACGGCAACGAAGATCTAATAATTTAATGCTGTTCAATATTCCTGAACTCTCCTCAACCAACTCTACAGCGCGAAACGCACATGATGCAACGGAAACAATTAAAATTTTGAACCAGGCCGCAACCATCGATACCTCAAATTTACGCATTATCCGTCTTGGGATCAATTTTAAAAAATAAAACTAAAATTGCAAGTGACACTATAAAAATCTCTGCAGATCGTACATCTATGGAAATTCAATTTTTCAAGAACGTAAAAGTGAACTTGATAATCGTATTGCTCAAGGTGAAACTGATATTATAATTAAATACATAAGTGGTGTGCCTAAAATTATTAAAAAGTCACAAACACTAAAAAAATAATAAATCTCGGTTAAAATCTTATTTACTATCAAAACGCACGAGGTATTAATACTAAGCTAAAAGACTTGTATCTTTATCTGAATCGTGGTTAAATAATAGTGTCAATGATGCCGAATTTTCTACTGACTCATACTGTGTTTACCGTTCCGATCAAAACCTTGACTATTGCGCTGTGTCCCGTGGTGGGGGTGTGTTACTAGCAATTCATAAAGACTTTCCATCTATCAGAATCGACTTTAGCGATGTGCAACATATTCTACCAAGGAACATTGATGTAGTTTGTGTTAAAATTAACTTTTGTACGAAAATCTATTATATTTTTAACATTTATTTCCTCCCTAATCTGAGTACTAATTATTATATCAGTTTATTTGAATTTTTTGAATCTTTACCCTTTTTGTTTGAAAATAATTATATCAAACTAGACGACTTCAATATTCCTCAATTTACACATGATCCTAATAAAACTATTGTTAATGTTTTAAACAACTTTATCAATTTTATGAATGCGAGTCAATTTAATTCAATACGAAATTCATATGATAAACTACTTGATCTTGTAATCTCTAATATTAATTGTATTATTTCACATGCATTTGATCCTATTTTTTGTGAAGATGTACATCATCCTGCATTAATTATTTCATTTCTTAGCAGTAGTATAAATGATTCAAATTGCTCACCGAATGCTCAAATCAAAACATACAATTTTAAGGAAGCTAATATTATTAATTTGTATTCTCTTATAAACAATTTTGACTGGAATCAGTTTAAAATATTTAGTGAAATCGATCTTGCCTGTCAATTCTTTTATTCAACTATATACTCTTTTTTTGATTTGTGCGTGCCATTGAAAACTAGGAACGACAACATCTCTCCTGTCTGGTTCTCTCCTCTAATAATTTATTCCCTAAGAAAAAAAATAAAATTTTTAAAATTACACAAGAAATACCCGTCTATTAATTATTACTATAACAAATTCAAAGATTTACGTGCTAATTTAAAATCTGATATCAAACTTGCCGACAATAAATTTATCTCTGATGTAGAAACCTCTCTAATATCTGATCCCAATAAATACTAAAAAACAAAATAAAACTGATATTCCTAGTACTAGGCAATTTAAATATAATTCATTAACAACTCCCGCTGAAATAGTTGACGGTTTTGCTTCATTTTTTTAAGAGCGTTTATAAACCCGATACCAGCGTGCACATCCCAGACATTGATACTTTAAGTTACGAGCCTATTTTAATCAATTGTTTCACATTAGATGAAATCTTAGTTGCTGTTGCTAATACTAAGAACAATTTATCAGTAGATCCAGATTTAGGCCCTAACTTTTTACTTCGTGGCTGTTCTAACGCATTTGCAACTGCCTTACTCAATCTTTTTAATCTATCACTTAAATCCTTTTCTTTTCCCAATGTATGGATTAAGGCGCGAATAGTACTTGTATTCAAAAGTTGAGATAAAATAATATAATCAATTACCGACCCATTGCTATACTGTCTAATGTTAGTAAAATTTTTGAGAGTCTTTTACAAAACACTATATACCAAAAAATAATGCATTTATTATCTGTGCACCAACATGGTTTTATGAGACAAAGATCCACCACTACTAACTTAATTTCTTTTACACAGTTTGTTTCACAGGAAATTGATACCGGTAAGCAAGTTGATACGGCCTATGTTGATTTCTCGAAAGCTTTCGACTCCATTAATCACAAAATAATATTACATAAATTAAATTCTTTCTGCTTCTCCAATTCTCTAATTGAATTATTCAAATCGTACTTGGATAATAAATTGTTGTTTGTTCAATATATGGGCCATATTTCTCATTATTTTATAGCTAGTTCCGGTGTACACCAGGGCTCTAATCTTGGTCCTCTTCTGTTTTTAATTTTGTAACAAGGCGAACATTCAGAAAACGATTTATTGTTTTTACTGTCAATACTATGTATTTTAAAATATCAAGTTTCAAACTGCGTTGGGACTTGAACGCATCGAAAATCGTCTTGATAGGAGTTCTTGCTTTCTTGAGTTTAATTTATTGCTACACTTGTGTATTAGAATTTTAGTTATCCTAAACAGTCATTTGAGTTTATCGCGGAAAATCTGGGGTTGACAGGTTTACTGGGAGGTCTGGTCGAACCCTAGATAAGGTTTTAGTTTTTACGTAATTTTTGTGCTAGTTCTGTGGGAAACGTGCTACAATTTTCACCAATGACGTATTCTCAGTCATACAGACCAACAAGCTCTTAAATGACCTTAAGAATTAAATTTGTGGTGTATATCAAACAAGTTATTCTTAAATGTCAATAAATGTAAAACGTTATCGTTCACGAGGAAAACACCTATACTATTCAGCTATACGGTTAATAACATTACTCTTGAGCGTGTTGATGTTATCAAAGACCTTGGTATCACATTCGATCCAAAATTAGCTCTTAATCTTTTTATTCGAAATACTGTTTCCTCCTGTAATAATAATTATAATATAATATAATAATATATAACATTATTGACACACGTCAAAGGCGAAGTTCAGCCAAAGGCTGCTCTTCCACCCAACCAAGTACATATAATATACAATGTAATAACCCCAAAAATGTCAAGAGAGAAAAACAGGTAAGTATTTAAATTTTTCGGTGACTTGTAGATTTAAAATTCCCGCCGACAAAATTGTGTCTAGGGAGATTTGAGTTTGCCAACGGATGATTGCTCAGTGATAAAACAAAACTTCACTGACAGCTGATTATGTAGATTTTTTTTTCGGGCGCCTTTTTAACTAATCTGAGTGAATGTAAAATCAACTATCCTGACTGGGTCCGGTCTCTCCGTGAATGAGATTTTAGTGAAATAAAGACATTTGTTTTAATAATGGTAAAAAAAAATTATTTTTGTTCTAAAAAGGTAAGTTACAATTTAAGGTTAGCTTAAATTTATTTGAACATAGTGCAGTGAATCTGAAATATTGTGAGGATGTAAGGAAATACCTTGGAGATGTGGAGGAGATTCACCTGACGGTGCAAGTCTAGATGAATCGCAAATAGGTGTTGGTGATTTGATTTGTTTCTTTGGTTAAACTTTCACAATTCGCCCGACAGTACAAGTCTGGACGAATACAGGTTTTGAGAATAAATATTATATAAAAACTGACAGACAAGTCGAGTTTTTAATCTCTGATCTATACTACATTACAGCATTCGACATTTCTTTTGGTACCTTTTATGTCGAGTTATTAATTCGGCATTGCTAAGTGTACCCTGAGAGGTAACTAAAGACGGAGCGAGCCATTTGTTGGGAAACCGCTGCGTTTTAGAAGTTCGACCTTTTTCCGCTATAAATTAACTGTCAGATTTAACGTGTAAATGTAAAGTATGGTTAGGTTGGATGTGTTTATGTGATAATTTAAATTTCAGATTCTTTTCTTAAACAATTAACCTAAGTAACAACATATTTACATGAGTTGAGACAATATGAATTGAATATGAACATCAATAATAAAAGTGAACATTTACAAAACAATAATTACTTTGAGGTAAGTTAGTTGCTTAAATGTAAAATGTTGGTAACCTATACAAAGGTTTATTCTTGTAGGAAGAAAAGAAAGGTAACAATCCGGAGTGACAAATCTGGTTTGTTACAACAAATAGAACAAAATGGGGTAAATAGCTCCGTGGTAACGTGTCGGACTGTGGATCGTGAGATCCTCAGTTCGAATCCTACTGCCGACAGTTACAAATTTAAATTTACCCCTGTGGTTCCCCCTCCACTAACATCTTTGGGGGCTATGAGTTGACGGCTGGTAACCGTACTTCATACGAAAAAATATATCACTTACCGAGATCTGCGTAAGCAGAGTGCCACACCCGTAATGGGTAAAAGGTGTGATGATATATTTATTTTATTTATTTTACAAAATGCAATGAATACCAGAATGAATTAAAAAAAATTACAGTAATCTAAGTTATGGGGTAAATAGCTCCGTGGTATCGTGTCGGACTGTGGATCGTGAGATCCTCAGTTCGAATCCCACTGCTGACAGTTACAAATTTAAATTTACCCCTGTGGTTCCCTCTCCACTAACATCCTTGGGGGCTATGATTTGACGGCTGGTAACCGCACTTCATACGATAAAATATATCACCTACCGAGATCTGCGTAAGCAGAGTGCCACACCCGTAATGGGTAAAAGGCGTGATGATGATGATATAGTAATCTAAGTTATTTACTACATAATTGCAACATATTAACAGTTGCCAGCAATAGTGATATAGATATTAATTAAATAATAATTTTTTTAATGTGGTATTTAAATGAACTTATAGACAGAGACTTCAAATCGCTAGGAATGGTGTTATATAACGTTGGTGCTAAATAAGAAAATGAACATTTGAACTTTGATTTGGAGAAAGATGGTACAGCATATAAATCTCTAGCACGCAGATTCATATTCATAATTTTTAAAAACAAGTTTATCATGGAGATATGATGGAATACCAGTAATCTTACCTTTATGGGTGAGGGTAAGAAACATTTTGTTAACTCGAGTATCAATGTCTTCCATGTTTGCTAAAATTCTAATACTCGAAATGCTGTCATATTTGCGTACACCGTAAACAAATCTTAAGCAGGAATTTTGTAATAAAGTGATTCTTTGTTTGTCAGCTTGAGTTAAATTAGGAACGAAAGTACAGGCACAATAATCGAGCAGCGGTAGTACTAACGAATATACTAGCCGAAGTTTTACTTGGCAAGATAACAATGTAAGAAATTGATATAAATGTTTTAGTTTGATCCTACATGCTTTTAATTTATTATATAAGTGTGCACGAAAGTTAAGATTTTCATCTATAAATAGACCTAAACTTTTTGTAACTTGACAGCGTTCAAGTACAATCCCATCAAGCACTAAGTCCGGAGTATGACACGTACCAATAACTAAAAGCGATGACTTAGAAGCATTAATATTGAGCCCATTATTCTTTACCCATGCAGCAAGATTCTCAAGATCATTATTGATGAGAATACATTTATCACTCAATTCCGCTGGATTTATAGACGCAATAATTTGAGTATCATCTGCATAGGAATGTACTTTGCAGTATTTTAAGGTCGATGGTAGATCCGCTACATAAAGTAAAAAGAATAATGGTCCCAAAATAGAACCCTGCGGCACACCACGATGCAAAGGAAATGCAGTTGAATTAAGTGTGCAAATGGTATTTTGCATACTTACATAAAATTGTCTACCTTCGAAATTACTCTCACACCACCGCAAAGCACGAGCCGAAAACTTATAAAATTTGAGTTTAGCAAGCAGCAAGTTATAATCCACCATGTCGAACGCTTTCGAGAAATCTATTTGAATAAGTAGTGAGAGCTTGGAATTGTTAAAATTTTGAATTAAAGAATCAATAATATTCAGCAAACATGTATTGGTACTATATCCACTTCTAAACCCCGACTGGGTAGTTGGTAGGATATTTTTCTCTTCCACGTACGACATGATTTGATCACAGCATATTCGTTCCAGTATTTTTGACAGTGCAGAAAGAATGCTAATGGGACGTAAATCATTAAAAGTTGATATATTTGAATTTTTAGCAATTGGTTTCACAATGGCTGATTTCCATGAATCGGGAAATACCCCTTTCAACAAACATGAATTTATAATATGCGTAATGTAAAATAACTGGAAGAACAATTAGAATCATTTTTCTTGATATCCCATCAATACCAACAGCATCAGATTCTAGATTTTTAGCAATTTTTTCTATCATTCCACTATCAACACAAGCAAAGTTAAAATATTCAGCACAAATATATATTCCTAAAATAATGAATAGTTTCAGGATCAATATTTGCAGTACCAACGTTATTTATTAAATAATTACCATAGTCCTGTGGTTTATGCAGGGACTCAGAAATTTTCTTAGTAGATGTCGCATTAACACCAAGACGTTTTAAATTGTTCCACAGTTTACTGGAATCACTAATGCTATTATTAATATTTAGATTTAAAAACGCCTGCTTTTCTCTTCTGATAGCGGCTGTTGTCAGATTTCTTAACTGTTTATAGTACTGTAGCTTTGAATCAGTTTGATATTTTTTGTAGTCCCCAAGAGCCTTGTTCCTTCTCTTTTGCATAATTTGTATTACTGGTGTAATCCAGGGAGTATATTGTTTATTTGTTATAATGCTCTTAATAGGTGCATGCTTGTCGAATAGCGCAGATATATTCTGATTTAGAAAGGCAACTTTATTATTTATATTATCTAACATAATCATATGATTCCAATTCACTGCTTCGCAATCAACAAAAAAATCATCAATGTTAAAATATTTAAAATCTCTGTACATATAAGTTTTCTTAGGGACACTAATTTCAGGAAATTCAGTTCAAAAAACAGGCAGTCATGATCAGAGAATTGACTGCAGTCCATAGTAGGTTTGTTCCAAGTGTTCATTTCTGACAAGTTTGTGACATGTTTGTGACAAATTTCAGTGCGCCTGCAAAAAATGTAAACAAGTTAAGTTTGAAACATAGACTGGAACGGCGAATGGAATGAAGCGCATGTGCATGCTCATATTTTGTTTTGACAGCTAACCTTAAATATAAATATATATATATATATATATATATATATATATATATATATATATATATATATATATATATAAATAAAGAATTTCATACATTTTTCGCCACAAAAAAGAAATGTTTCAAAGTTAACTTGTTTACATTTTTCGCAGACGCACTGAAATTTGTCACAAACATGTCACAAACTTGTCAGAAATGACCACTTGGAACAAACCTATTACCAGAGTTTGTAATTATTGATAGGTCTGATACTAGTATAATATCTATCAAAGATTGAGAGACTGGTCTAGTATATTCATTAATTAACTGATGCAAGTTAGTTGCTGCTATTAAGTTATTGAAGAACTGAGACCGAACATCGTTCGAAAGTAAATTAATATTTATATCACCCATACAAATAATGTAATCTGATTGCAAAGCAAATTCAGTGAACACAGAATCCAGAATCGAGAGATCATTATAATATTCACAGTGAGGATTGTACACAACTCCTAGGCAAAAAGTTTTATTTTGAACAGTACACAATATCCACAAATGTTCTACATTATTATTATTAATAAATGATGTGTTCAAAATTTTAAATTCTAAACCATTATGGATATAAAACGCCACGCCTCCGCCACGTTTATGAGGTCTTTCTAGACTGATTAAGGATTAATTATTAATATGGAATAAATGTGATGGAGCAGTTTCGCTAATCCAAGTTTCCGTGACCGCAACAATATCAAAGTTTTGCCCATTGACAAATTCAGTGAAATATGGGAAACAAGAATTAGGCGATCTAACATTAATTTGTCCCTCTGTAAACTTAGTATTGTAATCAGCTGAATTTGACATGAATAAAACCAACAATAACTAAAGTAAATATAAATTTACAAATAATTGTTCAATGACAAATCAATTAAAGCAGACAGAATTCATTGACTCTTGCTTGTCCTGGCGACATTAATTAGCAACGAAAGTAAGAGTGTATAAAATATCATAGCCAGATCAAAAACTTGAAATCGATTTACAAAATATAGCATAAATGGTACAAATAGGAAACAAAAATTATATCTTTATATTTTGTATATCATTTAAAGATTCGATCACATGTTTTTGATTCCTACCTCTTTTCTTAACAATTACATATATACGGCCATCGGACGTCCAACCATTCATAAACGAGAACTTTTCAACAGCTGCTTTTACGAGTGATAATCTGGATTTGGTTAGGTCTTCGCATATAGTCATGCCGGATCCCTTGATCTTCTTTTTCTTGTTGAATACATTTTGGCAGGAACGATAGCTCACGAACTTTACTATTATAGGACGAGCGTTGGGCGAGTTGGTAACTGGCTTTCCTATTTTGTGACATCTTTCTATATCATTTATGGAAATATTTACATCCAATTTTTTGCGGAAAAGGTTCACAACACATTCGTCGATGTTTTCTTCATGCGTCTCTTGGATTCCGAAGATTCGAATGTTATTGCGCCGCGTGTACTGCTCGAGATCGTCAACACCCTTTTTATAATTTAAGCAAGATTCTTTCAATTCACCATTTTCCAGTTTAAGAGTATTAATTTTCCAATTTAGAACATTTAATTTTTCTTCAAAAACTTTTTGTACTGCACAAGTCACTTGCTGTACTATTGTACTCACGAAACTTTTATTTTCAGCCTGCTTCAACAATGAGGTACTAATCATAGCAGTAATTGTCTTGATGTCGTCTTCAGATAGCATTTTAATAATTTTTAGAAGTATATAAATCACTCAAAATTAATAAACTTTATAAAACTAAGAATAATGCCAGAACGAGCAAATACTTCTAGTCACACTGACAGTTCATAGCGAATTCAATAAAGTACTAGGCTTCATAAAAAGATATACACAATAATTCACTAATTTACATGCTATTAAAGTTCTGTATTTGTTACTTATCAGATCTAAACTAGAATACTGTTGCGTTATATGGCATCCGTACTACGAAAAATATGAATCTTTGATTGAATCAGTGCAGCGTAAATTTGTTTAATATTTACATTACAAAAAATATAACTGTTATTGCTCTCCTGGTTACTCCTACGATTTTCTATTACTTGAATTCAATCTATGTAAACTAGTTGTCCGACGGCAATGTGTCCTTATTGATGTATTTATTTAACTTAGTTAATAATAAAATTGACGATCCCATCTCCCTGTCCTTACTCAATTTCCATTCTCCAAATACCACTACTAGATCCTTCAACTGTTTCTACCTTCCTGGAGCTTCATCTAATATTCTCCTTAAATCTCCTATATTTTCAATGTGCTCACTTTATAACAAATTGCATAATAATAATGTGGAGTGGCAGTTCCGTCACTCAATTTAGAAATAATTGTCACTCTTTGCTGTCAAACTTAGAGTCATGAAAATTTTTGAATTGGTTTATTCTTTCTCTTTGTATTGAGTACCTATATTTTAGATTGTATCTTGTTTAATATTTTCTATAATTATTATTAAATTTTGGAATTTTTCTTGAATATGTACTAGACTTTCATTATTGTATTTGTGTGTAATTTTTTTTTGATCTGTAGTTGGGTCTATGACCTGTTGATCATTTGATTTAAATAAATAAATATTCAAGATCGAGCATTCCTGGGCGGACGCGTTCGGAGATAACTCGTGACCTGGAGACCATCTCCTCTCCCGCCGAGATAAAGCTGCGAACAATTAATTTTTTGTTGTCTATTTTAGTCGCGCTATCTTCGACGGTTGGAGACGATACTCTGCTGAAAGATATTGTATATGACTGACATCACCATATTGTGTATATTTCATTGGGCTGTTGTCTGCCCTTATTTGACTTTGAGTATTTTCTTTGTTCATCATCCCCCAGTGAGTGTACATTTTACATTTTTTGTAGAATTAACGGTTTTATAGAACGCGTATCCAAATTACTACCCCAGCCAAGTTTAGTCAGTTCATTTTCATTTCTCTTAGCAGAAAGACGTGCGCGGTTAGTAATTTGGTGTACGCTAAATAATTTGTTATCTTTCAGTGTCAGTTTAATATATTAGAGTTGTTCTTCTTTCCCGTTCCCTCTGAGGTGTTGGGCAAAATTTTTACAGACACAAATGTGCCCCTCCAAACCTTCAACCAGATCTCGGAAAAACATTTTGTTGTGCGTGAATTCCGATTACTATCAAATGATGATGGCGCCACTATTATAATTAGGTGAAATGACGACTCCTATAGAAAAATGATTCACGATAGTGAATTTGATTGTAATTCACTCTTCTCAAACAATCACATAGCCAGAAATCCATAATTCACTGTTATTTTAAAGACGTAATATGAATCACCAAGCAACGGCCGTCTGACAGTTGACATGTAGTCAGTTGTCATTGTGTATTTTTATGTTGAAGTTTTTCAATGAATTTCGATTATTTTCAAAAGTGATTTCCGAATATACAGGAGTAGAAAATGTATAGTATTATATTCGGGATTATGGACATTAATCACTCGGATGATTTGCATCACTCGCCTACGTCTCGTGACGCAAACTTCATCTTCGTGAATAAGAACTGAAATAATATACTATTAGTTTAATGAAATTAGATCCATGTTTTTTCTTTTATAATCGTCGGAAAAATATATATAGTTCTAGCGCAAAGTAAGTATACATGTCGCTCCCACAATATTGAAACGTTCGCCTCTATCTCACTTTTCAATATTCGTATTCAAGCGACAAAACAGAACTTGGTGCTCTAAATATACAAATAGCTATTTCCGCACACTCACCTATAAAAGGACTTTAATTAATTATGCCAATGTCCATTATCTCAAGTTGAAACTCACACTGCAATGCAGGAATGACGAAGGCCGTGTTGAACATTGGAATCATGGTGGCCCAGCTAGCCGGTAGTGCTACCAGCAGTAGTAGGTAGTTAAATTTTCCAAACCCCGTGCTGGAGATGGCTTCTTCGAATAAAGCTGGACGATCATCGACAACTTTAGATGTTGGTGAGAGATTGACATTGTGCTCCGCTGATCGGGTGATTGTGTAGGTGCCTAGAATATATTCGTAAATAAATGAAAAAGCATAAATGTAAAGTCTGTATTAAGTACGGCAATACTGGTACGTACAGTAATTAGAATGCTTGAGAAGAGACAAGTAAAGGAAAATGTAGTCCAATAAAATGAGCAATGTTTTAAAGTAAATCTATACTTTTGTACTTGACCCCAGGCACCCTACAAGTCGGCGCCTATGGTCACTGTAGAACAGAGGCAACAAGAACAGAAATAAATGATGTTCTTAAAAGAATTCAGGGACTAATTATAATAAATATATAAAAATAAATAATTATAGTTTCCGCTTAGCCATTAATTTACTTGTTACATAAAAATTAAGGCTACGGACTAATTAAATTAAATAGTATCAAAAACTCCCAAATACACTGACGAGCAAAAAATTGAGGTCAATTTGAAATTATGACATATTTTCGGAATTTTCTGTTTTAAGCTTATATTTGAAAATTAAAAACCATTGTACTGTAGGCAAAACTAATAGCTCAACATTGAAACGTTAAGCATATTGGTTGATCTGTGAGGGAGCCATTGTGTACGAAGACTAATTCTATACGGGCTTATGAAGAAATTTCATCCCAAACTATAACCGGTTCACCGCCAAATGGAAGTCGCTCCTCATTACAAACTTGAACGTATTTTTCCCCAGGTCTTCTTCATAATCGCCGACGTCCGTATGACCCATTGAAGAAAAAACAATACTCATCTGAAAACAGTACTCTGCTCCAGTCCTTCTTATTCCTTGCCCCGTGATTTTGGACAAAAACCAATCTTGCAATTCGATGTCGGCTTTGAAATGGTAGACCTGTAGCCAGTGGTGGCTCGTGGGTAAGGGCTGCGGGGCTGCAGCCCTGAGTTAAAAAATGATCTATTTATATACATTAATAATAATTAATAAATAATCAACAATAATAATATTGTATAAATTATAATATAATGTATTTTATTAAATTTAAAAATGTTGCCTTTGTGATGTATACTATTTGTTATACACCGATGCATAGAGTTGCTATACGCAGCGCCTTTATCCCCACCACACTAGGAACTGTTCTCAAAACAGCTCCGTGATATTCCAAAAGTGTTGGCACAGCGCCGGCGTGCAGTGAAGGAACACTGTGTAGTTTAGCTTGCGAGTGGAGCTGCGAATATCGCAGCGCCATATCTATAATAGATGGTATGAGCGTAGTAAAAGCAAAGTTGTAGACTAAAATGTACATTTTTCAAAGATATATTGTTATTAAATTGTTATACCGGGTGGAGCATCATACCTGTGTACATAGGCGATTAACATGAAAAAACTGTTTTTCCGTGCGCATTGCTCCCCAAATTATTTTAGGCAAAAATGCTTCAAATACATGTTGTAGAGCATAAAATTCTGCATCTAAATCAATAAACAGAATTACTTTTACTTGCTTTGTAACGACAGAAATTAAATATGAAAACATGGAAAATTACGATGAAAATATCAAATAGCCATGGAATTGAAACATAAATAAATAAATTTTTGACATTTGACAGATGAATGATTAATTTGACCGGTAAAATATCAAATAGACAGAAAAACGATAAGCATTTATTTATTTTTGTTTCAATTCCATGGCTATTTGATATTTTCAACGAAATTTTCCATGTTTTCATATTTAATTTTTGTCGTTACAAAGCATGTAAAAGTAATTCTGTTTATTGATTTAGATGCAGAATTTTATGCTCTACAACATGTATTTGAAGCATTTTTGCCTAAAATAAATTGGGGAGCAATGCGCACGGAAAAACAGTTTTTTCATGTTAATCGCCTATGTACACAGGTATGATGCTCCACCCGGTATAATAACTAAGTTTTAATATTTTAAATTAAATAAATAACTAATTACTAATAAATAATTAGAGTATAATTATTATATAAAAAAAGATGAAATGAATTCAGTACAGTCTTTATTGGAAAAATTATTGAATAGAAGAACTTTTTAAATACCTACTCGTGTCATGGAGCATTTAGTTATGCAAAAAAAACGACGAAATAATTTTATTTAAAAAAATAAAAAAAAATACACATAGCTTTAGTGACTAGGTTTTTACTTACAAAATAAAATAATAAAAGGAATGTCAGTTTTTTTTTCAGCCCTTATCTAAATAAAGTCACGAGCCGCCACTGCCTGTAGCTATTCTTCTACAACACAATCCAGCAGCACGAACCCTTCTCCTAATGGTCCATTCACTATCTTTTATATCTTTAACTTCTTGGAGTTGGTTTCGAAGCAAAATCGTAGAAGCTGTTCTATTCCGCATATTTGCGTTCAACAAAAAACGGCCATCTCTTTGGCTGGTAACTCTTTTTCGCCCGGATCCTGATAATCTGGTTATTAGGCCAGGCTTCTTATAGCACTGGTACCCCTTTTATACAGCATAAAGGCTCTTACCAATAATTGTTGCAGTTTAATGTCGTCTTCAGCCATGTTGTATGAATGCGACAATTCTTGCCACCACAATGGAATCTACAGCTATAATGGCCTGTTAAATAAATAGTACTACCACTACACCGTGTGACCGATAGGTATTATACAGAGAAATCACCGCTAAACAAAAAAAAAAACCACGGGAATATGAATTTTCACTTACAGCGAATGCATACTATTTAATAAAAGCCGTAAGTACGGTGATAATTATCGAACTCCGTTCATCTGAGCAATGATTTTTATTTTATATTTTTTTAACTTTAACTAAATAATTTTCGAGTTTAACCTACTGACTTTATGTATTCTCCCGATACGTTTCTGTTCGTTGTCTGATGGTCCGCTGTAATTTTTAAGTGTAAGTAACATTTTTTTAAATTTTAATTTGTGTGTGTTAACATTGAACCAATTTTGTATTGTTTATTGTTTTCCGTTTTCTTTCATTTGTAGTCTCGCTGGTTACCTGAGGATGACCATTAAATGGTCGAAACCGGGCGTAGTTTAATAAATTAGAACAGTGTGAAAAAGACGACAAGGGCTTTTGTTATTACTCAATTCCCTTCTTCTTTCCTATTCATTTCTTCACACTTAGGTGATCTCCATTCTTGATATAATTATGACAGATAACAGAAAATCTCCGAAAAGAAATTATTAAGCGTTTACTATGATTTACAGCTTACAATTTTATGCTTAAAACAGAAAATTCAGAAAATACATCATAATATCAAATTGACCTCAAATTGTTGCTCATCCGTGTACAAACAAAAAACTGAACGTGTTTAGAGAATTAAGTTTTCATCATCAGTAGAACTAAAACGGTTGAATCAAGTTTACGTAACTTGTTAACAAAGCCAGTGATCAAGATTAAACCTGATTTGATTAGATTACCAGATGACTGGAACTTCTCTACGAAAATATCTCGGAATATTTATTAAGATTTTTAAATGATATTTTAATAAAGCTTAGGGGTGTGATTTTTATTTGTTAAGTCACTAATGCAAATATAATTTATTCTTATATTTACCTATTTTTCGGACCATACTCAAGTTCAAGAATGCACTAAATAAGATTTAGTTTTTGCTGGAAACATATATTATAATTTTACATAATTACTTGATTTGATGAAATTATAGTTGTAATTATGTTTTCAAGATAAGATAATGAGATAAAAATTTAAGATGTATTTAAATTTGTTTTAATAATCCTATATTTTAAGAATTTAAATTTATTATCTCTATTTCATGAAAATGTTATTAAATTGAACTAAAACAGTTTTACTTGTTAGAAAAAACAGGAATCTGACCTACAAGGATAAGGGAGAAGAACTAAATAATAAATAATTTGAAATAATAAAATTATTATACATAATATATGTTTATTGCACTTTACATAATTTATTTGCATTGTAAAAAAACATTTCGTAAGTGTTTTTATTTAGAAACAGAGAAAATAATTTGTCTATGACCCTATTTTACATGGTCTACCCTCAGATATTAGTTGCCAACCTGAAACAAAAACAAATTCTAAGTTCTTGGTTTATTATTTTTTTTCTATAAAAAGAAATTTTTAATTTCAAGTGCCGATTTATATTAGGTATGGATCTATGGTACAAAGATGCGTACTTAAAACTTAAGTATTGTTTATTTAATATTTCCCTGGCACTACCGACTATCTAAGTGCCCTGCAGAAAATTTGTAATCATTCATAATAAAAATTAAAAGATTTTCTAAGGTCTTTTTTATAAAATCTAATTGTATTCGTATATTACTTGGTGGATTAGCAAAATACTAATACAAAGATCACTAATTCTTATTGCAAAGGCATGACAACCTTCAGAAAATGATCAGCTATTGACTCTGGTAATTATTTTGTGAAATAATTTGATGTAGGTATTGCAAGTTTATCAATCGACTATTAAATATAGACATATATGTGTTATTTATGTTGCTGTTAGCTAACAATTCATTAACAGTCGATAGATAAATCGGGTATTAGTATAGTACACTCTGTAAATCGCACTTTAAATGGTGCAATTATGATCAAAATCATCCCAATTCTAAGCATTGTAATAAATGTGAAGATTCGCTGCCTTATATCTGACTCTATATGTTCTTGTTTATGATATACCGGGTTGTTCATTGGCTGTATTTTTCATTTTAATTTGTCATTACATTTATAACCACAATTATTTCCAATCTGGTTTTTAATTTTAATTAATATACCCGAAAGTCTGCTGTATAAGTATATTTATTGCAAAATTTTAGAGATCTTTTGTTTTTCTTTATAGTTGTAAAATTATTATTAATTGTTTTTAATTTGATGTCATACTTTCTGTGTATAATTATTAGTTAATAAAAAACATTTAATAATTTATGTACTGATAATTTAGACTATAATGAACAAGAACTGCTTGAAAGAGAAATAAAAGAGTTTTAAAATTTTGCAAAAATATGTAGTGAGTTTAATTTAAGAATATAAAGTTGTATGTCGTTGAGCAAAAATAGAGCACCCGATAGATAAACTTATATGTATTGCAGATATGTTGGCATTTTAATTTAATACAAACTTAATTGGAAAATTTTTTTGTAATATTTAGAATAATCCAGTAAAATTAAAAATGGAGGCCGATGGACCACCCGATATATGAACATCCATCCATCTATATGGGAGTCATTAAAAATGATCAAAATGGAGTCAAGGACCTTCAAAAAAGTACTTCCGTAAATATTTCATCCGCGGTAATTTATTTTCTATATTTCTCTACTGGTACTTATACAAAGTATGAGAAATTAAATAGAAAATTTATCACATTATGTACCAACAGGACCATCGCGCACTAGATTTTGAGAAACACTGTTGTAGCTCATATAATTTTCTGAATATTTAAATGCACGATTCATTATTTTATGGTAATTTCTTTCATCCCAGATTACCGCTATATTGAATATAATATATGTTACGACATACATACAAATTGGTTGAATGGCACCCCATCTGAGGCAGTTATGGATATGTGTGAAATACTTACCAGAATTAGGTTCTCGGCACTGCTCAGATTCAAATACACAACGGTTAGCAAACGTGCGAGTCTCCCCGTTAGAGTTTCCTCCGCAAAGCGGAGAATAAATTAGTGGACAAATCTTCGGACATTGCGCATTAGTGAGGGATAAGAACATGGCCAAGACGATCACTGGAAATAATTTAACAATATTTTTGTAGTAAATATCCCTGTACGTAAATAAATGGTTTTAAATTGATGCACACCTGTTACTCGTACCTATTAAATTGTAAACTTGACTAATCGAATTTTCAAAACAATGTTAATATTAAACCCAATTTTGATGGTCAAGCTAAACTAAATCATGTTTTTAAAATAAAAAATTCTGATGTGGCAGCACATAACCTCCCGCCCAATATAACTCTTAAATAGTACATAATGGTATATGATAATACAGAAAAATATATTTTTATTTGTTATTTTCTATTTAAGAAATTAAATTTTCTTTCGTATATTTATTTAATCATTTGACATCTATTTCACTAAGAAACTGCTTCACAATCAAAATGATATTTAAATTTACTTCCATGCTAAACTTATATCAAGTTATCAAAAATTTCTGACGGTAATGTTAAGTAAGGGCCGGTATTTCCATCATCTTTTGATGCGATATTTTGTATTTATTCCATTGAAAGTTTATTCTATAGTATAGTTTATAACAAATATAAAGAACATTAACTTTGAATATATATTTAGTTTAATTTATGAACTTAGTTAAATACAAAGTGAAAAGATTTCGGAGCAAATTCGTATTATAACCTAAAATTGTCTGGTACAAATTATACAGGAGCATATTATTTATTGTAAACGCATTGATGTTGTTTGCTTTTGTTAGTTTTTTCCAAGGTTTTTTTGCACTCCAAATTGGTTTTCTTTATAAATAAAACGTTTGTCCAGCTTCGGAAAATAATAGAATGTAACGTCCAGATTTTTACGGCCCTTATTATTACACCCTTTTACTGCACAATACACTTTATTTTTCGATTTTTCGTAGTGTTTAACTACAATTTCGGTCATTTTTTTTATCTCAAAACTCGTTATTCCCATTTGACGTAATATATTTCTAACGGAATCTTCACCCTACTTTGTGTTCGAAAATAATCCGCTAGATGGCATATCGCTACATGTCAGATCCCAATAGTTTGAATACCCAAAGGTAACAAATAAAAATAAAGTGCTAATGAGAATAAATTAAAAATAATATGACAGATTTTTCAATAAACAAAAGCAACAGAGATTATCGCTGGAAATAATTATTAGATTATCACTAAAATAATGGTTGGATTGGTTAATACGCAGAAGGGTGATGGGCATTGCCATTGGTTATAAGAAATGTAAAAAAATAATCTATAAATTCTTGCACAGAATATCATCAACCGTATTAATAATTAATGTTTAATGGCAATTAAAAAAAAGAATCCCATTTTTTTTGTCTATTAATGTAAATTATTTTATTTTAATCAGTTAAAAAATTAAACATATTTTCGGAATATTGTTAGTAACTTGCGAATTCAATCATTTGAGAAATTTGAAATTTTTAAATAAAGTAATAAACTTACCACATCCTAAGAAGAATTTCATTTTATAGCTATTTTGGAACGTACAACGTTTTGTTGCTCGATAGAAAACTGAAGATACTTTCAGTTGTTTGGTTCGCTTTATATACTCGTATACCTATAATAACAAATTTGATAAACTAATGTCTTTATTTCCGATAATTTCTAATAGTATTGGAATGATAACATTCAAGTTTTAAAATATTAGCTGGAAACTTACACAAATATTCAAATTTGAGATTTTACCTATTCAATTGAATTAATTATATTATTATTATTTGTTAAGGTTAAAATCTTACAGGTAGTGCTTAAATACCTGCTTTAAATTTAAATATCAGATTACTGAAAGTATATTTTTACATGGATCTTGAGGTTTAATTATTTAAATGAAACTATCAAAAAAGATAATAAAGAGACTGAAGATCAAGATGGGGTTTTCCCTTTTTTATTCCTTCCTGAATATTACTAATTTTCATCTTCACTGGATTTATAACTTTTTCAGATAATATTTACATACGCGATTCAGTCCTCTTGTAACATGGTGATATAATCATATCGTTTGTGCAGTACAGTGTACACGTTTTGTTTTTGCTCTGCATTTGCATTCAGTTTTTGAAGAAATAAGTTATTTCATCTTACTTAAGTGTAATCATATTTATGCGGTTTTTTACGTTCTCTTCAGTGGTGATTTTTGTTTTTCATCAAAGTGTTTCTTGCTGGACTTATTACATTTTTTGTGATTTTTGTTGCTTTATTTCTGAAGTGCCGATACCTGAGCTGCAGAAGGCAAGTTAATCTAAACAATTAAAATTTTGAACCAGGCCGCAACCATCGATACCTCAAATTTACGCATTATCCGTCTTGGGATCAATTTAAAAAAATAAAACTAAAATTGCAAGTGACACTATACAAATCTCTGCAGATCGTACACCTATGGAAATTCAATTTTCAAGAACGTGTAAAGTGACTTGATAATCGTATTGCTCAAGGTGAAACTGATATTTTAATTAAATACATAAGTGATGTGCCTAAAATTACTAAAAAGTCACAAACTCTAAAAAACTAATAAATCTCGGTTCTAATCTTATTTACTATCAAAACACACGAGGTATTAATACTAAGCTAAAAGACTTGTATTTAATTATGGCTACTTCTGACTATAAAATCATTGCTTTATCTGAATGGTGGTTAAATAATAGTGTCAATGATGCCGAATTTGCTACTGACTCATACTGTGTTTACCGTTCCGATCGAGACAATGGGCGCGTTCAGTAGCACTCAGCGGTTGAGTTGCTATGTTGCTAAACTCAACTGAACGATTTGCTGAGATTATGATTACTGTCATCAGCTGAGTCAACAATTCAGCACATTTAAAACGCGCTAATTTTTATTGATATACTCTATCCAAACAGGTAAACCCAAAATTGGATAGGAACAGATTTACAAAATATATATAATAAGAATAATACAACAATATAATGAAAATTAAAATACAATAATAATCATAAAATATAAATATATATTACATGAAATAATAGACAAATTAATTTAAATACTAAAACAGAACGATAGCAAACTTGTACAAATCATAACCAACTAATCCTTTAGACGTCTGAAAGAATTGACAGTAGCGTGAAAAATATCAATTTCGCCTTCCACTTTGTGATAAAGATCGTACATTTGCTTAAGGGGGGAATGGAGTAGAAAATTGGTACGAGCCAAAGGTGGATGGAAAGTTTGGTGACTACGTGAGTTGAAGGATGGTACACGAATATTTATTAAATTAAGTGTTAATGGATCATCTATTAGATTATTGAGTAATTTATACAAATGGAGAATTTGAGCATTATTACGTCTTTTGGATAGTTTAGTAAAGTTAAAATATTGCAATAAGTAATCATAAGTTATATTGAAATCCGGATAAATATTATTTACTTTAAAATATAAATATCTTAAAAATTTCTTTTGTACAGATTCAAGTAAAGAGATGTATGTGACATAAGAAGGATTCCATACAACTGAGCAATATTCAAGTTTGCTACGAACATATGCATAATAAAGAAGAAGAATTGGTTCAATAGAAGTGAAATTGCGAGATTGTCGTATAATAAAGCCTAACATTCTATTTGCCGATGATACAATGTTGATTATGTGTGTATTCAAAATTGATTTGGATTCAAAAGTTACACCAAGATCTTTGATTTGAGTAGTACGAAGTAAAGGGGCTCCTGAAAGAGAATAAGGATAAATAAGCGGATTTTGTTTACGTGAGAAAGAAATTACTTTACATTTATTAATATTAAGATCAAGTTTATTATTATTGCACCAATTAGTTAATTTATTAAGATCATCTTGCAAGGACACGCAGTCATTAATATTAGATATAGAACCAAATAGTTTAAGATCATCCGCAAAGAGAAGTTTAAAGTTAGATAAGATGGAAGGTAAGTCGTTAATGAAAAGAAGAAATAACAGTGGACCAAGATTTGACCCTTGTGGAACTCCGGAAGAAGCTTGGAAAATAGAAGAATTAGAACCAAGGAAATTTACAAATGAGAAACGATTACTCAAGTAAGAAGAAATCAGTTGAATTAGTGCAGAAGAGAGGCCAAAGCTGTGGAGTTTACTTATAATAATGCTGTGATCAATGCGGTCGAAGGCTTTGGAGAAGTCGGTATAGATAACATCAACTTGGTTACCTGCATCCAAAGAAGCAGAAAGAATATGAGTAAAATATAACAAATTAGTTGATGTTGACCTACGCTCAACAAAACCATGTTGAGAAAAAGAAATAATATTATGCACATGATTGTAAATATTCTGGTATAATATGTTTTCCATTATTTTGCCAAAATTGTTTAAAATTGCAATGGGTCGGTAGTATATAATTTCTGAGGGATTACCAGATTTTAATATAGGCACTATTCTAGCTAGTTTCCATATTTCCGGGAATGTGGAAGACTTCAACGATAAGTTAAAAATATGAAATAAGGCTGTAGTAAATGACAGAGAACAATCTTTGATTACAAACGAAGGAACTAAATCCGGCCCTAATGACATTGAACTTTTGAGCTTCATAATCGATCTACTAATATCATCATGTGATATATAACTAAGCACTAAGGTGTTATTGTTGCACTGAGTATCAGTTGAATTCAAATTTAAATTACTTGTAACTGAGTACACGCTTCCGAAATAATGTGCAAAATTATTTGCTATGTCAGAGGGAGTTATTAAATTAGTGTCGTTGTATATCATTTTTGTTGAAAAAGATTGTGAAGTTCGCTTAGATTTAACAAAATTCCAAAAAGTACTAGGATCTTCCTTAATTCTTGCCTCAGTTAGTTGAATATAATTATCGTACGCTATTTGAATATCAGCTTTAATTTTTGATCTAAAATATTTGATTTTTTCATAGTGTACAGAGTTATTATATTTTTTATATCTTGAGGGTATACATTGATCAAAAAAATTATACAAAGTAGTATAAAAGAAGTTACAAGCATCATTAACATTAGTAAATATTTCAAGTTGGTTCCATTCAAAAGCATTAATCAACGAGAACAACTTGACAAAGTTCGCTTTCTTAAAATCATATTTTAGAGCAGCAATGCTGTGTTTAGCTTTGATACTAGATTTCATTAGTAAATTTATAACAAGAGCAGGATGGTGGTTATATTCGATGCCAAACAATAAATCATCAGCATGTACTACAGAGCAATTACAATTTGTTATAACTAAATCCAAGATTCTGTTGTTAGAGTTTTCAATATTATTAAGCTGCTTGAATTCAAAGAAATGCAGAAAATTTTGTAAACAATTTACAATGTTCGTTGCAACATTATTATACAAATCAGAAATGTTAAAGTGGCCAACAATAATACTGTTGGCATCATATAAAAATGGCAGAGACTGCATGAAATCGAATACAGCCGAATAAATGTGGACATTACATGAAGGTGGGATATAAATATTAAAGACATAGATAGAAAAATACTGTAATTTGTACCAGCAATTGATGATTTCTAGTGGAGTACTAGGTTAGATGTCAAAAATGGAACTGAACAGTGGCGTCTTCTCCATGCAAGCAAGGCAAGCAGTGCTTGCCTTCATATTTTATAATTTTTAATATATTTTTACATTGATGTAGTTTGTGTTAAAATTAACTTTTGTACTAAAATCTATTATATTTTTAACATTTATTTCCCCCCTAATTATTATATCAGTTTATTTGCATTTTTTGAATCTTAACCCTTTTTGTTTGAAAATAATTATATCATTCTAGGCGACTTCAATATTCCTCAATTTACACATGATCCTAATAAAACTAATGTTATTGCTTTAAACAACTTTATCAATTTTATGAATGCGGGTCAATTTATTCAATACGAAATTCAAATGATAAACGACTTGATCTTGTAATCTCTAATATTAATTGTATTATTTCTCACGCATCTGATCCTATTTTTTGTGAAGATGTACATCATCCGGCATTAATTATTTCATTTCTTAGCAGTAGTATAAATGATTCAAATTGCTCACCGAATGCTCAAATCAAAACATACAATTTTAAGGAAGCTAATATTATTAATTTGTATTCTCTTATAAACAATTTTGACTGGAATCAGTATAAAATATTTAGTGATATAGATCTTGCCTGTCAATTATTTTATTCAACTATATACTCTTTTTTTGATTTGTGCGTGCCATTGAAAACTAGGAACGACAACATCTCCTGTCTGGTTCTCTCCTCTAATAATTTATTCCCTAAGACAAAAAACTAAAATTTTAAAATTACACAAGAAATACCTGTCTATTAATTATTACTATAACAAATACAGAGATTTACGTGCTAAATTAAAATCTAGTACTATGCAATTTAAAGATAATTCATTAACAACTCCCGCTGAAATAGTTGACGGTTTTGCTTTATTTTTTTAAGAGCGTTTATAAACCCGATACCAACGTGCCCCTTCCAGACATTGATACTTACAGTAACGAGCATATTTTAATAAATTCTTTCACATTAGATGAAATCTTAGTTGCTGTTACTAATACTAAGAACAATTTATCAGTAGGTCCAGTTTTGGGCCCTATATTTTTACTTTGTGGCTGTTCTAACGCATTTGCAACTGCCTTACTCCATCTTTTTAATCTATCACTTAAATCCTCTCCTTTTCCCAATGTATGAATAAAGGCGCGAATAGTACTTGTATTAAAAAGTGGAGATAAAAATAATATAATCAATTACCGACCCATTGCTATACTGTCTAATGTTAGTAAAATTTTTGAGAGTCTTTTACAAAACACTATATACCAAAAAATAATGCATTTATTATCTGTGCACCAACATGTTTTTATGAGACAAAGATCCACCACTACTAACTTAATTTCTTTTACACAGTTTGTTTCACATGAAATTGATACCGGTAAGCAAGTTGATACGGCCTATGTTGATTTCTCGAAAGCTTTCGACTCCATTAATCACAAAATAATATTACATAAATTAAATTCTTTCTGCTTCTCCAATTCTCTATTTGAATTATTCAAATCGTACGGATAATAGATTGTTGTTTCTTCAATATATGGGCCATACTTCTCATTATTTTATAGCTAGTTCCGGTGTACATCAGGGCTCTAATCTTGGTCCTCTTCTGTTTTTAATTTTGTAACAAGGCGAACATTCAGAATACGATTTACTGTTTTTACTGTCAAAACGATTTTAAAATATCAAGTTTCAAACTGCGTTGGGACTTGAACGCAAAGAAAATCGTCTTGGCAAGAGTTTAATTTATTGCTACACATGTGTGTTAGAATTTTAGTTATCCTAAACAGTAATTTGAGGTTATCGCGGCAAATATTCTGAAATATTGACTTGAGATGTCATCTGGGGTTGACAGGTTTACAGAGAGGTCTGGTCGAGCCCTAGATAAGGTTTTAGTTTTTACGCAATTTTTGTGCTAGTTCTGTGGGAAACGTGCTACAATTTTCATCAATGACGTATTCTCAGTCATACAGACCAACAAGCTCTTATTTGCTGGCGATTTGAAAATTTTTCATTCTAATTCTTCTGCATCAGACTGTGTTACACTCCAAAATGACCTTAGTGCATTAAATTTGTGGTGTATATCAAACAAGTTATTCTTAAATGTCAATAAATATAAAACGTTATCGTTCACGAGGAAAAATCCTATACTATTCAGCTATACGGTAAATTACTTTACTCTTGAGCGTGTTGATTTTATCAAAGATCTTGGTATCACATTCGATCCAAAATTAGCTCTTAATCTTCATATTCGAAATACTGTTTCCTCCTGTAATAAAGTACTAGGCTTCATAAAAAGATATACTCAATAATTCACTAACTTACATGGTATTAAAGTTCTGTATTTTTCACTTATCAGATCTAAACTAGAATACTGTTGCGTTATATGGTATCCGTACCACGAAAAATATGAATCTTTGATTGAATCAGTGCAGCGTAAATTTGTTTAATATTTACATTACAAAAAATATAACTGTTATTGCCCTCCTGGTTACTCCTACGATTTTTTATTACTTGAATTCAATCTATGTAAACTAGTTGTCCGACGGCAATGTGTCTTTATTGATGTATTTATTTAACTTAGTTAATAATAATATTGACGATCCCATCTCCCTGTCCTTACTCAATTTCCATTCTCCAAATACCACTACTAGTTGTCCGACGGCAATGTGTCTTTATTGATGTATTTATTTAACTTAGTTATCTCCCATCTCCTTGTCCTTACTCAATTTCCATTCTCCAAATACCACTACTAGATCCTTCAACTGTTTCTACCTTCCTGGAGCATCATCTAATATTCTCCTTAAATCTCCTATATTTTCAATGTGCTCACATTATAACAAATTGCATAATAATAATGTGGAATGGCAGTTCCGTCACTCAATTTAGAAATAATTGTCACTCTTTGCTGTCAAACTTAGAGTCTTGAAAATTTTTGAATTGGTTTATTCTTTTCCTATTTCACGTACACAAAGTCAATTTTGTAACACTGTTTTTCTCAAAACAATGCTACAAAATTGAATTTTGTGCAACTGTTTTTGGGGAATTTGTTGTTTGTAAAATTAACAGTCTGTCAAACTTGGGGCTTTTATAGCTCACATAAAATGATTGAATCGGAGCCACTGCGTCGGGGTTGTAGCCTGGGACCCGATAGGCCCTGTGGGGAAAGCCCCTTGGTGACCAGTGGTATATTAAACATGCCGTACAATTTAATTTAATTTTTTTTGAATTTATGAACGTGAAATAGGAAAAGTTGTATGAACAACTCGTGTTACAATGCCTAATTGTAATACTCGTATTTTACGTAACTCGACTGCCGATCGTTTACGCAAACTATACTCGTATTACAAAAAAGGTAATTGTAACACTAGTTGTTCAATATATTATTCTCTTTGTATTGAGTATATTTTAAGATTGTATCTTGTTTAATTTTTTCAATAATTATTATTTATATTTTGGAATTATTCTTGAATTTGTACTAGACTTTCATTATTGTATTTGTGTGTAATTTTTTTTTCTTGATCTGTAATTGGGTCTATGACCTGTTGATCATTTGATTTAAATAAATAAATATTCAAGATCGAGCATCCCTAGGCGGACGCGTTCGGAGATAGCTCGTGACCTGGAGACCATCGCCTCTCCCGCCGAGATAAAGCTGCGAACAATTAATTTTTTTTTGACTATTTTAGTCGCGCTATCTTCGACGGTTGGAGACGATACTCTGGTGACAGATATTATATATGACTGACATCACCATATTGTGTATATTTCATTGGTCTGTTGTCTGCCCTTATTTGACTTTGAGTATTTTTTTAGTTCGTCATCCCCCAGTGAGTGTACATTTTTCATTTTTTATAGAATTAACGGTTTTATAGAACGCGTATCCAAATTACTACCCCAGCCAAATTTAGTCAGTTCATTTTCATTTCTCTTAGCAGAAAGACGTGCGCTAAATAATTTGTTATCTTTCAGTGTCAGTTTAATATATTAGAGTTGTTCTTGTTTCCCGTTCCCTCTGAGGTGTTGGGCAAAACTTTTACAGACACAAATGTGCCCCTCCAAACCTTCAACAAGATATCGGAAAAACATTTTGTTGTGCGTGAATTCCGATTACTATCAAATGATGATGACGCCACTATTATAATTAGGTGAAATGACGACTCCTATAGAAAAATGATTCACGATAGTGAATTTGATTGTAATTCACTTTTCTCAGACAATCACATAACCAGAAATCCATAATTCACTATTATTTTAAAGACGTGATATGAATCACCAAGCAACGGCCGTCTGACAGTTGACATGTAGTCAGTTGTCATTGTGTATTTTTATGTTGAAGTTTTTCAACGAATTTCGATCATTTTCAAAAGTGATTTCCGAATATTCAGGAGTAGAAAATGTATAGTATTATATTTGGGATTATGGTCATTAATCACTCGGATGATTTGCATCACTCGCCTACGTCTCGTGACGCAAACTTCATCTTCGTGAATAAGGACTGTAATACTAAATTATTATTTTAATGAAATTAGATCCATGTTTTTTCTTTTATAATCGTCGGAAAAATAATATTCATAGTTCCAGCGCAAAGTATTTATGTCGCTCCCACAAGATTGAAACGTTCGCCTCTGTCTTACTTTTCAATATTCGTATTCAAGCGACAAAACACAACTATGTGCTCTAAATATACAAATAGCTATTTTCGCACACTCACCTATAAACGGACTTGCATTAAATATGCCAATGTCCAAAATCTCAAGCTGAAACTCACACTGCAATGCAGGAATGCACCCTACAAGTGGGCGCCTATGACCACTGTAGAACAGAAGCAACAAGAACAGAAATAAATGTTGTTCTTAAAAGAGTTCAGGGACTAACTATAATAAATAAATAAAAATAAATAATTATAGTTTCCGTTTAGCCATTAGTTTACTTGTTATATAAAAAATGATGATACGGACTAATTTAATTAAATAGTATCAAAAACTTCAAAATACACTGACGAGCAAAAAATTGAGGTCAATTTGAAATTATGATAAATTTTCGGAATTTTCTGTTTTAAGATTATATTTGAAAATTAAAAACCATTTTACTGTAAGCAAAACTAATAGTTCAAGAATGAAACGTTAAGCATATTGGTGGAGCTGTGAGGCAGCCATTGTGTACGAAGACTAATTCTATACGTCCTTATGAAGAAATTCCGTCTCAAACTATAACCGGTCCACCGCCAAATGGAAGTCGCTTCTCAATACAAACTTGAACGTATTTTTCCCCAGGTCTTCTCCAAACTAATCTGAAAACAGTACTCTGCTCCAGTCCTTCTTATTCCTTGCCCCGTGATTTTGGACAAAAACCAATCTTGCAATTCGATGTCGGCTTTGAAATGGTAAACCTTCTCCTAATGGTCCATTCGCAGAAGCTGTTCTATTCCGCATATTTGCGTACAACAAGAAACGGCCATCGCTTGGGCTGGTAACTCTTTTTCGCCCGGATCCTGATCATCTGGTTATAAGGCCAGTCTCCTTATAGCAGTGGTACCCCTTTTATACAGCATAAAGGCTCTTACCAATAATTGTTGCAGTTTCATGTCGTCTTCAGCCATGTTGTATGTATGCTACAATTCTTGTCACAACAATAGAATCTACAGCTATAATGGCATGTTAAATAAATAGTACTACTACTACACCGTCTAACCAACCGATAGGTATTATACAGAGAAATATCCGATAAACAAAAAAAAAACCACGGAAATATGAATTTTCACTTAAAGCGAATGCATATTGTTTAATAAAAGCCGTAAGTACGGTGATAATTATCGAACTCCGTTCATCTGAGCACTGATTTTTATTTTATATTTTTTTAACTTTAACTAAATAATTTTCGAGTTTAACCTACTGACTATGTATTCTCGCGATACGTTTCTGTTCATTGCTGTAGTGAAGGTCCGCTGTAATTTTTAAGTGCAAGTAACATTGTTTTTTATTTTAATTTGTGTTTGTTAACATTGATCCAATTTTGTATTGTTTATTGTTTTCCGTTTTGTTTTATTTTAGTCTCGTCGGTTACCGTAGGATGACCATTAAATGGTCAAAACCGGGCGTAGTTTAATAAATTAGAACAGTGTGAAAAAGACGACAAGGGTTTTTGTTATTTCTCAATTCCCTTATTCTTTCCTATTTATTTTTTCACACTTGGGTGATCTCCATTCTTGATATAATTATGACAGATAACAGAAAATCTCCGAAAAGAAGTTATTAAGCGTTTACTATGGTTTACAGCTTACAAATTTAAGCTTGAAACGGAAAATTCAGAAAATACATCATAATATCAAATTGACCTCAAATTTTTGCTCATCCGTGTACAAACAAAAAACTGAACGTGTTTAGAGAATTAAGTTTTCATCAGTAGAACTAAAACGGTTGAATCAAGTTTACGTAACTTGTTAGCAAAGCCAGTGATCAAGATTAAACATGATGAACTTCTCTACAAAAGGTCTCGGAATATTTTTTTAGATTTTAAAATTATATTTTAATAAGGCTTAGGGGTGTGATTTTTATTTGTTAACTCAAATGCAAATATAATTTATTTTTAGATTTACCTATTTTTCCGACCTTACTCAAGTTCAAGAATGCACTAAATAAGATTTAGTTTTTGCTGGAAACATATATTATAATTTTACATAATTACATGATTTGATGAAATTATAGTTGTAATTATGTTTTGAAGATAAGATAATGAGATACAAATTTAAGATGTATTTAAATTTGTTTTAATAATCCTATATTTTAAGAATATAAATTTATTATCTGTATTTCATGAAAATGTTATTAAATTGAAGTAAAACAGTTTTACTTGTTAGTAAAAATAGGAATCTGACTATAAGGATAAGGAAGAAGAACAAATTAATAAATAATTTGAAATAATAAAATTATTATACATAATATATGTTTAATGCACTTTACATAATTCATTTACATTATAGAATAACATTTCGTAAGTGTTTTTATTTAGAAACAGAGAAAATAATTTGTCTATGACCCTACTTTACATGGTCTATCCTCAGATATTAGTTGCCAACCTGAAACAAAAACAAATTCTAAGTTCTTGGTTTAGTTTTTTTTTCTATAAAAAGAAATTTTTAATTTCAGGTGCCGAATTTTATTAGGTATTGATCTATGGGGCAAAGATGCGTACTTAAAATTTAAGTATTGTATATTTAATATTTCCCTCGCACTACCGACTATCTAAGTGCCCTGCAGAAAATTTGTAATTATTCATAATAAAAATTAAAAGGTCTTTATTGTAAAATCTAATTGTATTCGTATATTACTTGGTGGTTTGGCAAAATACTAATACAAAGATCACTAACTCTTATTGCAAACGCATGACAACCTTCAGAAAATGATCAGCTATTGACACTTGTAATTATTTTGTAAAATAATTTGATGTAGTTATTGCAAGTTTATCAATCGACTGTTAAATATAGACATATATGTGTTATTTATGTTGCTGTTAGTTAACAATTGATTAACAGTCGATAGATAAATCGGGTATTAGTATAGTACACTTTGTAAATCGGAATTTAAATGGTGCAATTATGATCAAAATCATGCCAATTCTACGCATTGTAATAAATGTGAAGTTTCGCTGCCTTATATCTGACTCCATATGTTCTTGTTTATGATATACCGGGATGTTCATTGGCCTGAATTTTTTCATTTTAATTTGTTATTACATTTTTAACCACAATTATAGCCATCTGGTTTTTTATTTTAATATGCCCGAAAGTCTGCTGTATAATTATATTTTTTGTAAAATTTTAGAGATCTTTTGTTTTGCTTTATAGTTGTAAAATTATTATTAATTGTTTTTAATTTGATGTTATACTTTCTGTGTATAATTATTAGTTAATAAAAACATTTAATAATTTATGTACTGATAATTTTAGACTATAATGAATAAGAACTGTTTGAAAGAGAAATAAACGAGTTTTAAAATTTTGCAAAAATATGTATAAAGTTTCATTTAAGAATATAAAGTTGCATGCGTTGTGCAAAAATAGAGCACCCGATAGATAACCTTATATGCATTGCAGATATGTGAGCATTTTAATTTAAAACAAGCTTAATTGGAATTTTTTTTTGTGTAATATTTAGAATAATCCAGTAAAATTAAAAATGGAAGCCGATGGACCACCCGATATTTGAATATCCATCCATCCATATGGGAGCCATTAAAAATGATCAAAACGGAATCAAGGAACCTCGAAAAAGTACTTCCGTAAATATTTCGTCCGCGGCTATTTATTTTCTTTATTTCTCTATTGGAACTTTCTTATACAAAGTATGAGAAAGTAAATAGAAAATTTATCATACTATGTATCAACAGGACCATCGCGTACTAGATTTTGAGCAACAGTGTTGTAGCTCATATAACTTTCTGAATATTTAAATGTACGATTCATTATTATATATAGTAATTTCTTTCATCGCAGATTACCGCGGTGTGCGAAAATTTCACTGACTATATTGAATATAATATATGTCACGACATACAAACAAATTTGTTGAATGGCACCCCTATATAATGTTATATGAAGCAGTTATGGATATCTGTGAAATACTTACCAGAATTAGGTTCTAGGCACTGCTGAGATTCGAATAAACAATGGTTAGCAAACGTGTGAGTCTTCCCATTAGAATTTCCACCGCAAACCGGCCTCCAAAATATTGGACAAACCTTTTGGCATTGCGCATTAGCGAGGGCTAAGAACATGGCCAAGACGATCACTGGAAATAATTTAACAAAATATAATTTTGTAGTAATTATACCTATACGTAAGGAAATGGTTTTAAATTGATGCACACTTGTTACTCGTATATATTAAGTTGTAAACTTGACTAACCGAATTTTCAAAACAATGTTAATATTAAACCCAGTTTTGAAGGTCAAGCTAAGCTAAATCATGTTTTTAAAATAAAAAATTCTGATGTGGGCAGCACATAACCTCCCTCCCAATGTAACTATTAAATAGTACAAAATGGTATTTGATAGTACAGAAAAATATATTTTTATTTGTTTATTTTCTATTTAAGAAATTTAATTTTCTTTCGTACATTTATTTAATCTTTTGACATATATTTCACCAAGAAAACGGCTTCACAATCAAAATGACATGTGTCACATTTCATAAAAAATTGGAAACGTTTAAGTGTTTTCATAGTATGGAATGCAAGATTTATGAAATTTAATTTCTTTATATGTATTTTCTTATCTTTAATGCCCGGCTTATAAAGAAATTTAAACTTCATTTAAATTTACTTCCATGCTAAACTTACATCAAGTTATCCATATTTCTGACGGAAATGTTAAGGGCCGGTATTTCCAAACTTACTTACCTAGAGCATAAATTTATTCCATTGATAGTTTATTCTATAGTTTATCCGAGGTTGGAAATACCGGCTCTAAGTCATAAAATAATTTCAACTGATGAGCACTTGTTAAAAACAAATAAATTTACTTCAAAAGAAAATTTAAGTGACAGTTAAATTTTTTTATAAAACCAGTTCATCATTTAAGCTATGATTTTGATGCGATATTTTTTGTTGACCAATTTTACCCAAAATCTAATCAGCTTACATATAGTTATGAGAAGCAAAACTACACAAAATTGAATTTTTGGTATTACAGTAGGTATTTGAGTTATGCGAGACGAAAACGTCGGAACAGACCACATACATACATACAGACATCATGGCGAAAATAGTAAAATCGTATTGTAGGGACCCTAAAATGTGCTTGAAAACTCAGTACCCAATTTTTTGACCAAAAACAATACCTCCCTTACTCAGAGACTGGCGGGAGGTAAAAATATAAGAAAATATTTAGCAAACTTTATACCTATTTGTACTTACAATATGAGTCCTGGAAACAGAGAAATGGAACACCCCGACACTGGATGAAGAGAGTTTATCGAAACAGACCAAATATTTGTACATAGTATTAATTTGTATTATAAACAAATGAAATACCACAATGATAATGTAAATATAAATATAGTAGAAATTTGAATACCCAAAGGTAACAAATAAAAATAGTTACTGCTAATAAGAATAAATTTAAAATAAAATGACAGATTTTTCGATAAACAAAAGCAACAGGGATTATCGCTGGAAATAATATTTAAATTACCACTAAAATAATGTTTGGATTGGTGAACACGCAGAAAGGTGATGATCATTGATATTGGGTATAAGAAATGTAAAAAAATAATCTATAATTCTTGCACAGAATATCATAAACCGTATTTTTGTCTTGTAATGTAGATTATTTTATGTTAATCAGTTAAAAAATTAAATGTATTTTCGAAATATTGTTAGTAACTTGCGAATTCAAGAATTTGAGAATTTTGTAATTTTTATATAAAGTAATAAACTTACCACATCCTAAGAATTTCATTATAGGGTTGGATTGGAACGTACAACGTTTTATAGCTCGATAGAAAACTAAAGATACTTCCAGAAGTTTGATTCGATTTATATATACCTACAACAAATTTGATAAACTAATGTCTTTACTTCCGATAAGTTCTAATAGTATTGGAATGTTAACATTCAAGGTTTAAAGTATTAGTTGGAAACTTCCACAAATATTCAAATTTGGGATTTTTACCTTATCAATTGAAATAATTATATTGTTATTATATGTTATATTGAAACGTTAAGCATATTGGTTGAGCTCTGAGGGAGCCATTGTGTACGAATACTAATTCTATACGGGCTTATGAAGAAATTCCGTCCCAAACTATAACCGGTCCACCGCCAAATGGAAGTCAATACAAACTTGAACGTATTGAGGAAAAAAGAGACTCATCTGAAAACAGTACTCTGCTCTAGTCCTTCTTATTCTTTGCCGCGTGATTTTGGACAAAAACCAATCTTGAAATTTGATGTCGGCTTTGAAATGGTAGACCTGTAGCTATTCTTCTACAACACAATCCGCAAATTTGCAGACACCAAAAAACGGCCATCTCTTTGGCTTGTAACCCTTTTTTGCCCGGATCCTGATTATGGTTATTAGGCCAGTCTCCTTATAGCACTGGTACCCCTTTTATATAGCATAAAGGCTCTTACCAATAATTGTTGCAGTTTCATGTCGTCTTCAGCCATGTTGTATGAATGCCCCAATTCTTCCCATAACAATAGGCGTCTACTATGGTTTACAGCTTACAAACTTAAGCTTAAAACAGAAAATTCAGAAAATACATCATAATTTTTTTTAGAGAATTATATTTTCATCATCAGTAGAACTAAAACGGTTGAATCAAGTTTACGTAACTTGTAAACAAAGCCAGTGATCAAGATTAAACCTGATTTGATTAATTTCAATTTGATTAGGAGATGAATAGAACTTCTCCACGAAAAGGACTCGAAATATGTATTTAGATTTTTTAAATTATATTTTAATAAGGCTTAGGGGTGTGGTTTTTATTTATTAAGTCACTAATGCAAATGTAATTTATTTTTATATTTACTTATTTTTCGGACCATACTCAAGTTCAAGAATTCACTAAATAAGATTTAGTTTCTGCTGGAATATTTTTAAATAATTACATGATTCGATGAAATTATAGTTGTAATTATATTTTGAAGAAAAGATAATGAGATAAAAATTTAAGATGTATTTATATTTGTTTTAATAATCCTATATTTTAGAATTTAAATTTGTAATCCCTATTTCATGAAAATGTTATTAAATTGAAGTAAAACAGTTTACTTTACATTTTTCTTGTAAGTAGAAATGAGAATTTGACTATAAGGATAAGGGAGAAGAAGAAAAAATAAATAATTTGAAAGAATAAAATTATTATACATAATACATGTTTATTGCACTTTACCTAAATTATTTGCATTGTAGAATTACATTTCGTAAGTGTTTTTATTTAGAAACAGAGAGAATAATTTGTATATGACCCCATTTAACATTGTCCATCATCAGATAGTAGTTGCCAACCTGAAACAAAAACATATTCTAAATTCGTGATATTTTATTTTTTTTCTATAAAATGAAATTTTAATTTCAGGTGCCGTTTTATATTAGGTATGGTAAGTATTGTATATTTAATATTTTCCACGCACTACCGACTATCTAGGTGCACTGCAGAAGATTAATAATCATTCATAATAAAAATGAAAGATTTTCCAAGGCCTTTTTTGTAAAATCTAATTGTATTCGTATAGTACTTGGTGGATTGGAAAAATACTGATACAAACGCAAACGCATGACAACCTTCAGAAAATGATCAGCTATTGACACTTGTAATTATTTTGTAAAATAGTTTGATGCAGTTATTGCATGTTTATCAATCGACTGTTAAATATGTGTTATTTATGATGCTGTTAGCTAAAAATTGATTAACAATCGATTGATAAATCGGGCATTAGTATAGTACACTTTATAAATTGGGAAGTTTCGCTACTCTGTACCTGAGTCCATATATTCTTGTTTATGATATACCGGGTTGTTCATTGATCTGTATTTTTTATTTTAATTTGTTATTACATTTATAACCACCATTTTTTATCAAACTTTTTAAATTTAAAGGCATACTTTCTGTGTATGATTATTAGTTTATAAAAACATTGAATTATTTTTGTACTGATAATTTTAAACTATTATGAATAAGAATTGTTTGAAAAAGATGTAAAAGAGTTTTAAAGTGTAAAAATATGTAGTGAGTTTCATTTAATAACATAAAGTTGCATATCATTGTGCAAAAATGGAACACTCGGTAGATAAACTTACATATACTGCAGATATGTGGGCATTTTTATTTAAAACAAACTTAATTGGAAAAATTCATCCATCCATGAGGAAGTAATTAAAAATGATCAAAACGGAATCAGGGAACCTCAAAAAAGTACTTCCGTAAATATTTCGTCCGCGGCTATTTATTTTCTTTATTTCTCTACTCACTCGTACTTTCTTATACAAAGTATGAGAAAGGGAATAGAAAATTTATCACACTATGTATCAACAGGACCATCGCGCAATACATTTTGAGAAACACTGTTGTAGCTCAAATAACTTTCTGAATATTTAAATGTACGATTCTTTATTATATATAGTAATTTCTTTCATCGCAGATTAGCGCGGTGTGCAAAAATTACTCTGACTATATTGAATATAATATAATATACTACGACATACATACAAATTTGTCGAATGGCACCCCTATATAATGTCATCTAAGGCAGTTGTGGATATTTGTAAAATACTTACCAGAATTTGGTTGTAGGCACTGCTCAGAACGGAATGAACAAAGGTTACTAAACGTGCGAGTCTCTCCGTTAAAGTTTCCTCCGCAAACCGGAGACCAATCCTGTGGACAAACCGTCTGGCATTGCGCACTAGCGAGGGCTAAGAACATGGCCAAGACGATCACTGGAAATAAATTAACAAAATATATTTTTATGATGATGATGATGATACTTGTACGTAACTAATTGGTTTTAAATTGATGCACACCTGTTACTCGTATCTATATATTAAGTTGTAAACTTGACTAATCGAATTTTCAAAACAATGTTAATATTAAACCCAGTTTTGCTGGTCAAGCTGTGCTAAATCATATTTTTAAAATAAAAAATTCTGATGTGTGCAGCACATAACCTCCCGCCCAATACAACTCTTAAATAGTACAAAATATTATTTGATATTACAGAAAAATATTATTTTATTTGTTTATTTTCTATTGCAGAAATTTAATTTTCTTTCGTATATTTATTTAATCATTTGACATATATTTCACCAAGAAAACTGCTTCACAATCAAAATGACATGTGTCACATTTCATAAAAATTGGAAATGTTTAAATGTCTTCATGGTATGGAATGTAAAATTTTTGAAATTTAATTTCTTTATATTTTATTATCTCTAAGGGCCGGTATTTACAACCTATGATAAACTACAGAATAAATTATCAGCTATAATATCCCTAGGCCATTGATAATTGAGAAATAATTTGATCTCATACCGAAAGAACGTTGCTTGGTAACCGCCCGACGCCGTAGGCTGAGGTCTGTTACCTTCAAGCAACGTTCTTGATGTAGTTGTTATAAAATTATGAGTATTTATCAATGGTCGAGGGATATTAGGTGAGAAAATTTTTTGCTATAATTATTATTATTATACTATCAACAGCTGTTACTTAGCAACAAGTGATAATTCCCCGGTGAAATTAACGGTGTATTTGTAACCTGATTGGTTAGTTTTGCACACGAGATCAGAAATGCAAGGATTCGATTAGATAGTTTTTTAATTAAAAAATGTTCATTGGAATAAACAAGAAATATCGCAGACTTGACAGCTAGAATAATGTTTATTCTATTGATAAATTTATTCTCTAGTTAAATGAGTTTGGAAATACCGACCCTTAATCTAATGAAAATTAATAAAATTTGTGTAATCAAATCAAATTTAACCATGTTTTTTCATGAAAAACTGTTAAGGTCTGCTAGTGAACTGCAACTTACGGTTGACTAATTTTACGCAAAATCTAATCAGCTTAACATATAATTAGAGAAGCAAAAATACACAAAATTGTAGGTATTTGAATTATGCGAGACGAAAAAGTCGGAACAGATCACATACAGACATCATGGCGAAAAAAGTAAAATCGTATTGTAGGGATCCTAAAATGTGCTTGAAAACTCAGTACCCAATTTATTGACCAAAAACAATACCTCCCTTACTCAGAGATAGGCGGGAGGTAAAAATATGAGCAAACTTTATTCCTATTTGTACTGACAATATGAGTTCTGGAAACAAAAAAATGGGACACTTTTTCTGTCATCGTTTTGTTAAATATAAATTTCATTTTTTACTTGAGATTAATTTAACTGTCAGTTATAATATAACAAGATAATGAGAACCAAGACACTGGATGAGGAGAGTTTATCGAAACAGACCAAATATTTGTACATAGTATTAATTTTTATTATAAACAAATGAAATACCATAATGATAATGTAAATATAGATATAGTAGAAATAGTGTTTCATCTAGACAAGAAATCTTGTCTTGATGATCACTTCTTGTCTTGGTCTTGATTTTCAAGACAAGACATTAAATATTTCTTGTCTTGCTCATTTCTTGACAATGTATTTATTGCCTTGAATCAAGAATTCTTGATATTTCTTGATTCTTGGCATTTTAGGGGAATCCCCTTTCTCTATCGTTTTGTCCAGTCAGAACGCTCAAGAGTGTAGCGTTGGCGTCTGCCCTTGCCCCTCTCTTTTAATTTTAGTAAATGTTTTTTACGTAGATGTTTCGGTATGAATTAAATTTTGAAATATATATGGATTTCGAACATATATTATAAGAAAAAGGAAAATTATATATAAATAATTTCAATTTATACATAAGAAATTACACATTTTATAAAGTAACAACTTAATATATTTGCGACATTATAAATAAAAATAAATAAATATATTATCACGGCTTTTCTCATAATGGGTGTAGCACTCTGCTTACGCAGATCTCGGTAAGTGATATATTTTTTCGTATGAGGTTATGCTACCAGCCGTCAAATCATAGCCCCCCAAGGATGTTAGTGGAGGAGGAACCACAGGGGTAAATTTAAATTGGTAACTGTCGGCAGTGGGAATCGAACTGGGGATTTCACGATCCACAGTCCGATACGTTACCATGGAGCTATTTACTCCATTTGTTATATTTGCGACATAAAATTTATATATAAATCTTGACTTCACATATTTATAAAATCTTGTATTTTATATTTACAAAATTTACAGGTTCACATTAAGGCCGCCAGATGGTATTAAAACAGTGTAGAAATGTGGATTGAACCTCAAAGTCACTTTATTGACAAATGAGTATCAAATTTTTATATTATAATCATAAATGCGGAACAGAAAAATTTCTTGTCAATAAATCAAGATTTCTTGACAAGAAATCTTGATTCTTGATGATACTTTCTTGTCTTGTCTTGAGAAATATAAAATACTTCTTGTCTTGGTCTTGTCTTGATCTTGTCTTGATTTCAAGACAAGATCAAGTGTAACAAGTAACGAAACCCAGTTTTATTGCTGCTGACTCCCAGTCTCGACGGGACCCCGTTGTTACATTTTGGTGGCAGCGGATTTGGGTTCATGTGTCAGACCAGAGTGGCCTTTACACAGCTGTATTGGTTTCTCGCGGGAGTCAGCATGATACGAAGATAGTTGAAGTCGAGAGTTGTGGCTGTTAAAGAAGACGCAAGAAAGAAAATGTACAGTCAGAGACGATTCAACCATGAGAGAAGACGCCTACAATGTTACAATTGCGGGGGAAATCATTACGCCAGGCACTGTTGGCAACGAATTAATAATCAAAGAAGAGACTACGAAGAACACGAGCACTACAGAAGATATGAAGAGAATCACCGTGGTACGAGGTATGGATATCAACAAAATTACCCGGACGAACAAGAAAAAAAAATAGAAGAACCATTTGACATAGAAAAAGAGACAATAAAATGCTGGTTTAGAAAATTATGTAGAGCCCAGTTATTATGTCAGGAGGAAGAAATATACAGAATTTTTGAACATCTTGGCGGCCTTCCGACCGATGAAGGCGTTTTAAGATGTTTCGGATGTCTGATGCCCAAGAAAAATTACTGCCTTTGTAAAAAAACGGAAGAACAAACAACTGAAATGGAAGTTGCTGTACCAGAAAATATTGAAGACGAGAATGAACCTGAAAGCAGTACAGAGACTGAGGTAATTCACGAGTGTGTTAGTTGGCTGCTCCCAAAACGGGGTTGCTGCATTTGTGCAGAGCAGGAGGAAAAACAACAAGAACCACAAGTAATTGCTGAAGAAGAATTCTGTGAGAGAAGAGCGGAGGACTCTGAAGCAGAAGAGACTGAAATAGGGGAAGAGATTATTGAAGTTTTTAAAGTGGAGGGTGCGTTAGAGAGCGCACCGATCCTGAGTATGCTGATCAGTGATGAATTCTGCGAAAAAGGAGCGGAGGACTCCGAGGCAGATGAGGCTGATATTAAGGAAGAAATAATAGAAGATTTCAAAGTTGAGGAGTGTGCTTTAGAGAGCACAAAAATCGAGAGTACCCTAATCAGAGAAGAAAATGTTGCGGTAAATAATTGTCATAACCAGGTTCAGCGGGTCATCAGAGCTGGTAAGAGTAACAGCAGCAAAGGGCAAAAGAGACATAAGAATACAAAATTTATCAAATACCAGAAAATCCATAAAGTTACAGGCAAGCACCATACAGGTTCGACGAAGGTGAACGTTTCCAAAAAATCAGACAAGCGGTACAAAACCAAGTGGAATCAACCCATTCTAGGTAGAAACTATACGAATCCAGAGAGGAAGCAAATTCCGAAGAAAACAGTGCATCACAGTATAAACTTTAGAAGGTGGTGGAGTATATATGGACAATATTGTGGAGATGAACATTTTAAATAAAGTTTCGTGAAGTGGTTAAGGTTTAGTGATATTTTGATATTTATACTTAAGTAATTTATAATTGTGTTTTGGTATTATATTTTTATATGTTTTTTTATTTATGAAATTGTGCCCTTCGGAGCAAATTTCTCAAAGAATGGAGGAATGTAACAAGTCTTAAGTCAGCACATTTTAATTCACGCAATGATTAAGGAAGTAGGTCAGATGTTTCAATATTATTGTTTATTTGTCACACTTATTTTGCTGACTGAGGACTTGTACAAATATATATAAGGTTACTATGTAAGGAAGTAGGTAAGTAAGTACAGTAGAGTATAGTAAGCTGTAGAGTACGTATCATCAATTATTGTTCAATAAAGATCATGTAAGTAGGCGACGGAAAGAAGTTTTATTTCTGCTGACTCCCAGTCTCGACAGAACCCCTTATTATTTTGTACCCCTTTTAGGAGGGTTACACAAGAGTCTTGTGAAACACTAAGTAGAAATTTGAATACCCAAAGGTAACAAATAAAAATAATAACTACTAATGAGAATAAATTAAAAATAATATGACAGATTTTTCGATAAACAAAAGCTACAGAGATTATCGCTGGAATTAAAATTAAATTTTCACTAAAATAATGGTTGAATTGGTAATTACGCAGATAGGTAAATCATTGACATTGATTATAAGAAATGTAAAAAAATAATCTATAAATTCTTGAAATTAATAATTAATATTTAATGGCAATTAAAAAAAAAAAATCCCATTTTTTTGTCTAGTAATGTAGATTATTTTATGTTAATCAGTTAAAAAATTAAACATATTTTTGAAATATTGTTAGTAACTTGCAAATTCAATCATTTTAGAATTTTGTAATTATTAAATAAAATAATAAACTTACCACATCTTAAGAAGAATTTCATTTTAGAGTTGGATTGGAACGTACGACGTTTTGTAGCTCGATAGAAAACTGAAGGTACTTTTAGATGTTTAGTTCGCTTTATATATACCTACAACAAATTTGATAAACTAATGTTTTTATTTCCAATAAGTTCTAATAGTATTGGAATGTTAACATTCAAGGTGCTGGGAACTTCCACAAATTTTCAAATTTGGGATTTTACCTATTCCATTGAATTAATTATATTGTTATTATTTGTTAAGATTAAAATTTTAAGCGTAGTATCTATATACCTGTTTTAAATTTACATATCAGAATACTGAAAGTATATTTTAACATGGATCTTGAGGTATAATTTTTTTAAATGAAACTTTCAAAAAAGATAATAAAAACAGTGAAAGTCAAAACGGTTTTTTCCCTTTTTATTCCTTCCTGAATATTACTAATTCTCATCTTCACTGGATTTATAACTTTTACAGATAATATTTACATGCGCGATTCAGATATATATTTATTATGGCATTCTGTTAGTCTGACTAGCCAAATGTACAAATATACGAGACTAATTAAAATACGGAAAATTACAAGATTAAACACATGGTGCAACAGAACACGCCTGCGTAATTCATCATTAATACCCGTTGCAAAAATCAACTGAACAACAATCAACGCAACAAGTACATACTAAGATCAAAGACTAGTTTTAAATTGTTTAAAACTTAATATTGTATTTTGTGTACTATTAGTTGATTTTTTATTTTGTAAGATAATTTTTGAATGATAGTAATATTTGTTGTAACAAAGAAAAAGGAACTATAAAAAAATATGAGAGAACTAGGCACGCCAGAGAAACTAATCAGATTAACAGCTATGATACACAAAAATACAAAGTGCAAAGTACTAATAAATGGGAAAGTCTCTGAGGAGTTCAGAGTAAATAGAGGGCTTAGACAAGGAGTTTGAGGGAGTACAAAATTTCATTTATCTAGGGGTCAACATTACAAATAATAATAGTGAAGATGAGGAAATTAAAATGAGGATAAAAAGAGGTAATAATAGTACGGGGGCTTTTAATTAAAGAAAGTGCTAATTAAAACAAAGTTGAGGGTATATAAAACAATAATAAGACCATGTGTGCTATACGGGTGTAAACTATGGGTGTTTAACAAAAATAATCAGAAAAAGTTAGAAATTTGGCAAAGGCAATGTTAAGAAAGATGTGGGGGGGGGGGGACAGGAAGGAAATATTTGGTTAAGAAGGCCAAATAACGAATTAATGGAACTATATAGTGAACTGGGAATAGCTAATGTGGTAAAAGTACGTGGGATACATAATAAGACTGCCGGAGAACAGAGTGGCAAGGTGTGTGTATAAAAGCGGTTTCGGTACGAGGAGGCCCCGCGGTCGCTCGAAAGAGAGATGGTCGGATGCTGTGGAAGAAGACATCGGTGAGCTTTATCTAACGAACTGAAATTAAATTAATTAATTTAAATTTTTTGATGAATTATAGTACCCATAATGCACGATAGTGAATTTTATTCATAATTCACTCTTCTTGAACAATCACAAAGCCAGGAATCCAAAACTTTCTGTTATTTCAAAGACTTGATGTGGATCACCAAGCAACGGCCGTCTGACAGTTGACATGTGGTCAGTTGTCATTGTGTATTTTTATGTTTTTCAACGTGTGATTTCAACGAAATTCGATCATTTTCAAAAGTGATTTCCGAATATACAGGAGTAGAAAATGTATAGCATTATATTCGGGATTATGGTCATTATTCACTCCGATGATTTGCATCTCTCGCCTATGTCTCGTGACGCAAACTTCATCTTCGTGAATAATGACCATCATAATCCCTCATATAATAATATAGTATTATTTTAATGAATTTAGGTCAATGATTTTTCCTTTATAATCGTTGGAAAAATAATTTGTATCCACATTATCGAAACGTTCGCCTCCGTCTCACATTTATATATTCGTATTCAAGCGACAAAACACAACTTGGTGCTCACACTGCAATGCAGGAATGACGAAGGCCGTGTTGAACATGGGAATCATAGTGGCCCAGCTAGCCGGTAGTGCTGCGAGCAGTAGTAGGTAGTTAAATTTTCCAAACCCCGTGCTGGGGATGGCTTCTTCGAATGAAGTTGGACTATCATCGACATCTTTAGATGTTGGTGGGAGATTGCCATTGTTCTCTGGTGATCGGTTGATTGTGTAGATGCCTAGAATATATGTAAAAGTGAAGCTTTTCACTATCGTTGGAAAACTGGTTGGAATGTCATAGAGATATAAAAAACAAAAGGTTGGAGTGACAGCGTGAAAATATTTTAATTGGTGATAATTCCATTCGATAAAATAAGATATTTAAACATTTTATTATTGTAAAATTAACTTTATTGTTAAAAGTAGGATTTAAAGACTATAAAAACAGATTTTCCTTTTAGGTAACAACATTAACATTGTTTAATAAAATGACATGTATTAACATAATGTACATTAATTAATAAATTAAAATATTCCTTTTCGGAGGAAAAACGGTCTATAGTTAATTCAAGAGTCCATCCAGATTTCAATATTATAAATCGGTTTTTGGTCACCTTGAAGACTTGAAAATGTAGTCAGCTCAGGTACGGATCCATTTTGAACTGGATGAAGAAAACAACGCGGAGGTAATCAAAGTGACAACAATTAGATTAATGTCACAAACTATTACATATGGTTTCCCAATGGAATATCAGAGTCTATAAAATTACAAAGAACTATTTAGCATTGCTATAGTGAGAAATACTTGCAAAGCTTTTACAAAAAAAGGTCAATATAGGAATATTACGGTTACGTTGCCACCAGAAGTAGTACCGTTTTATTTAGATGAGGATCAAAACTGTGTTTTTGAAAATGATTATTTAGAAGAAATAGTCGAGGACCATTCATCCGTCCGAAAGCTTAGGTCGGAAGTAAAAATAGATAATCAAGCAGAACTAATTAAACTGATAGATAAGCTAACCACAAGACTAGATATTAAGGAAAGTATTAGATCATTTAATATGTCTCAAATTCAAAATCAGTTTATATTACAAAAATTCCAAGAAAAAGAAAATGCTACTGAGTGGTTGAACTTCTTTGAAAAAGAATGTGCTCAACATCAAGTTACGACCAATAAAAATAAAATAAAAAAATTGCGTTTATTTTTAGAACAAAATGAACAGAATGATATACTTCAACTATGTGCAAATTGACACTGGAAGGAAAATGAATGGATTGGCACGATTCTTTTTTAACAACTTACAGTGATAAAAGTTGGCGTTCAGTATATTTTGTTTATAATTTTAAATTTATAAGTGGTTCTCTTTTGGATTATGCTTTAAATAAAGAAAGGTTGTTGTTAGAAACAGAAACACTGATGTCAGATCGGTCACGTATAAACCACATAGTTGTTGGTCTTCCATTTTACATTCAAGATCATTTAGACAACGAGGAAATAAATCCGACTGAACAGCTTATGAATCAACTACGTAGATATTCACAAACCTGTCCCAGGGAGAAGAAACCTCAGGTGAAACTTGAGCGACCTGTACTTGGGGTAAATAAGACTGAAAATCGTGTTTTTGAAAACAAGAACTTGAAACCACTAGAAAAACGAGCATGCTCTTTCTGTGAATCATGGGGTTATCCAGGTCGTTTCCATCCAGTAGACTATTGTAGATATAAAGCACGTAGCACAGATGAAAGGAGAGTAAATTTGATTAATATTGAGAACATCTCTGTTAACTCCGAAGAAGAAGAAGAAAAAACTTAAAAGCACACCACTAATAAGATTAACTATTACAGTAAATAATAATAAAGTTACTGGAATTTATGACAGTGGATCTAACATAACCTTAATAAACTTAAAAAATTATGGAAGATGTTAAAGATAAAGTAAGGAAAAGTGAACAAACATTTAAAACAATTAGTGGTGTGGAAAAATGTTATAAGAAGGTCAAATTACCTAGGATAATTAATAAAATAAAATAAGAATTACATGTCCATGTTATTAAAAATAATAATTTTTCATATGATTTATTGCTGGTGCTATAAATTCCGTTTAATTTAAGATGAGCCCCTTAATTATTCTCCAACGAGTAAATAATAATAAATTAGAAAAAGTAAATAACGAAAATATAAACAAATTGTATAAATGCAAGGATAATTGTTTAAATAAATCAAATAATTTAGAAGAAGATGATTTTATGTACATACATATATAAGTTGAAGCATTTATGTAAATCAATATAGAAGAAGACAAATTTCCTATATATTAGATAAAAATTTATGCGTATTTGCAAAGCATAAATACGATGTTGGCCATGTAGATAAAGTAAAGGCCCATAACAACTTCTAAAAAAAAATAAAAATTTCAAAAAAACCATATAGATGCTCTATTCGTGATGCAGAGAGCCAAATTACCAAGTTACTTGAAGCAGGATTGATTGAAAAATCTGAGTCTCCTTTCGCTGCACCAGTAATATTGACATATAAAAAAGAGGACGGTAGACGTTCGAGACTTTGTGTAGATTTTCGTGAACTAAATCAATTGTTAGTACCGGAATCGCAACCATTCCCTCGCATTGAAGATATTATAGTTAAGGCAAGAAATTGTAAGTTGTATTCAGTCTTTGACATTAATTCGGCTTTCTGGTCTATACCTATAAGAACAAAAGATCGATATAAAATTGCCTTCCTTACACAGTCTGGCCATTACCAGTGGAAAAAGTTACCTTTTGGTTTGAAAACTTCCCCTGCAAGTTTTCAACGTGTACTAGCCACTGTGATTCGACGTCATGGACTGCAGGAGTTTTGTTTGAATTATGTCGATGACATCTTTATTTTTTTTCTTCAACTTTTGAGGAGCACATACATCATATACAAAAAGTACTCCAAGCACTTACAATAGACTGATACCGCTTAAAATTATCAAAATGCAATTTCGCTCAAGCATCGGTAAACTATTTAGGTTATATTATTGGTTATAATTCAGTCAGTCTATCAAAAATTTTCCTAGGCCCCAAAACAGGAAGAACATCTGACAAATCTTAGGAAAAATACATTTTTATCACAAATATATTCCAGATTATACACGAATACTGGAATCTATTCACAATCTTCTTCGTAATAATACTGAATTTCAATGGACAGCTGAATGTGAAACAACTTTTTGTAAAATTCAAGAATATCTATGCCAGAGCCCCATTTTATCTATTTTTGAGCCCAAGTTTTAAAGTAAGATAATGGCAAGTTACATCCAGTTGCTTATTTCTCAAAGAAATTTACTCCATTTCAAGCAAAGAAAAAAGCAGTTTATCTGGAGTGCCTTGCAATAAAGGATGCTGAGAGATATTGGCAACATTGGTTAATCGAACATAAATTTCAAGTAGTTACGGATCACAAGCCGTTGGGAAATTTAAAATTAAATCTAGAAGTGATGAAGAGCTTGGTGATTTAGTTTACTATATATCTCAATATGATTTCATAATAACGTATTCTCCACGGAAAACAAATCAAGAAACAGAGAAACCTAGTCTTAGAATCTTTTGAAAATACAGATGACATACCTCAAATTGTTAACTTGATTACAATTCAAGACCTAAAACGGGATCAACTTATCAATCAGACGGAACTATCGGTCAAGGGTACATACGTACATATAAAAAGGTGAACTACTTTATAAAAAACTAAGAAACAGAGAGCGCATATTCGTATCTAAGAAGTTTGGTTTACAGTTAATAAATAAAATTCATTCTTACTATGGTTACATTGGAAGTGGTCATTTAAAATTTAAAATACGACCATTTTATTATTTTAAAAATATAGATGCACTCATAAAAGATTTCTGCAACCATTGTGAAACTTGTAAGAAGGAAGAGGTCGGGAAATAGGGCGTTTATCACAATTAGGTCCAGCCAAGAAACCTTATGAGATTATGCCACTTGATACAATAAAATATTTTAGCTGATCACTTTACAAGATTTGCATATACTTGTCCTTCGAGAGGTCAGCAAGCTAAAGATTTAATTGGCTTCTTACGTCCTATTTTTGAAAAGAATAAGGTAAAAATTCTCCTTCCTGATCAATACGCAAACAATAATTCAAAAGAATTCAAAACTTTTCTTCGAAATTAAGGTATTACGTTGATTTTCACAGCAGTGGATTGTCCTTTTTCAAATGAATTGAATGAACGTCTAAATCAAACTTTAGTCAATCGTATAAGATGTAAGAGCAACGAAAATCCACAACGACCATGGTCCATACTGACTTCTGAATGTACACAAGAATATAACCGTACTACACACAGTGTAACAAAATTTTCCCCACTATATTTACTTACGGGAAAACAAGCATAAATATTACCTCAAGCACTGTAGTCCTAATGATTTGAAACAAGAGAGGATTCATGCATTAGAAAATTCTCAGAAAAACCACGTCATGAATAAATTTCGATTTGGCAAGATGAAAAGAGAATACATTTTTCAAGTTGGAAATTTGGTTTATTTAGAAGCATGAAATCGTTTAAACCGGAAAAAACTAGACCCAATAAGAAAAGGACCATGTACAGTTTTAAATCAGATATCATCAACTATTTATGAGATTAGTGCTGGTCGTCATAGTTCTCACGCCAATTTTGTGCATAGTAGTAAACTTTTACCTGTTTCAAGCTTTTCACTTTTGTTGGAAAACTGGTTGGAATGTCATAGAGATATAAAAAATAAAAGATTGGAGTGACAGCGTAAAAATATTTTGATTGATGATAATTCCATTCGATAAAATAAGATATTTAAACGTTTTATTATTGTAAAATGAAGTTTATTGTTTAAAGTAGGATTTAAAGACTATAAAAAGGTAACAACATTAACATTTTTTAATAAAATGACATGTAATGACATATATATATATATATATATATATATATATATATATATATATATATATATATATTCGTAAATAAATGAAAAAGCATGAATGTTAAGTCGGTTTTAAGTATGGCAGGAGAAACAATTAAATTGATATGTAAATTAATTAGAATGCTTGAGGTGAGACAAGTTAGACGAGTTTGGAAAACCAAGTAAAGGAAAATGTGGTTTAATAAAATGAGCAATGTTATAAAGCAAATCTAAACTTTTTCACTTGATCCCAGACGCCCTATAAAGTCGGCGTCTATGGCCACTGTAGAACAGGAGCAACAAGGACAGAAATAAATGATCTATTTAAAAGAGTTCAGGGACTAATTATAATAAATAAATAAAAATAAATAATTATAGTTCCTGTTTTGACATTAGTTTACTTTTCAACTTTTGATTAGTTTACTTCTTACATAAAAAATAAGGCTACGGACTAATTTAATTAAATAGTATCAAAAACTTGAGGTCAATTTGAAATTATGATGTATTTTCGTAATTTTCTGTTTTAAGCTTATATTTGAAAATTAAAAACCATTGTACTGTAGGCAAAATTAATAGCTCAATATTGAAACGTTAAGCATATTGGTTGAGCTGTGAGGGAGCCATTGTGTATGAAGACTAATTCTATACGGGCTTATGAAGAAATTCCGTCCCAAACTATAACCGGTCCACCGCCAAATGGAAGTCAATACAAACTTGAACGTATTGAGGAAGAAACAAGACTCATCTGAAAACAGTACTCTGCTCCAGTCCTTCTTATTCCTTGCCCCGTGATTTTGGACAAAAATCAATCTTGCAATTCGATGTTGGCTTTGAAATGGTAGACCTGTAGCTATTCTTCTACAACACAATCCAGCAACACGAAGCTTTCTCCTAATTCACTAACTTCTATATCTTTAACTTCTTGGAGTTGATTTTGAAGCAAAATCGCAGAATCTGTTCTATTCCACAAATTTGCAGACACCAAAAAACGGCCATCTCTTTGGCTGGTAACCTTTTTTCGCCCGGATCCTGATCATTTGGTTATTAGGCCAGTCTCTTTATAGCAGTGGTACCCAGTGGCGGCTCGTGGTGTAACGCAAAGGGTGGGCTACGTATACAAAAAAAACTTACATTTTTAAAAAAAAGTTTCATTTAAATCACATGCATAAGCACACACAAACAATCTTCTCATATTTTGGTTAACATTTGTCAATGTATACGTAAAGTCTAGTCAATAGTCTTCTGTTTTTTATTGAAATATAATGTTCTATCACCTTTCCGTCAAAATTTATGATGTTATGCAACAAGTTTTTATTCACAGGTACCTTTGCTAATGCATTAAGCAGGTCATCATCAATCGAGTTCCTTAAAAAGTCTTTATTCTCTTAAGAGTTGAAAAACAATGCTCCTAGTTATAATTATTTTTAATAATTAAATTATTTCACTGTAGGTTTCTTCTAAGTTGTTCTGAGTCATTAGTGATAACATATTCAATGCACCGACGATATTTCTAAAGTCTTCTATCTTCTCTCTGGTATATTACTTCCAATTCGGTTTTTATTTGTCTAACATTGGATAAAAACCAACGACCGAATGTTAGTTTTGAAAAGTTCATCAAATAAATAAAATATTTCTCTGTATTTAGTAAAGATGCAGCTTCTAAATGATCTCTGTATGAAAATCTTTTATTCATTTGAAAGATAATTTATATCACAAATTTAATTTCTATTTTTTTAGCTAAAAAGAGTCTCGAAAAATTACTTTTAACATTGTTTTTGCCATATTTATCTAATATAATACTCGCCCGCACGCCCGCAAAGCAAACCGGCGCTGCATACAGTACACAACAGCGATATTGGGCTCTCGGTCCGAGCGCCCGTTTACATGTTAAAATTGCGTATCGTCTCTAAGACGTTCAGCGTACGGAAACGACCGAAGTGGTCCGATTATTATTATTGCAAGAAAACGTGATACTGAGCCAACTATCTCCAGCTGGGCGCAAATATTCCGAGCCGCAGCGCGAGAAACTAAGTTGAGGGAACGTACAACTTAAAAGGAGATAAATAACTGCATGTTTTTTATTTTATAAAAAAAATAGATACATAATTATTTATGCCAAGAGACCTTAATTTGAAATTTTGAATTTTTATTTTTTCCTCTTTGCGTTTTGGGTGGCTCGCGCCCTAGCGCCCTCATGGACCAGCCGCCACTGGTGGTACCCCTTCTATATAGCATAAAGGCTCTTACCAATAATTGTTGCAGTTTCATGTTGTCTTCAGCCATGTTGTATGAATGCTACAATTCTTGCCACAACAATAGAATCTACAGATATAATGGCATGTTAAATAAATAATACTACCACTTCACCGTGTAATCGATAGGTATTATACAGAGAAATAACAGCTAAACAAGAAAAAAAAGAAACCACGGGAATATGAATTTTCGCTAAGAGCGAATGCATACTATTTAATAAAAACCGTAAGTACGGTGATAATTATCGAACTTCGTACATCTGAGCAGGCTAGATATAGCCGCAGTGATTTTTATTTAATAATTTTTTAACTTAATTTTCGAGTTTAACCTACTGACTTTATGTACTCTCGTGATACGTTTCTGTTCATTGCTGTAGTGATGGTCCGCTGTAATTTTTAAGTGTAAGTAACATTGTTTTTTATTTTAATTTGTGTTTGTTAACATTGATCCAATTTTGTATTTTTTATTGTTTTCCGTTTTCTTTCATTTGTAGTCTCGCTGGTTACCTGAGGATGACCATTAAATGGTCGAAACCGGCCTAGTTTAATAAATTAGAACAGTGTGAAAAAGACAAGGGCTTTTGTTATTACTCAATTCCCTTCTTATTTCCTATTCATTTCTTCACACTTGGGTGATCTCTATTCTTGATATAATTATGACAGATAACAGAAAATCTCCGAAAAGAAATTATTAAGCGTCTACTATGGTTTACAGCTTACAAATTAAAACTTAAAAATGAAAATTCAGAAAATACATCATAATTTCAAATTGACCTCAACTTTTTGCTCGTCAGTGTATAAACAAAAAACTGAACGTATTTAGAGAATTAAGTTTTCATCAGTAGAACTAAAACGGTTGAATCAAGTTTACGTAACTTGTTAACAAAGCCAGTGATCAAGATTAAACATGATTTGATTAGATTAGACTAGAACTTCTCTACGAAAAGGTCTCGGAATATGTATTTAGATTTTTAAATTATATTTTAATAAGGCTGAGGGGTGTGATTTTTATTTGTTAAGTCACTAATGCAAATGTAATTTATTCTTATATTTACCTATTTTTCGGACCATACTCAAGTTCAAGAATGCACTAAATAAGATTTAGTTTTTGCTGGAAACATATTTTATCAGCTATGTCAAATTTTAAAAATAATTTTACGGCTGGTGAAGATATGATTCCAAGCTTCTTAGTTAAAGATACTCGTTTTATTCTTCCTAAGCTACTTGCTTTTATAATTAATTTGTCCATTTCTGCTTGCAAATTTCCGGAAAACTGGAAGAAAACGAGAATTACACCAGTATACAAAAAAGGTGACAAGTTTAACATTTCTAATTATCGACTTATCTCGATACTAAATAATTTCCCTAAAACTAGCGTCGACCCAGCTAGGGCTCCGCCATCTCTGGAAATCTAATAAGACTTATGTACTTATAACAATATAATAGGAGAAAGGTGATTACTGATTAGTACTATACATCGATCGGACTCGCTACAGAACACTACACAATATGTTATAACTCTTCCATTTGTAATATAATTATTAATCTCGGATCTTCAATGCATGTCATTTACGACTAAATAAGTGATTTTTAAATAAATTTAAATCAATCAAAACTTGCACTAATATTTGTTCATGTAATACCGACCTGTATCAATCTGACATTTCTTTTGTCATATTGTAATTTTAAATAAAAGAAAATAAATTTTAAAAGTATAGTTAATAATAAATAACGATTTGCTTCCTACGTTGGCGACAATTTTCGCGGAATTCCTTGATTTTTTTACTAAATTTGATCGTGTAATACTGGTTTTTCTTAGTCCAGCGTATGGTCAAAGTGTGGATTTTGTGATCAGGGGTACAATATTTAAAATTTAGCAAATATATTCGCTTATTATTTCTAAATACAAATAAATTAACAAAATTGGTATACAATTAAAATTCAAAATAAAAATTTCATTAAATTCGTAGATTATTTCTTTAGAAATAACTATTGTGTTCCGAGTTGTATCGAACTATGCGATGCTAGCGCGTCTGAATTTAAATAAATCATTGGAAGCGGCCGTAAATATAACTTTTGATTGCTATTTTCTTAATTTTTTTAATAGTTTTGAGAATGTTATTTAATTATAACATACTACATACTCCATGAAAATAGTTTTATAATATATAAATAAAGACAAGTCCGTGGTAAGGTAGATACAAAGAATAAATATATTTCATTGTTGTAATCAAGCGCTTGAAGTTCAACCTGCCGCTTACTGGAAACACACAAAGGCCACTGGTATAAATTTGTTACTATTGGTCGCATTAGAAAAATCTACATAATTTGATTTTCATGTCTCGTAATTCTATAGCACCTACAACAAATATTTCAAAATGAATACGATTAACAAAAATCCAAGCACCTGAACGTTGTAGATTAAATTTAATAATTTGAATAGAACTAAAACGTGTTGCAATGATGGAACATTACATTCATCAAATTTAACAATGAGATTATTGTACTGGCAAGTTTCATTTACAAATAAATAGCACAAAACTATCGTTAAAATAAATTTTCTCCAATTGGTCACGTCAAAATATCAAAACCTTATCAACTATATTCACTTTTTGAAATTTCTTCTACACACGTTTTCGCTAACGTATTTCACAATAAAAAATGTTTGTATAATTAACACACTTTAAAATACCAATTTTCTATCATATGGTGATTGAAGAACTTTCCTTTTTGTAACAAGTTATCTAAATATTTAAATTCATAACACTTGCCGTATACAACATAGTATGGAGCACATATTACACATTTCAATCAAAATTGAAATCGCCCTCTCTTCAAAATATGATTGTTTTCACTTTATTTTATTCATTTCTTACTTATTTCTAATTGTTCTTGTCAGTACCCTGCGCAGATATTTTTCCGCTTAAAACTTGTATCAAAGATCAAAGAATACAACAATGCATTGATTGTTGTGTTTACTGATAACATCAAAGAATTATTGCAATCTCAACCGTATATCTTTGACTATTGCCACATGTAATGAAATTGTTGAACATTATTAAATCTTTGAATTGGAGGTGAATTTTATGCATTTGAAATTTTTCAACTTTTGTAGAAACATGTTTTTTTTTAAAGATTTAATTTTTTTTAAAACAGTAAACATATTTTCGCATTTATTGTAAACACAAATAAATTTACAAAAAAATTCCAGCATGTCTACAATTAATGTAATTAATATTTAAAATTTGAAACTGAACTGTCAAAAATGACAAGTACCTAGTTAATCATTTACTACTACATTCAAACGGCATGTACAAAGTGAAAAATTTTATTTGAAATTATTTTCATTTTCTTTAATTTGCTTATTTCAAAATTTACAAAATATAGGCATATTTATTCTAAACACAAATAAATTTACAAAAATTGCCCAATTTGTCTACAATTAGTGTAATTAATATTTAAAATTTTAAACTGAATTGTCAAAAATCATTCAATTATTGAAAATACGTGATCGTAAAAAATTAAAACGTCACATGTCGCTTTGATCTTTAACAAAATTCACCTTTTTTGACCTTTTGATAAAAATTCTGTTCCGAAAAGGCACTAAACGAAAAAATATACTATCTAACAGTGAAAATTTCAATTACATCGGTTACTCCGTCTAGGCTGTAAAAATGCGCAATTGCGAGTGATTATTCTATTGATCCGACCCTTGACTGATTAGTATATAAGATAATTGAAATTTTAATTTATAAGTGTATATATAGAAATTCCAGCTCTCTAATATCTGTTAACCAACACGGTTTCATAAAAGGTCGGTCTACCACCACGAATTTGGCTTGTCTATCACAATTCACTGCTGAAATCCTCGATGAACGTGGCCAGGTAGACGTCATATACACAGATCTCACTCGTGTATTGGACTCAATTGATCACGGTATCCTACTATCTAAAGTAAGCACGTACGGGGCTTCTCCAAATTTAATTCGTCTACTAAGCTCTTATCTTCATAACAGAATTTGTTATGTTTATTACAATGGTTTTTCGTCACACAACTTCATAGCCACCTCTGGAGTACCCCAGGGCTTCAACTTAGGTCCCCTATTATTCGTACTTTACATAAACGACCTGCTATCCATGTTTACTTGTCATTCTTTAGCCTATGCAGATGATATAAAATTATTCACGTCAATAAATTCGACTAATGATGCACAACTACTGCAAAATAACATTAATATTATGCATTCCTGGTGTGAAAATAACAAACTCACTCTAAATGTTCAAAAATGTTGCAAAATTTCATTTACACGTAAAGTTAATATTATAAAATATTTTTATAAAATTAATAACTCTGAACTTGTGCGAGTTAAATCCTTTAAAGACTTAGGTGTCACTTTTTCAAGTAATTTCATTTTTACTGAACACATAAATAATATCGTGCGTGACGCTAACAAAATGCTTGGTTTTATTATAAGACTCACCAACACTTTTGAGAGTACAGATGCAATTAAATCCCTTTTCTATGCCTTTGTGTTAAGTAAACTAGAATATGCTAGCCTCACCTGGTTCCCTTATTATACGTTACAACAATTGGCAATTGATCGAATTTATCACAGATTTTTCCAAATTCTGTCCTTTAAACTAGATAGAGTTTATCCTCCCCAAGGGGTGTAGATCAGCAAGCCCTCCTTCAGCGTCACGGTAGGCCTTCCCTGGCGACCCGAAGAGAGATGAGCAGCGCTAACTTCCTGTGGCTCCTTCTACGTGGTAAGATAGATGCGCCTTTCCTCTTGTCGCGGATTCAGATCCATGTTCCACGCCAGGCAGCTAGATTTTCAAGCACATTTCATCTTCCGTCATACCATTCAGATGTACTCCAGCGTGCCCTCATAACAATTATGTCCCGAAATGCGAACAATTTATTCAATGATGTATTTTTGTAATTTTGTATATATTTTGTCTGTTATATAATGTAGTTTTTGTATTCTAAATGTATTCAATATTTCTTTTTTATATGTATTGTCCTGTAAATGGTCTTAACTGTTCGGCAATAAATTACTATTATTATTATTATTATTACTATTATTATTATAATTTTACATAATTACATAATTTTATGAAATTATAGTTGTAATTATGTTTTGAAGATAAGATAATGAGATAAAAATTTAAGATGTATTTAAATTGGTTTTAATAGTCCTATATTTTAAGAATTTAAATTTATTATCTCTATTTTATGAAAATGTTTTTAAATTGAAGTAAAACAGTTTACTTTACATTTTACTTGTTAGTAGAAATAGGAATCTGACCTATAAGGATAAGGGAGAACAAGAAAATAATAAATAATTTGAAACAATAAAATTATTATACATAATATATGTTTATTGCACAGTTCATTTGCATTGTAGAATAACATTTCGTAAGTGTTTTTATTTAGAAACAGAGATAATAATTTGTATATGCTCTCATTTAACATGCTCTATCCTCAGATATTACTTGCCAACCTGAAACAAAAACATTCTAAGTTCTTGGTTTTTATTTTTTTTTTCTATAAAAAGAAATTTTTAATTTCAGGTGCCGATTTATATTAGGTATGAATCTATGGTGCAAAGATGCGTACTTAAAATTTAAGTAATGTATATTTAATATTTCCCTCGCACTACCGACTATCTAAGTGCCCTGCAGAAAATTTGTAATCATTCATCATAAAAATTAAAAGATTTTCTAAGCTCTTTTTTGTAAAATCTAATTGTATTCGTATATTACTTGGTGGTGGCAAAATACTAATATAAAGATCACTAATTCTTATTTTTTTTTATAGTTGTAAACTTATTATTAATTATTTTTAATTTGATGTCATACTTTCTGTGTATAATAATTATTAGTTAATAAAAACTTTTAATAATTTATGTACTGATAATTTTAGACTATAATGAATAAGAACTGCTTGAAGGAGAAATAAAAGAGTTTTAAAATTTTGCAAAAATATGTAGCGAGTTTCATTTAAGAATATAAAGTTGCATGTCGTTGTGCAAAAATAGAGCACCCGTTAGATAAACTTATATGTATTGCAGATATGTGGGCATTTTAATTTAAAACAAACTTAATTGGAAATTTTTTTGTAATATGTAGAATAATCCAGTAAAATTAAAAATGGAGGCCGATGGACCACCCGATATATGAACATCCATCCATCTATATGGGAGTCATTAAAAATGATCAAAACGGAATCAAGGACCCTCAAAGAAGTACTTCCGTAAATATTTCGTCCGCGGCTATTTATTTTCTATATTTCTCTAGTGGTACTTATACAAAGTATGAGAAAGTAAATAGAAAATTTATCATACTATGTATCAACAGGACCATCGCGTACTAGATTTTGAGAAACACTGTTGTTGCTCATATAATTTTCTGAATATTTAAATGCACGATTCATTATTTTATAGTAATTTCTTTCATCGCAGATTACCGCGGTGTGCGAAAATTTCTCTGACTATATTTAATATAATATGGAACTATACATACATACAAAGGGTATAGCCGGATAAGCATACAAAATCTGCCCCCAGTGATTTTTAAAAATCCATATGGCTGATCGGTTTCTAATTAAAAATAATAATTTTCCTGTAAATTTCAGCTTTTAAATCCAAAGAGTTACGTCATAATTAAAGAATACGTTTTTTCAGTTTTTATTATTGGAACTATTCCACTGAATATTTTTTAACAAGAATTTTTTTAGTAAAAATAATCAATAAGGGACGTTAACAAGTAATTTTTTAGTAAGTTTTAACCATTACTTAAAAAAAAAATTTTTTTAAGGTTTTTATCTTTTTTTTAAAATATGTTCCTTCAGGGTGTCACTCACGATTTTTTTCACTGAATACTCCTTTATTACTCTTCTTTACTCAATAAAATTGTCAACTTGATCCATTTGGTGCAGTCAAAAAAAAAATCGATTTTACTATTACACTTCAATCGTAAAAATCACACCAAATATTCTAAAACTACAAGTACATTACTAATACTAGATTAACTCAAAAACATATCGTTGTTTCATTGATTAATCAACCAGATACAAATAAAATATCTTGCATTAGCCGATGTGATTGTGTTAACGGTAGGCGCACTGTCGGGTACTGCACTCACATTGTAGTTATTATATATTATCACAGATCTAACTCATTATATTAACACTGAATAATTATTTTATATTCTAAAACTACAAATAATATAAACATACCGTTGTATCATTGTTTAATAAACCTGATACGAATAAAATCTCTGGCTTTAGCCGATATTGTTGTGATTGTGGTAACGGCAGGTGCACTTTCGGGTACTGCTCGCACATTGCAGCTATTATATATTATCATAGACCTACCTCATTATATTAGCACTGAATAATTATTTTCAGTAATATGAAAAATTATGAGATTTAAAAAAATTTATTTTACCAGAAAATAATGAATACCATTCGAAAAAAAATATGAAAAAATCGATTTTGGGAATAATTATTCAGTGTTAATATAATCGAAAAATATTTCAAATTTTATAAGTTATATTAAAATATTAATATGGCTCAATAAAAGTTCTTATCAATATTTCTTTAATGAGATAAAATTAACTAATTACAATAAGAAAAACTCTATGTTAAGATTGTTTTAAATAACGTCAGTTTATCCTCGTTCACTATCTTCATTCACTACTGCGATAATTTTTCATTTGTAAACCAAACGACTTAATATGTCGGCAGGTCTTATTATTTTAGCCAAATACCGAGCGTAAAAAGATAATATATAATAACTGCAATTTAAGAGCAGTTCAGTTCAGTTAGAATATTTGTTATGATTTTTATATATTGCAGTGTAATAGTTAAAACAATTTAATTTTTTTTGACTATGTTGCACCAAATGGATCAAGTTGAAAATTTTATTGAGTAAAGAAAAGTAAGAAAGGAGTATTCAGTGAAAAAATCGTGAGTGACACCCTGAAGGAACATATTAAGAAAAAAAGATAAAAACTTTAAAATAAAAAAAAGTAATGGTTAAAACTTACAAAAAAAATTACGTGTTAACGTCCCTTATTGATTATTCTTACTAAAAAAATTCTTCTTAAAAAATATTCAGTGGAATATTTCCAATAAAATAAAAACTGAAAAAAACGTATTCTTTAATTATGACGTAACTCTTTGGAATTAAAAGCTGAAATTTTCAGGAAAATTTTATTTTTAATTAGAAATCGATCAGCCATATGGATTTTTAAAAATCACTTGGGGCAGATTTTGTATGCTTATCCGGCTATACCCTTTGTTGAATGACACCCCTATATAATGTCATCTGAGGCAGTTATGGATATGTGTGAAATACTTACCAGAATTAGGTTCTAGGCACTGCTGAGATTCTAATGTACAAAGATTAGAAAACGTGCGAGTCTCCCCGTTAGAGTTTCCGCCGCAAACCGGAAACCAAACTAGTGGACAAATCTTCGGGCATTGCGCATTAGCGAGGGCTAAAAACATGGCCAAGACGATCACTGGAAATATTTTAACAAAATATATTTTTGTAATAATTATACCTGTACGTAACTAAATGATTTTAAATTGATGCACAAATGTTACTCGTACCTATGTATTAAGTTGTAAACTTGACTATTCGAATTTTCAAAACAATGTTAATATTAAACCCAGTTTTGATGGTCAAGCTAAGCTAAATCATGTTTTGAAAATAAAAAATTCTGATGTGGGCAGCACATAACCTCGTTTAAGTGTTTTCATAGTATGGAATGAAAGATTTATGAAATGTAATTCCTTTTTTTATTTAAATAAAGTAATAAACTTACCACATCCTAAGTATTTCATTTTAGAGTTGGATTGGAACGTACAACGTTTTGTAGCTCGATAGAAAACTGAAGATACTTTCAGATGTTTGATTCGCATTATATACTCGTATATACCTACAACAAATTTGATAAACTAATGTCTTTCCGATAAGTTCTAATAGTATTGGAATGTTAATATTCAAGGTTTAAAGTATTAGCTGGAAACTTCCATAAATATTCAAATTTGGGATTTTACCTTATCAATTGAATTAATTATATTGTTATTATTTGTTATGTTGAAACGTTAAGCATATTGGTTGAGCTGTGAGGGAGCCATTGTGTACGAAGACTAATGCTATACGGGCTTATGAAGAAATTCCGTCCCAAACTATAACCGGTCCACCGCCAATTGGAAGTCAACGTATTGAAGAAAAAAACGAGACTCATCTGAAAACAGTACTCTGCTCCAGTCTTAATTATTCCTTGGCCAGTAATTTTGGATAAAAACCAATCTTGCAATTCGATAATAATAATAACTTTATTGGCAAATATTCAGCATAGTAGCTGTTCTTCCATATCGGCATTGAAATGGTAGACCTGTAGCTATACTTCTACAACACAATCTAGCAGCACGAACCCTTCTCCCAATGGTCCATTTACTAACTTCTATATCTTTAACTTCTTGGAGTATGTTTCGGAGCAAAATCGCAGAAGCTGTTCTATTCCGCAAATTTTGCAGACACCAAAAACGGCCATCTCTTTGGCTGGTAACTCTTTTTCGCCCGGATCCTGATCATCTGGTTATAATGCCAGTCTCCTTATAGCACTGGTACCCCTTTTATACAGCATAAAGGCTCTTACCAATAATTGTTGCAGTTTCATGTTGTCTTCAACCATGTTGTATGAATACTCCAATTCTTCCCACAACAATAGGATCTACAGCTATTATGGCCTGTTAAACAAATAGTACTGCTACTACACCGAGTTACCCATAGGTATTATACAGAGAAATCACCACTAATAAAAAAAAAAAACCCTGGAATATGAATTTTCAAATAGAGCAATTGATTGATTAATTTCAATTAGATTAAGAGATGACTAGAACTTCTCTATGAAAAGGTCTCGGAATATGTATTTAGATTTTTAAAATTATATTTTAATAAGGCTTAGGGGTGTGATTTTTATTTATTAAGTCACTAATGCAAATGTAATTTATTTATACATTTACCTACTTTTCGGACCTTACTCAAGTTCAAGAATTCACTAAATAAGACTTAGTTTCTGCTGGAAACATATGTTATAATTTTACATAATTACATGATTTGATGAAATTTTAGTTGTAATTATATATTCAAGATAAGATAATGAGATAAAAATGTATTTAAATTTGTTTTAATAATCCTATATTTTAGGAATTTAAATTTGTAATCCCTGTTTCATGAAAATGTTATTAAATTGAAGTAAAACAGTTTACTTTACATTTTACTTGTTAGTAGAAATAGGAATCTGACTAAAAGGATAAAAGAGAAGAAGAAAAAATAAGTAATTTGAAACAATAAAATTATTATACATAATATATGTTTATTGCACTTTAAATAATTCATTTGCATTGTGGAATAATATTTCGTAAGTGTTTTTATTTAGAAACAGAAAATAATTTGTATATGACCCCATTTAACATTCTCCATCTTCAGATAGTAGTTGCCAACCTGAAACAAAAACACATTCTAAATTCTTGATTTTTTATATTTTTTTTTTCTATAAAAAGAAATTTTAATTGCAGGTGCCTGTTTATATTAGGTATGGTAAGTATTGTATATTTAATATTTCCCTCGCACTACCGACTATCTAGGTGCACTGCAGAAGATTTTTAATCATTTATAATAAAAATTAAAAGATTTTCTAAGGTCTTTTTTGTAAAATCTAATTGTATTCGTATAGTACTTGGTGCATTGGCAAAATACTGATACAAATATCACTAATTCTTAAATATTGAAAAAAGCTTTCAGAACCCATGGTATATGTAAATAACAATAACTGGGTTTAAGTTCTGTATAAATTTTATTAACACAACGTTTCGGCAGCAAAGTGCTGCCTTCTTCAGGTGAAATATAATTGTAAACAAATAAATATGTAGTCAAGGTTGAGAAGACTTATTAGAGAAGCTATTGAAATCAAGAGATCTTCAAATAATCTGAACTTGAATACAGGCTTTGAGATCAATAAGTCATGGTTAACTGTTATTCTTCGTTAATTTTCTGTTTATAAATTGTTTACTTTGATCCATGTTACCCTGATTTATTTTGTCAACTTGTACCTTGACTACATATTTATTTGTTTACAATTATATTTCACCTGAAGAAGGCAGCACTTTGCTGCCGAAACGTTGTGTTAATAAAATTTATACAGAACTTAAACCCAGTTATTGTTATTTACATCACTAATTCTTATTGCAAACGCATGACAACCTACAGAAAATGATCAGTTATGGACACTTGTAATTATTTTGTAAAATAGTTTGATGTAGTTATTGCAAGTTTATCAATCGACTGTTAAATATATAAATATGTGTTATTTATGTTGCTGTTAGCTAACAATTGATTAACAATCGATTGATAAATCGGGCATTAGTATAGTACACTTTATAAATTGGGAAGTTTCGCTACTCTACGAGCCCAGAATCATATTATTTGGCCTAGTTAAAATCATAAAAAGGAAATTTGTTTAACTCACCATATTTATATCATAAATTCTATCATTTTACATTCCTCACATACATATATGTAATTGAGGTATTGTTTATGTTACGAATTAATTAGATTTTGGAAACAATTCATCAACAGTAAGTGGTTGATTATTTCAAGGCCTATCAGGGTTTTCGGGCTTATCTTAATAAATATATTTCACAGGAATCAAAAAGATGTAGAATAATATTACTTATAATTTTTATTTGAAACAATGTTTGTGGTATCAGTCAATAGCTTTGGGTCAAATTGTAAATTTGATATTATTTTAGTTGTTATTTTTTCTTAAAATATTCTTAAAATAACAGAATTTATGATATAAATAATTTTAATACAATAAATTATCCACTTGTTAGATCAGAACTATTTTTTAATTGGGCCAAATAATATGATTCTGCGCTCGTATACCTGAGTCCATATGTTTTGTTTATGACATACCGGGTTGTTGTATTTTTTTATTTTAATTTCTTTATTACATTTATAACCACACTTTTTCCAACCAAGTATTTTTAATTTTAATTAATATGCCCGTAATTTTGCTGTAAAAGTATATTTATTTTGCAAAGACATCAAAACGGAATCAGGGAACCTCAAAAAAGTACTTCCATAAAGATTTCGTCCGCGGCTATTTATTTTCTTTATTTCTCTAGTCACTCGTACTTTCTTATACAAAGTATGAGAAAGTGAATAGAAAATTTATCACACTATGTATCAAGAGGACCATCGCGCAATACATTTTGAGAAACACTGTTGTAGCTCATATAATTTTCTGTATATTTAAATGTACGATTCTTTATTTTATGTAATAATTTCTTTCATCGCAGATTAGCGCGGTGTGCAAAAATTTCTTTGACTATATTGAATATAATATATGTTATGACATACATACAAATTTGTCGAATGGCACCCCTATAAAATGTCATCTGAGGCAGTTATGGATATTTGTAAAATACTTACCAGAATTAGGTTCTAGGCACTGCCCAACACTGAATTCACAAATGTTAGGAAACGTGCGAGTATCTCCGTTAAAGTTTCTTCCGCAAACCGGTTCATATTCTTGTGTACAGGCCACCGGGCATTCCGCATTAGCGAGGGCTAAGAACATGGCCAAGACGATCACTGGAAATAATTTAACAAAATATATTTTTGTAGTAATTATACCTGTACGTAACTGACTGGTTTTAAATTGATGCACACCTGTTACTCGTACCTATACAGGGTGTTTCTTAACTTCGAGTAAATACGTTAATGTTATTTGTTGTTTGATATGCTAATTGCGAATCTAGAAGAATTTTTTTAAAATTCGAAAAATTAAGGGTTGTTTACCAAAAATGTTTTTTTGTAGTACTGCACTGGATTCCCTTTCCTATTAAACACAAACAATGAAGTAGATAATCAACAATTTAAATTACATAATACTAGTAAAATAAACGAACAAAATTTAATTATTTTTAATGAATCGATAATTATTAACATAATCATTCATCCAGTGGCAGTGACAACGAAAAATTATAGACTGGAAAATATGTATATTAAGTTGTAAACTTGACTAATCGAATTTTCAAAACAATGTAAAGTAATAAACTTACCACATCCTAAGAATTTCATTTTAGAGTTGGATTGGAACGTACAACGTTTTGTAGCTCGATAGAAAACTAAAGATACTTTCAGATGTTTGGTTTGCTTTATATATTCCTATAACAAATTTGATAAACTAATGTCTTTATTTCCGATAAGTTCTAATTGTATTGGAATGTTAATATTCAAGGTTTAAAGTATTAGCTGGAAACTTTCACAAATAATCAAATTTGGGATTTTATATATTCAATTAAATTAATTATATTGTTATTATTTGTTACATTGAAACGTTAAGCATATTGGTTGAGCTATGAGGGAGCCGTTGGGTATGAAGACTATAAAATAATACTATGCGTGCTTATGAAGAAATTCCGTCCCAAACTATAACTGGTCCACCGCCAAATGGAAGTCGCCCGGCGTCAATACAAACTTGAACGTATCTTTCCCCAGGTCTTCATCATACCCGCCGACGTTCGTCTGACCGTATTAAGGAAAAAACGAGACTCATCTGAATACAGTACTCTGCTCTAGTTCTTCGTATTCCTTGCCCCGTGATTTTGGACAAAAACCAATCTTGCAATTCGATGTCGGCTTTGAAATGGTAGACCTGTAGCTATTCTTCTACAACACAATCCAGCAACACGAACCCTTCTCCTAATGGTCCATTCACTAACTTCTATATATTTAACTTCTTGGAGTTGGTTTCGAAGCAAAATCGCAGAAGCTGTTCTATTCCGCAAATTTGCAGACACCAAAAAACGGCCATCGCTTTGGCTGGTAACTCTTTTTCTCCCGCATCCTGATCATCTGGTTATTAGGCCAGTCTCTTTATAGCACTGGTACCCTTTTTATACAGCAAAAATGCTCTTACCAATAATTGTTGCAGTTTCATGTCGTCTTCAGCCATGTTGTAGGAATGCTCCAATTCTTCCCACAACAATTCTTCCCACAACAATAGGCGTCTACTTACAAATGTAAGCTTAAAACAGAAAATACAGAAAATACATCATAATTTCTTTAGAGAATTAAGTTCTCATTATCAGTAGAACTAAAACGGTTGAATCAAGTTTACTTAACTTGTTAACAAAGCCAGTGATCAAGATTAAACCTGATTTGATTAATTTCAATTAGATTAGGAGATGAATAAAACTTCTCTACGAAAAGGTCTCGGAATATGTATTTAGATTTTTTAAATTATATTTTAATAAGGCTTAGGGGTGTGATTTTTATTTATTAAGTCACTAATGCAAATGTGATAAATTTTTTTATGTTTACCTATATTTCGGACCATACTCAAGTTCAAGAATTCACTAAATAAGATTTAGTTTCTGCTGGAAACATATGTTATAATTTTACATAATTACATGATTCGATGAAATTATAGTTGTAATTATATTTTGAAGAAAAGGTAATGAGATATAAATTTTTAATCCCTATTTCATGAAAATTTTATTAAATTGAAGTAAAACAGTTTACTTTACATTTCACTTGTTAGTAGAAATAGGAATCTGACTATAAAGATAAGGGAGAAGAAGAAAAAATAAATAAATATTAAACAATAAAATCATTATACATAATATATGTTTATTGCACTTTACATAATTCATTTGCATTGTAGATTAACATTTCGTAAGTGTTTTTATTTAGAAACAGAGAAAATAATTTGTATATGACCCCATTTAACAATGTCCATGTTTAGATATTACTTGCCAACCTGAAACAAAAACACATTGTAAATTCTTGATTTTTTATTTTTTTTTTTCTATAAAAAGAAATTTTAATTTCAGGTGCCGTTTTATATTAGGTATCGCACTACCGACTATGTAGATGCACTGCAGAATATTTGTAATCATTCATAATAAAAATTAAAAGATTTTCTAAGTTCTTTTTTGTAAAATCTAATTGTATTCGCATATTACTTAGTGGATTGGCAAAATACTGATACAAAGATCACTAATTCTTATTGCAAACGCATGACAACCTTCAGAAAATGATCAGCTATTGACACATATAATTATTTTGTAAAATATTTAGTGCAAGTTTATCAATCGACTGTTGAACATATGAATATTTGTTATTTATGTTGCTGTTAGCTAACAATTGATTTACAATCGATTGATAAATCGGGCATCAGTATAGTACACTTTATAAATTGTGAAGTTTCGTTACTCTATACCTGAGTCTATATGTTCTTGTTTATATATACCGGGTTGTTCATTGGTCTGTATTTTTTTATTTTAATTTGTTTATTACATTTATAGCCACACTTTTTCCAATCTAGTATTTTTAGTTTTAATTAATATGCCCGTAATTTTGCAGTTAAAGTATATTTATTTTGCAAAGACATCAAAACGGAATCAGGGAATCTCAAAAAAGTACTTCCGTAAATATTTCGTCCGCGGCTATTTATTTTCTTTATTTCTCTACTCACTTGTACTTTCTTATACAAAGTATGAGAAAGTGAATAGAAAATTTATCACACTATGTATCAACAGGACCATCGCGCAATACATTTTGAGAAACACTGTTGTAGCTCAAATAACTTTCTGAATATTTAAATGTACGATTCTTCATTTTATATAGTAATTTCTTTCATTGCAGATTACCGCGATGTGCAAAAATTTCTCTGAATATATTGAATATAATATGTGTTACGACATACATACAAATTTGTCGAATGGCACCCTTATATAAAATGATCTGAGGCTGTTATCTATATTTGAAAGATACTTACCAGAATTAGGTTCGTGGCACTGCGCAGCACTGAATTGACAAATGTTAATAAAGTTACGAGTCTCCCCGTTAGAGTTTCCTCCGCAAACCGGATCATATTCATGTGTACAGAGCATCTGGCATTGCGCATTAGCGAGGGCTAAGAACATGGCCAAGACGATCACTAGAAATAATTTAACAAAATATATTTTTGTAGTAATTATACCTGTACGTAACTAAATGTTTTAAATTGATGCACATCTGTTATTCGTACCTATACAGGGTGTTTCTTAACTTCGAGTACATACTTTAAGGGTATATGTTGTTGTAGTGCTGCACTGGATTTGCTTTCCTATTAAACACAAACAATGAAGTAGATAATCAACAATTTAAATTAAATAATACTAGTAAAATAAACAAACAAAATTTAATTATTTTTAATGAAACGATAATTACTAATATAATCATCCACCCAGTGGCAGAGACAACGAAAAATTTTGGACTTGAAAATATGGAAAATTAACGTATGTACCTGAAGTTATGAAACACCTTGTATATTAAGTTGTAAACTTGAGTAATCGAATTTTGCAAATAATAATGAGGCTCGAAGAATAAACAGGGTTGCAGTCAATTATTAAAATTATATTTGCGTCAAACTACTAACGTTTTGCCATCACTTGCGGCTTTCACAAGGTTTAGACCCAGTAGTCGATTGTAAAAGTTATTCATCAAAAAGATGTAGTCATAATAATAAAAAAACAAATATAAAAATGTAGAGCACATGAAAATTACAAGTACACGGCATAAATAATGAATACGCAGAAAGGTGATGATCATTGATATTGAATATAAGAAATGTAAAAAAAATTCTTGCACAGAATATCATCAACCGTATTTTTGTCTAGTAATGTGGTATATTTTATGTTAATCAGTTAAAAAATTCAACATATTTTCGAAATATTGTTAGTAACTTGTGAATTCAAGAATTTAAGAATTTTGTAATTTTTAAATAAAGTAATAAACTTACCACATCCTAAGAATTTCATTTTAGAGTTGGATTGGAACGTACAACGTTTTGTAGCAAGATACTTCCAGAAGTTTTGTTCGCTTTATATATACCTACAACAAATTTGATAAATTAATGTCTTTATTTGTGATAAGTTCTAATAGTATTGGAATGTTAACATGCAAGGTTTAAAGTATTAGCTGGAAACTTCCACAAATATTCCAATTTGGGATTTTACCTTATCAATTGAAATAATTATATTGTTATTATTTGCTATATTGAAACGTTAAGCATATTGGTGGAGCTGTGAGGGAGCCATTGTGTACGAAGACTAATTCTATACGGGCTTATGAAGAAATTCCGTCCCAAACTATAACCGGTCCACCGCCAAATGGAAGTCAACGTATTGAAGAAAAAAAACGAGACTCATCTGAAAACAGTACTCTGCTCCAGTCCTTCTTATTCCTTGCCCCGTGATTTTGGACAAAAACCAATCTTGCAATTCGATGTCGGCTTAGAAATGGCAGACCTGTAGCTATTCTTATACAACACAATCCTTCTCCTAATGGTCCATTCACAAACTTCTATATCTTAAACTTCTTGGAGTTGGATTCGAAGCAAAATAGCAGAAGCTGTTCTATTCCGCATATTTGCAGACACCAAAAAAGGGCCATCTCCTTTGCAGGTTACTCTTTTTCGCCCGGATCCTGATCATCTGGTTATTAGGCTAGTCTCCTTATAGCACTGGTTCCCTTTTTTATACAGCATAAAGGCTCTTACTACTAATTGTTGCAGTTTCATGTCGTCTTCAGCCATGTTGTAAGAATGCTCCAATTCTTACCACAACAATATGCGTCTACTATAGTTTACAGCTTACAAATTTAAGCTTAAAACAGAAAATTCAGAACATACATCATAATTTCTTTAGAGAATTAAGTCACGCAGGGATGATGAAATCTTGACGCAATCGCGCTCTATGCGAGAGCTGATAGAAAGTAGTGATGGGCTTGACGAACCCACGTTCCCCAGTTACGCAGGGATGATGAATCTTGACGCAATCGCGCTCTATGCGAGAGCTGATAGAAAGTAGTCATGGGCTTGACGAACCCACGTTCCCCAGTTCCGCAGGGATGATGAATCTTGACGCAATCGCGCTCTATGCGAGAGCTGATAGAAAGTAGTCATGGGCTTGACGAACGCACGTTCCCCAGTTACGCAGGGATGATGAATCTTGACGCAATCGCGCTCTATGCGAGAGCTGATAGAAAGTAGTCATGGGCTTGACGATCCCACGTTCCCCAGTTACGCAGGGATGATGAATCTTGACGCAATCGCGCTCTATGCGAGAGCTGATAGAAAGTAGTCATGGGCTTGACGATCCTGTTGAGAATAATTTAAAGATTGGTTACTGTATTTTAAAAAGTGTGCCATGTATTATTGTTTTGTTGTTGTGGTAACAGTTGATTATAAAAAAAATTATTATGACATATTGTATTGTACTTACCCGAATATAAAATATAAAGTTAAAATAAAAAAAACTCATCAGGTTATGGGCCCAGGATACTCTCTTAAGAAAGAAAAGTAGTAAAACGTAAAAGTAACACATATATTAAAATGATTTCGAATGATGATGTTGGGCATATTGAAAAACTGACAGATGATGAAAGCTTTCAAATTTGGAAATTTCAAATAACGATATATTTCAAAGCACTTGGTGTATTTGATATAGTAAATGGAAATCAAGATTTAAAAGAAGCTAAAAATAACGAAGACTGGTTAAGGAAAGATGCTAAAGCACAGAAAATTATAATTTCCACAATTGACAGAAAACCGTTAATGCATATATTAAATTGCGATACTTCAAAAGACATGTTTGAAAAGTTGTGTACTATATATCAAAGAAATAGAGAGCAACAAAAATGTAGTTTGTTACAAGAATTTTTTAATTTTAGTTTTGAAAAAGGATCAGATATCACTCTTCATATCAGCAAATTAGAAAATTTGTGCTTCAGACTGAAATCATTAAATCAAAATATAGACAATGATATGTTGATGTCAAAAATTTTATCTACATTGCCAGAACAATATAAACATTTCAGTAGCGCATGGGATTCTACTCCTACAGCAGATAAAACATTAACAAATCTTACTGCAAGACTAATAGCAGAAGAAATGCGTTGTAAACTTTCATATGAAAATGAAGGTGTTGTAGCATTTCGGTCTACAGAGAAGAAGTGTTACAAATGTAATAAAATTGGTCACATATCTCGATTCTGCACTAGAAAACAATACACAGCTGAATCAGGAAACAGATGCTTTAAATGTAATGGTTTAGGGTATTTTGCAAATAACTGTTTGAAGAAAGAAACCTCGATATTCTGTAATATTTGTAAAAAAAGAAATCATCAAGAGAAAGACTGTTACTTCCGTAATAAAACAAACCAGAATGGAAGAGTTTCATTTCTTACTTTACGTGATAAGGAAAAATGCGACGATTTTGTTATAGATTCGGGTTCGTCATCGCATATGACAAATGACAAAACATTAATAAAGAACATGGGTGAATTTAAGTCAGATATTTCAGTGGCAAAGAAACAAGAATCAATGAAAGCATTTGGTATTGGAGATATTGAAGGAAAACCTTGTACATTGAAAGAAGTACTAGATGTACCAGATTTAAGTAAAAACTTGCTGTCTGTTAACGCAATTACAGAAAATGATAGAGATGTATTATTTATAAAACATAAAATTTATACTACACATACAAATTTGAAGATATTAGAAGGTAAAAAGCAAAGAAATGGTTTATATACTGTTAAAATTGAATCAGATCATCAGCTGTCGAAACTGTCAAGATTACAGTCACATGAATCATTTGAAGTTGAAATTACAAATGAAGACGATATTATGAATGTAGTCAACAAACATAAAAGACAGAACAAGAAAGACAACAAGAAACCGCAACCTTCAACAATAGTTGAAGCTAAACCGGAAGAAGTTGTTGTGAAATTTGACGAACAAGTGACAGTTGCTCAAGATGAATCAGCGTCTGCTATTGATGAAAAATCGAAACGAAAAAGAGGAGCACGTAAAGGCAAAAATTCCACGATTACTTTTGAATCCGAAACTTCTAAGGGAGATTCAACAATAACTGATTTCATTGAAGCGGAAAGATCTCACGGAGAACAAAATAGCAAGACGCATATTGCTGAAAATCTACCGGCAAGAGGAGATACAGAAAAACAAGAAAAAGTAAAAGTCAAAAAATCTAAACGAAAGACTGTTAAAGAGGAAGATTCGATCAGTTGTTTAGTGAAACCAAGTATTGCAGAAATTAGTGATGATACTAAAAATACGAAAGAGAATATCTTTAAATCTTTGGAAGTTTCTACACAACTAGTTACTGCCATTGAAACTCCCACCGTTACAGAGACTATAGAGACTATTCCGTCAGTTGAAATAGAAACAGAAAAGCCGAAAGAATTCGTCATAAAAGCACAAAAAACGAAAGAAAGTGTTAAGAAAGTTCCAGAAGAGAAAGACACGCCAATTTCTGCAGAGGTAGACACTGAAACACCTAAAATGAGCAAGAAATCTAAACATAAAAAACAAAGTAGTGTTCAAGAAAAACCAGAAGTTGTAACAACAGTAACTGTAATAAAAAAAATTGAACGTTATGTCAAGGATGAAAAACAAGATACTACAGCAAAACCGAAGAAACAAAGACGTAAGCACAAGAAATCAACTGCATTATCTGAATCTGAAAAACTGGAAAAATCTACAGCAGAAAAAGTAACTTCACAAGAACCGGAAGTGGTTGGTCTTCCAATTGATTCGACTGCTGACTCTTTCATGAATTTTCTTGATGAACCGATGGCAAAATCAACTGTAGATGAATCAAAACCTGTAAAAGAAGAAATAAAGCAAGTTGAACCTAAAACCTCGGAATCAGAAACACCATCTAAGAAGAAGGGCAAAAAACAAAAGAAAAAATCTGAACCTGAAAATACTGATATTGTAACAGAAAAACAAACTGTTGTAGTACCTACAGTAACATCTGAGATTAAAGTTGAAGAAATTAGAAAGGAACTTGTAATTGAACAACCTAGAGTAAAGACCAAGAAAACTAAAAAACAAAAGTCAGTAGAACCGGAAGTTAAAGAAGACTTTAAACCAGAGGTAGTAACTCCAACAGAACCTGCGCCAGTTGACAAACCAGTTCAGAAAATTGATGTTGTATTAACTACTGTAACATCTGAAATTAATGTTGAACCATCTTCACCAGAAAAATTTGTGTTAACAGAAACTTTTGTTGTAAAACCAATTTTTAAATTAAGGGAAGGTGTTGAGAATAATTTAAAGATTGGTTACTGTATTTTAAAAAGTGTGCCATGTATTACTGTTTTGTTGTTGTGGTAACAGTTGATTAAAAAAATTATTATGACATATTGTATTGTACTTACCCGAATATAAAATATAAAGTTAAAATAAAAAAAAAACTCATCAGATCCCACGTTCCCCAGTTACGCAGGGATGATGAATCTTGACGCAATCGCGCTCTATGCGAGAGCTGATAGAAAGTAGTCATGGGCTTGAAGAACCCACGTTCCCCAGTTACGCAGGGATGATGAATCTTGACGCAATCGCGCTCTGTGCGAGAGCTGATAGAAAGTAGTCATGGGCTTGACGAACCCACGTTCCCCAGTTACGCTGGGATGATGAATCTTGACGCAATCGCGCTCTATGCGAGAGCTGATAGAAAGTAGTCATGGGCTTGACGAACCCACGTTCCCCAGTTACGCTGGGATGATGAATCTTGACGCAATCGCGCTCTATGCGAGAGTTGATAAAAAGCAGTCATGGGCTTGGCGATCCCACGTTCCCCAGTTACGCAGGGATGATGAATTTTGACGCAATCGCGCTCTATGCGAGAGCTGATAGAAAGTAGTGATGGGCTTGACGAACGCACGTTCCCCAGTTACGCAGGGATGATGAATCTTGACGCAATCGCGCTCTATGCGAGAGCTGATAGAAAGTAGTCATGGACTTGACGAACCCACGTTCCCCAGTTACGCAGGGATGATGAATCTTGACGCAATCGCGCTCTATGCGAGAGCTGATAGAAAGTAGTCATGGGCTTGACGATCCCACGTTCCCCAGTTACGCAGGGATGATGAATCTTGACGCAATCGCGCTCTATGCGAGAGCTGATAGAAAGTAGTCATGGGCTTGACGAACCCATGTTCCCCAGTTACGCTGGGATGATGAATCTTGATGCAATCGCGCTCTATGCGAGAGCTGATAGAAAGTAGTCATGGGCTTGACGAACCCACGTTCCCAAGTTACGCTGGGATGATGAATCTTGAGGCAATCGCGCTCTATGCGAGAGCTGATAGAAAGTAGTCATGAGCTTGACGATCCCACGTTCCCCAGTTACGCAGGGATGATGAATCTTGACGCAATCACGTTCTATGCGAGAGCTGATAGAAAGTAGTCATGGGCTTGACGAACCCACGTTCCCCAGTTACGCTGGGATGATGAATCTTGCCGCAATCGCGCTCTATGCGAGAGCTGATAGAAAGTAGTCATGGGCTTGACGAACCCACGTTCCCCAGTTACGCAGGGATGATGAATCTTGACGCAATCGCGCTCTATGCGAGAGCTGATAGAAAGTTGTCATGGGCTTGACGAACCCACGTTCCCCAGTTACGCTGGGATGATGAATCTTGACGCAATCGCGCTCTATGCGAGAGCTGATAGAAAGTAGTCATGGGCTTGACGAACCCACGTTCCCCAGTTACGCAGGGATGATGAATCTTGACGCAATCGCGCTCTATGCGAGAGCTGATAGAAAGTTGTCATGGGCTTGACGAACCCACGTTCCCCAGTTACGCTGGGATGATGAATCTTGACGCAATCGCGCTCTATGCGAAAACTGATAGAAAGTAGTCATGGGCTTGACGATCCCACGTTCCCCAGTTACGCAGGGATGATGAATCTTGACGCAATCGCGCTCTATGCGAGAGCTGATAGAAAGTAGTCATGGGCTTGACGATCCCACGTTCCCCAGTTACGCAGGGATGATGAATCTTGAGGCAATCGCGCTCTATGCGAGATCTGATAGAAAGTAGTGATGGGCTTGACGAACCCACGTTCCCCAGTTACGCAGGGATGATGAATCTTGACGCAATCGCGCTTTATGCAAGAGCTGATAGAAAGTAGTCATGGGCTTGACGAACGCACGTTCCCCAGTTACGCAGGGATGATGAATCTTGACGCAATCGCGCTCTATGCGAGAGCTGATAGAAAGTAGTCATGGGCTTGACGATCCCACGTTCCCCAGTTACGCAGGGATGATGAATCTTGACGCAATCGCGCTCTATGCGAGAGCTGATAGAAAGTAGTCATTGGCTTGACGATCCCACGTTCCCCAGTTACGCAGGGATGATGAATCTTGACGCAATTGCGCTCTATGCGAGAGCTGATAGAGAGTAGTCATGGGCTTGACGATCCTACGTTCGCCAGTTACGCAGGGATGATGAATCTTGACGCATTCGCGCTCTATGCGAGAGCTGATAGAAAGTAGTCATGGGCTTGACGATCCCACGTTCCCCAGTTACGCAGGGATGATGAGTCTTGACGCAATTGCGCTCTATGCGAGAGCTGATAGAGAGTTGTCATGGGCTTGACGATCCTACGTTCGCCAGTTACGCAGGGATGATGAATCTTGACGCAATCGCGCTCTATGCGAGAGCTGATAGAAAGTAGTCATGGGCTTGACGAACCCACGTTCCCCAGTTACGCAGGGATGATGAATCTTGACGCAATCGCGCTCTATGCGAGAGCTGATAGAAAGTAGTCATGGGCTTGACGAACCCACGTTCCCCAGTTACGCAGGGATGATGAATCTTGACGCAATCGCGCTCTATGCGAGAGCTGATAGAAAGTAGTCATGGGATGACGATCCCACGTTCCCCAGTTACGCAGGGATGATGAATCTTGACGCAATCGCGCTCTATGCGAGAGCTGATAGAAAGTAGTCATGGGCTTGACGAACCCACGTTCCCCAGTTACGCTGGGATGATGAATCTTGACGCAATCGCGCTCTATGCGAAAACTGATAGAAAGTAGTCATGGGCTTGACGAACCCACGTCCCCCAGTTACGCTGGGATGATGAATCTTGACGCAATCGCGCTCTATGCGAGAGCTGATAGAAAGTAGTCATGGGCTTGACGAACCCACGTTCCCCAGTTACGCAGGGATGATGAATCTTGACGCAATCGCGCTCTATGCGAGAGCTGATAGAAAGTTGTCATGGGCTTGACGAACCCACGTTCCCCAGTTACGCTGGGATGATGAATCTTGACGCAATCGCGTTCTATGCGAAAACTGATAGAAAGTAGTCATGTGCTTGACGATCCCACGTTCCCCAGTTACGCAGGGATGATGAATCTTGACGCAATCGCGCTCTATGCGAGAGCTGATAGAAAGTAGTCTTGGGCTTGACGATCCCACGTTCCCCAGTTACGCAGGGATGATGAATCTTGAGGCAATCGCGCTCTATGCGAGAGCTGATAGAAAGTAGTCATGGGCTTGACGAACCCACGTTCCCCAGTTACGCAGGGATGATGAATCTTGACGCAATCGCGCTTTATGCGAGAGCTGATAGAAAGTAGTCATGGGCTTGACGAACGCACGTTCCCCAGTTACGCAGGGATGATGAATCTTGACGCAATCGCGCTCTATGCGAGAGCTGATAGAAAGTAGTCATGGGCTTGACGATCCCACGTTCCCCAGTTACGCAGGGATGATGAATCTTGACGCAATCGCGCTCTATGCGAGAGCTGATAGAAAGTAGTCATGGGCTTGACGATCCCACGTTCCCCAGTTACGCAGGGATGATGAATCTTGACGCAATCGCGCTCTATGCAAGAGCTGATAGAAAGTAGTCATGGGCTTGACGATCCCACGTTCGCCAGTTACGCAGGGATTATGAATCTTGACGCAATCGCGCTCTATGCGAGAGCTGATAGAAAGTAGTCATGGGCTTGACGAACCCACGTTCCCCAGTTACGCAGGGATGATGAATCTTGACGCAATCGCGCTCTATGCGAGAGCTGATAGAAAGTAGTCATGGGCTTGACGAACCCACGTTCCCCAGTTACGCAGGGATGATGAATCTTGACGCAATCGCGCTCTATGCGAGAGCTGATAGAAAGTAGTCATGGGCTTGACGAACCCACGTTCCCCAGTTACGCAGGGATGATGAATCTTGACGCAATCGCGCTCTATGCGAGAGCTGATAGAAAGTAGTCATGGGCTTGACGATCCCACGTTCCCCAGTTACGCAGGGATGATGAATCTTGACGCAATCGCGCTCTATGCGAGAGCTGATAGAAAGTAGTCATGGGCTTGACGAACCCATGTTCCCCAGTTACGCTGGGATGATGAATCTTGATGCAATCGCGCTCTATGCGAGAGCTGATAGAAAGTAGTCATGGGCTTGACGAACCCACGTTCCCAAGTTACGCTGGGATGATGAATCTTGAGGCAATCGCGCTCTATGCGAGAGCTGATAGAAAGTAGTCATGAGCTTGACGATCCCACGTTCCCCAGTTACGCAGGGATGATGAATCTTGACGCAATCACGTTCTATGCGAGAGCTGATAGAAAGTAGTCATGGGCTTGACGAACCCACGTTCCCCAGTTACGCTGGGATGATGAATCTTGCCGCAATCGCGCTCTATGCGAGAGCTGATAGAAAGTAGTCATGGGCTTGACGAACCCACGTTCCCCAGTTACGCAGGGATGATGAATCTTGACGCAATCGCGCTCTATGCGAGAGCTGATAGAAAGTTGTCATGGGCTTGACGAACCCACGTTCCCCAGTTACGCTGGGATGATGAATCTTGACGCAATCGCGCTCTATGCGAGAGCTGATAGAAAGTAGTCATGGGCTTGACGAACCCACGTTCCCCAGTTACGCAGGGATGATGAATCTTGACGCAATCGCGCTCTATGCGAGAGCTGATAGAAAGTTGTCATGGGCTTGACGAACCCACGTTCCCCAGTTACGCTGGGATGATGAATCTTGACGCAATCGCGCTCTATGCGAAAACTGATAGAAAGTAGTCATGGGCTTGACGATCCCACGTTCCCCAGTTACGCAGGGATGATGAATCTTGACGCAATCGCGCTCTATGCGAGAGCTGATAGAAAGTAGTCATGGGCTTGACGATCCCACGTTCCCCAGTTACGCAGGGATGATGAATCTTGAGGCAATCGCGCTCTATGCGAGATCTGATAGAAAGTAGTGATGGGCTTGACGAACCCACGTTCCCCAGTTACGCAGGGATGATGAATCTTGACGCAATCGCGCTTTATGCAAGAGCTGATAGAAAGTAGTCATGGGCTTGACGAACGCACGTTCCCCAGTTACGCAGGGATGATGAATCTTGACGCAATCGCGCTCTATGCGAGAGCTGATAGAAAGTAGTCATGGGCTTGACGATCCCACGTTCCCCAGTTACGCAGGGATGATGAATCTTGACGCAATCGCGCTCTATGCGAGAGCTGATAGAAAGTAGTCATTGGCTTGACGATCCCACGTTCCCCAGTTACGCAGGGATGATGAATCTTGACGCAATTGCGCTCTATGCGAGAGCTGATAGAGAGTAGTCATGGGCTTGACGATCCTACGTTCGCCAGTTACGCAGGGATGATGAATCTTGACGCAATCGCGCTCTATGCGAGAGCTGATAGAAAGTAGTCATGGGCTTGACGATCCCACGTTCCCCAGTTACGCAGGGATGATGAGTCTTGACGCAATTGCGCTCTATGCGAGAGCTGATAGAGAGTTGTCATGGGCTTGACGATCCTACGTTCGCCAGTTACGCAGGGATGATGAATCTTGACGCAATCGCGCTCTATGCGAGAGCTGATAGAAAGTAGTCATGGGCTTGACGAACCCACGTTCCCCAGTTACGCAGGGATGATGAATCTTGACGCAATCGCGCTCTATGCGAGAGCTGATAGAAAGTAGTCATGGGCTTGACGAACCCACGTTCCCCAGTTACGCAGGGATGATGAATCTTGACGCAATCGCGCTCTATGCGAGAGCTGATAGAAAGTAGTCATGGGATGACGATCCCACGTTCCCCAGTTACGCAGGGATGATGAATCTTGACGCAATCGCGCTCTATGCGAGAGCTGATAGAAAGTAGTCATGGGCTTGACGAACCCACGTTCCCCAGTTACGCTGGGATGATGAATCTTGACGCAATCGCGCTCTATGCGAAAACTGATAGAAAGTAGTCATGGGCTTGACGAACCCACGTCCCCCAGTTACGCTGGGATGATGAATCTTGACGCAATCGCGCTCTATGCGAGAGCTGATAGAAAGTAGTCATGGGCTTGACGAACCCACGTTCCCCAGTTACGCAGGGATGATGAATCTTGACGCAATCGCGCTCTATGCGAGAGCTGATAGAAAGTTGTCATGGGCTTGACGAACCCACGTTCCCCAGTTACGCTGGGATGATGAATCTTGACGCAATCGCGCTCTATGCGAAAACTGATAGAAAGTAGTCATGTGCTTGACGATCCCACGTTCCCCAGTTACGCAGGGATGATGAATCTTGACGCAATCGCGCTCTATGCGAGAGCTGATAGAAAGTAGTCTTGGGCTTGACGATCCCACGTTCCCCAGTTACGCAGGGATGATGAATCTTGAGGCAATCGCGCTCTATGCGAGAGCTGATAGAAAGTAGTCATGGGCTTGACGAACCCACGTTCCCCAGTTACGCAGGGATGATGAATCTTGACGCAATCGCGCTTTATGCGAGAGCTGATAGAAAGTAGTCATGGGCTTGACGAACGCACGTTCCCCAGTTACGCAGGGATGATGAATCTTGACGCAATCGCGCTCTATGCGAGAGCTGATAGAAAGTAGTCATGGGCTTGACGATCCCACGTTCCCCAGTTACGCAGGGATGATGAATCTTGACGCAATCGCGCTCTATGCGAGAGCTGATAGAAAGTAGTCATGGGCTTGACGATCCCACGTTCCCCAGTTACGCAGGGATGATGAATCTTGACGCAATCGCGCTCTATGCAAGAGCTGATAGAAAGTAGTCATGGGCTTGACGATCCCACGTTCGCCAGTTACGCAGGGATTATGAATCTTGACGCAATCGCGCTCTATGCGAGAGCTGATAGAAAGTAGTCATGGGCTTGACGAACCCACGTTCCCCAGTTACGCAGGGATGATGAATCTTGACGCAATCGCGCTCTATGCGAGAGCTGATAGAAAGTAGTCATGGGCTTGACGAACCCACGTTCCCCAGTTACGCAGGGATGATGAATCTTGACGCAATCGCGCTCTATGCGAGAGCTGATAGAAAGTAGTCATGGGCTTGACGAACCCACGTTCCCCAGTTACGCAGGGATAATGAATCTTGACGCAATCGCGCTCTATGCGAGAGCTGATAGAAAGTAGTCATGGGCTTGACGAACCCACGTTCCCCAGTTACGCAGGGATGATGAATCTTGACGCAATCGCGCTCTGTGCGAGAGCTGATAGAAAGTAGTCATGGGCTTGACGAACCCACGTTCCCCAGTTACGCTGGGATGATGAATCTTGACGCAATCGCGCTCTATGCGAGAGCTGATAGAAAGTAGTGATGGGCTTGACGAACGCACGTTCCCCAGTTACGCAGGGATGATGAATCTTGACGCAATCGCGCTCTATGCGAGAGCTGATAGAAAGTAGTCATGGGCTTGACGAACCCATGTTCCCCAGTTACGCAGGGATGATGAATCTTGACGCAATCGCGCTCTATGCGAGAGCTGATAGAAAGTAGTCATGGGCTTGACGATCCCACGTTCCAGTAGAACTAAAACGGTTGAATCAAGTTCACATAACTTTTTAACAAAGCCAGTGATCAAGATTAAACCTGATTTGATTAATTTCAATTAGATTAAGAGATGAATAGATCTTCTCTACGAAAACGACTCGGAATATGTATTTAGATTTTTTATATTATATTTTAATAAGGTTTAAGGGTGTGATTTTTGTTTATTAAGTCACTAATGCAAATGCATATTATTTTTACATTTACCTACTTTTCCGACCTTACTCAAGTTCAAGAATTTACTAAATAAGATTTAGTTTCTGCTGGAAACATATGTTATAATTTTACATAATTACATGATTTGATGAAATTATAGTTGTAATTATATTTTGAAGAAAAGATAATGAGATAAAAATTTAAGATGTATTTAAATTTGTTTTAATAATCCTGTATTTTAAGAATTTAAATTTGTAATCCCTATTTCATGAAAAAGTTATTAAATTGAAGTAAAAGAGTTTACTTTATATTTTACTTGTTAGTAGAAATAAGAATCTGACTATAAGTATAAGGGAGAAGAAGAAAAAATAAATTATTTGAAAGAATAAACTTATTATACATAATACATGTTTATTACACTTTACCTAAATTATTTGCATTGTAGAATAACAACAAAGAGACAGAGAGAACAGGCTGGTGGAACGAAAATGTAAAAGAAGCTATTAAAAGAAAGAAAGAAAAATAGAAGAGATACATAAACACGAGTAACGAAAAAGACTACGAAACATATAAAACTGAAAGAAGGAGAGTAAAGTACATAGTTAAGGAAGCAAAAAAGAGGTTATGGACAGAATTTATAGAACTAATGAAAAATTCATATAAAGACAACCAAAAATTATTCTTCGGGGTGATAAGAAATACAAGAAAAAAGAAAACACAAGTGCTACACAATATTAAAGATAAGGATGGAGAAGTTATCACAAGAGAAGACGTAATAATGGAGAGGTGGAGACAATACTTTTTAAGAACTTCTAGAAGGTGAAGAGATAAGAAAAAAGAAGGACGAGAAAAAAGAAAAACCTGCTAAAGAACAAGTAAATAATAAAAGACAAGTAGAAGAAATAACCATAGAGGAAGTGAAAGAAGCACTAAGGAAAATCAAGATTGGCAAAGCACCAGGACACGACAAGATCACGGCAGAAATGCTAAAAGCAACTACAGACCAAGCGATAGATAAATTAAAAGACATATTCAACGTTGTTCTTAACACAGGAAATGCGCCAGTAGATTGGAGAGTTGGTATAATATGCCCACTATTCCAAAAAGGAGATATAAAAGAATGTCAAAACTATAGAGGGATAACGCTCCTAAGCATAGTGGCCAAACTGTTTGCAAGCATATTAGAAAAGAGACTGAGAACGCAGAAAACACCATAGAAGACAACCAATACGGCTTTAGACCGAATGATGCTATCAGTATAATGAGACAAGTAAGCGAGAAGGCAATATAACAAGGACACAATGTACACCTGTGCTTCATTGACTTGGAAAAGGCGTTCGATAGGGTCAAGAGAGAAGATATATGGACCAATCTAAGGAAACGTGGCATAAATGAGACTATAATCACAGGCATAAAAAGTTTATACAAAGAAACAACAAACTATATAAGAACAAAGAAAGAAAAATCAAACATTTTGAAACCACGAAAGGCGTAAGGCAAGGCTGCGTATTAAGTCCATTGCTCTTAACGATAGTCCTGGACGAAGCACTGAAAGAAGCCAAAAAAGAAACAAAACAATACACAGTAGGAAAATGGAAAATGGAAAACGTGAAAACGTGAAAAATATGTTATGCAGACGACATGGTAATAATAGGGAAAGACGAAAACACTCTTAACAGAAACATAGATATAGTTAAAAGGCACTTAGAAAATATAAACATGAAAATTAACCAATGTAAATCAAAGACAATGATAATAAGCAGAAATGAAGAGGAAAAACATACAATCAAGTTAGACGGAGAAACATTGGAGCAGGTCAAAAAATTCAAATACTTAGGGACAGTACTGACACACAACGGAAAACTAGATGAAGAAGTAAAAGAAAGAGCAGGTTCAACAGGTAGATTTTTCAACGCCATTAAGAACAACATCCTGACAAATAAAGAAATACCAAAAGACACCAAAACACAAATATACAAGAAAGTAGCGGTTCCTATTCTAACTTACGGCTCAGAAACATGGACAACAACAAAAAAACATCACGAGTTAGCGAACGTACCTGTCAGCGGTAACACCTGTCAGCGAGCCGTCCGCAGTTATTATTGTGAAAAAGTGGTATTTTTCGTAAATTAATTTACGAATTTAGTGTAAAGTGTTTCATAGCGGTGCTGTGAATAAGTGCAGTGTGAATTTTTTTCAAATCAGGTCTGTTTTTCCTTACTTTTTTAACTTTGAAAAATTTTTCACTGACTGGCCACGCCCACCTGTGGTGCGTTTTTTTGTTCTCATTTTCTTTTTTAATATTTTAATTTATTTTAATAAATTAAATAAAGGCTTCTGAGCTTCATTTCATTGCTTTTCTGGCATTTAGTGCCAAAATTTATTTTATTTAAATTTTTTAAATAAAATTAAAATACATATTTTTGCTTTTCGTAACTTTGGTTTCGTCTGGGGGCTTCGGCCCACCAGACATTAAAAATGGCTTCGGACTTGGTCCCGGGGCCTAGGGAGAAACGAGCTCGCGTCAATTCTGACGATGAGGACCCAGCACCAATGTTCCTGTTGGTAAAAAGAGCCAGTGGAGACTTCAGCAAAGTAAGCCCCTTTCTTATTTCGCGTTTAGTGAAAACTATTGCCGGAGACGTTAAAGTCATCCGGAAAATTAAAGACGGTCTTCTTATTGAAGCAAAAAATGCTGATCAGTCACGAAAATTACTTGCAGCCAAGACCCTAGGTGATTATGTTGTTACTATCACGCCACATAACACCCTTAATTTTTCTAAGGGTGTTATCTACTGTAGGGATCTGCTGAACTGCACAACTGATGAAATTCTGAGTGAACTGAAAAAGGAAGGTGTGGTTGAAGTGCGAAGGATCATAAGTAGGAAAAACGGTCGTGAGGAAAATACCCCATCCCTTGTGCTAACTTTTAATTGTTGTGATGTCCCAAAATATATATATGCTGCCATGTATCGCCTCCCTGTTCGTCCGTATATCCCTAACCCTCTTCGCTGCTTCAATTGCCAACAATTTGGACACTCCTCGTCCAATTGTAAAAATCAAAAAATTTGCATCTGCGGAAAACCCCCACATGACGGAACCGAATGCGGTGATGTCAATTGTATTAATTGCCAAGGTAACCATCCTGCCAGCTCCAGAAACTGCCCGAAATTTAAAATGGAATACGCTATTTTAGAGTACAAAACTACTCATAAATGTAGCTTCCCGGAAGCAAGGCAACATGTACAGCGTAATACGACTTTCACCACTTCTTATGCTAAGGTTGCAGCAAAACCTGCTTCTCCTCCACCGTTAAACGTTGCCGACATCGCGTCTCTGCTTATGCCAGAGATCGCAAAAATCGTAAAAAATGTTTTCTCTGAATTTGTACAATTATTTGCTTCTCAAAGTCAATTCAAAACTCCAACCGCTTCGTCTCCTGCCTCTACACCCAGTTCATCTGGTGTTAAATTTGTTAATTTGCCAAGTGTACCAACAAGTAACACTCCCCAAGTCAGCCTTCCTACGACGAACAATCCCATCGTTCCTCGTTCGGAAGATACTGACAATTCTGGGAATGACAGTACTGCAACTGTCGACGGGAATTCTTCTGCCCGCAATAAGAAGAAAATAGATAGAAGAGGTTGGCCTAAGGGCAAGCCTCGTTCTTAGAGCTAGTATTCTACCTTTGAGCTCTTCAGCTATTTATATAGCACCATTTTTCTACCTTCTTTTTTTTTTTTTTCACTTCTAATGTTTACACTCATTCAATGGAACTGCAATGGTATCGTCACCCATCTTCCAGAGTTTAAACTGCTATTAGCTGATCAGAGCCCCAGCTGTGTTTGCATTCAAGAAACTCATCTCAAACCTCAAGATTCATTTTCTCTAAGCGGCTTAAACATCATACGTCATGATGTAAATCCCGACGGACGAGCACATGGCGGTGTTGCGATACTTTTAACTTCTCCTACTCCATATACAGTATGTAATCTTCAAACGCAACTTCAAGCAGTTGCAGTACAATTATATTCACCTAGAAAGTTTACAGTCTGTAATATTTACTTGCCAAATTTTAATTGGAATATGAATGATCTTGAGAATATTATAAATCAGCTTGAGCCACCGTTCCTTCTTGTTGGTGACTTTAATGCACACAGTTTTTTATGGGGATCCAATCAGTCTGACGGTAGAGGACGTATTATTGAGAACCTTCTTGATAACATTGATGCAGTTCTCCTGAATACAGAGGACGCCACCTATTTGAATTTGCGTTCAAATTCCTTTTCAGCCATTGATTTATCAATTTGTTCTCCTTCTTTAGCTGCGCACTTCTCCTGGAAAGTGCTTGATGATGCACATTTCAGTGATCATTTACCCATTTTGATCTCTTGTTCTCTTCCTTTTTCAGAGCCTTCTTTTCTCCAAAGATGGCGATTTGAGTCTGCTGATTGGGACAGTTTTTCCGCGGAAATAATTGTCCCAGTGATGTCAGAAAATATTAATGTTTCACTTGGCGATATTAATTGCAGTATCTTGCGATCTGCAAACAATAATATCCCGCTAACATCTTCTCGTTTCATTAGAAGAAAGGTCCCGTGGTGGAACACGAATGTAGCTAGTGCTATTCGTGAAAAGAAACGTGCATTAAAATGTTATCGACGTTCACCAACTCTTGATAACCAAATCATTTTTAAGAAGGCCCGAGCTCATGCTCGACGTGTTATTCTACAAGCTAAGTCTACCTCCTGGCAGAATTATGTCTCTTCTGTCACACCTGAGCGTCCGTCGAATGAGCTGTGGAATAAAATTAAATACATGCACGGTTATCAAAAGTCTCACACTGTCAATCTTCTTCATATCAATAACATTTTAAGCACTAATCTTAATGACATCTCCGAATGTTTAGCTACACATTTCGAGTCTGTCAGTAGTACAGAAAACTACTCTTTAAGATTTCTTAATGTCAAAGAAACGAGTGAAGCCCCTCTTGATTTCTCTTCTGATGGCGATGAAGTATATACCCTTCCTTTTTCAACTTTTGAATTTGATTTTGCACTAAGCAAAACAAAAAATACATCTGTCGGTCCTGACAACATTTCATATTGCATGTTAAAGCATCTACCTTCTGAGATGAAAACTCATATTTTAAATTTTTTTAACCTTCTCTGGCGTAGCGGTACGTACCCGGATGCCTGGCGGGAAGCCACCATCGTTCCTATTTTGAAACCGGGCAAGGATGCCACACATTCTACTAGTTACAGGCCCATATCACTAACGTGTCATCTGGGTAAAATTTACGAACGTATGGTAAACTACAGGCTTTGCTGGTACTTAGAGCATAATCGGCTTTTAGATCCTTTTCAGTGTGGCTCTAGAAAATGTCATTCTGTCACTGATCTCCATGTTCAGTTAACGAATGACATTCATTGTAATTTCCTCGAACGAAAACATTTGGTTGCTGTTTTCTTCGACCTGGAGAAGGCATTTGATATGACATGGCGTTACGGCATTCTCAAGCAGCTACATGAGTGGGGACTTCGTGGTAATCTACCACTTTTTATATCTTCTTTTTTTGAAAAACGCACTTTCAAAGTACGTATAGGTGATATCTATTCATCTTCTCACTCCCTAGAAAACGGTATTCCGCAAGGTTCTACCATTAGTGTAATCCTTTTTCTAATTGCAATCAATAGCATTGCACTAAATCTTCCTCCGACCGTCCGCCATTGTCTCTATGACTTGGTCATTTACACTTCAGCATCTAGCATTCCTGAGTGCGAATCTCGACTTCAGGATGCAATTAACACCATTACCAATGCTGCTACCGCTAGGGGTTTTCGTTTTTCTGTTGAGAAAACGAAGTGTATAGATTTCTGTCGCTTGCGTACTCCTCACAACAATCCTTCACTTTATTTGTATGGTTCTCCAATTCAGTGCGTCGATAGGGTTAAATTTTTGGGTTTAACTCTTGATCCGTATCTGACCTGGAAGCCGCATATTCTAGAACTTGCTGCAGACTGCCGTCGTGTTTTGAATGCATTAAAATGCCTCGGAAGCACTAAGTGGGGTGCTGATAGAGACTGTTTGCTACGACTTTACAATTCTCTTGTAACGTCAAAACTTGATTTTGGAGCAATCGTACTCAGTTCCGCTAAACAACTCCATCTCAACCGCTTAGATGCTGTCCATAATACGGGTATCCGTTTGTCAACTGGTGCCTTTCGTACTTCTCCAGTTCACAGTTTATACTGTGAGTCAGGGTTGCCTCCATTATATATCCGTAGAACACGACTGTGCATGAGATATACTGCTCGAATTATGTCCAAACCTTGGCATTTCATGTTTACTATATATAATCTATTCCTTAACAGTTCCACCTCTCTATGTCCCTTGGCTGTTCAACTGGTCAAAAAGTTTGATAAACTTCCACTAGGCAAGGAAGATATTTTACCTCAGCTTATTTCGGATACACCACCATGGTGTCTTCCTCAAATAAGTACTGAGTTAGTTCTTACTAAGTATAAGAAGGATATTAATCCGCCTTCCCTTTATGTCCAGGAATTCTGTCTCCTTAAAGAAAGGTACACAGACTCTATATTTATTTACACTGACGGATCTAAAAATAGCACCGGAACCGGATGTTCTTTCATCTTTCGAGATGAAGAACATATTATCACGTTATCGCCTTCTTCCTCTGTTTTTGGTGCTGAGTTGTATGCCATTTACTCTGCTTTGCAACGTTGTTTACACGTCATCGAACGTGAACAACATATCGTTTTATGTACGGATTCACTCAGCGCCATAACGAGTCTATGTAACCGGTTTTCAACTGACCCTCTAATTCAGATGCTTTTTTATAGTCTGTGCCTACTTTCATCTAGGCAAATCCGTGTTACTTTTCTGTGGATTCCTGGACATATCGGTATCGCTGGTAATCACAGGGCTGATCATGCTGCACGTGAAGCTGCTCTGCTTGATTATGTTAGGACGCCCGCTCTCAGGCCAGACGATATGCTTCAACGTATATCTTCATTTTGTTTAACTTCTTGGCAGGACGAGTGGAATCGCTCCACCGACAAACTTAGATCCATTAAACCTTCTGTTCAAAAGTGGAAACTACCTATTTATGTTTCGAGGAAGGAGCAAGTAGCGATTACGCGTTTGAGAATAGGTCACATTAAAGCCACTCATCTTTATCTTCTTGTTCGGGACCCCGTACCTATGTGCGATATATGTGATACTCGCCTTTCTGTTTTTCATCTTCTTCTACATTGTGCTAAATATCACAACGTCAGAAACCTTCTCAATTTTGCAAATACTCTTCCGTCAGTTCTCTCCAATGAGACTGATAGTGTTGAGAAACTTTTAAAGTTTATTCATACCACCGGACTGATAAATGATATTTTATAGTTCATTTCTTTCTTTTGTTTTTCTTACCACCATTATTTATATATTTAATTTTGGTTGGCTTTAATTAATTTTTTTTACAGCGGTAATGACCGTGGCAGTCGATCCGCTTAATTTCAAAAAAAAAAAAAAAACATCATAGTAGACTGAACAGCACTGAAATGAGATTCCTAAGAAAAATAGAAGGGAAAACAATCATGGACAAGGTGAGAAACGAAGACATTAGAAAATCCCTGGGCATACAACATATCGCTAATACGATAGAAGAGGGACAGCTAAGATGGTGAGGACACATACAAAGAATGGGAGAAGAAAGAACAACGAGAAAAGTATACGAAGCAAGAGTAATGAAAACAAAACAAAAAGGAAGACCAAGAAAAACATGGACTGAAGAAGTAAAGAATGCACTAGAAAGGAGAGGATTCAAATGGGAAGAAGCAAGGCAGCTGGCCAAAGACAGACAGGGTTGGAGGGAGACATGGAAGAAGATCCCACAAGTAGCGGAATACCGCCCAGAATAGCACAGACTCAACCTGACCTACACCTGAAAAGGTACAAAAAGGGCATCAGGATTAAGTAAATAAGTAAGTGTTTTTATTTAGAAACAGAAAGAATAATATATATATGACATTATTTAACATTGTCCATCATCAGATAGTAGTTGCCAACCTGAAGCAAAAATATATTCTATATTCTTGATATTTTATTTTTTTCTATAAAATGAAATTTTAATTTCAGGTGCCGTTTTATATTAGGTATGATAAGTATTGTATATTTAATATTTTCCACGCACTACCGACTATCTAGGTATAAAAATAAAATATTTTCCAAGGTCTTTTTTGTAAAATCTAATTGTATTCGTATAGTACTTGGTGGATTGGCAAAATACTGATACAAACGCAAACGCATTACAACCTTCAGAAAATGATCAGCAATTACACTTGTAATTATTTTGTAAAATAGTTTGATGTAGTTATTGCATGTTTATCAATCGACTGGTTAATATGTGTTATTTATGTTGCTGTTAGCTAACAATTGATTAACAATCGATTGATAAATCGGGCATTAGTATAGTACACTTTATAAATTGGGAAGTTTCGCTACTCTGTACCTGAGTCCATATATTCTTGTTTATGATATACCGGGTTGTTCATTGGTCTGTATTTTTTTATTTTAATTTGTTATTACATTTATAACCACCATTTTTTATCAAACTTTTTAAATTTAAAGGCATACTTTCTGTGTATGATTATTAGTTAATAAAAACATTGAATTATTTTTGTACTGATAATTTTAAACTATTATGAATAAGAATTGTTTGAAAAAGATGTAAAAGAGTTTTAAAGTGTAAAAATATGTAGTGAGTTTCATTTAAGAACATAAAGTTGCATATCACTGTGCAAAAATGGAACACTTATGATGATGATGATGATACCTGTACGTAACTAATTGGTTTTAAATTGATGCACACCTGTTACTCGTATCTATATATTAAGTTGTAAACTTGACTAATCGAATTTTCAAAACAATGTTAATATTAAACCCAGTTTTGCTGGTCAAGCTGTGCTAAATCATATTATTTTTATAAAATAAAAAATTCTAATTTGTGCAGCACATAACCTCCCGCCCAATAAAACTTTTAAATAGTACAAAATAGTATTTAATAATACAGAAAAATATCTTTTTATTTGTTTATTTTCTATTGCATAAATTTAATTTTCTTTCGTATATTTATTTAATCATTTGACATATATTTCACCAAGAAATCTGCTTCACAATCAAAATGACATGTGTCACATTTCATAAAAATTGGAAATGTTTTAATGTTTTCATGGTATGGAATGTAAGATTTTTGAAATTTAATTTCTTTATATTTTATTATCTCTAATGCCCGGCTTTATAAAGAAATTTAAACTCCATTTTAATTTACTTCCATGCTAAACTTACATCAAGTTATCCAAATTTCTGACGGTAATGTTAAGGGCCGGTATTTCCAAACTTAATTACCTAGAGAATAAATTTATCAGTAGAATAAATAAAAAATATCACATCACAGTCATAGCTTAAATGATGATTATTATTCGAGCTATCATCTTTTAATGCAATATTTTTTATTTATTCCATTGATAGTTTATTCTATAGTTTATCCGAGGTTGAAAATACCGGCTCTAAAGTCATACAATAATTTCAAATGATACGCACTTGCTAAAAACAATTAAATTTACTGCAAAAGTAAATTTAAGTGACAGTTAAATTTCTTTATAAAACAGGATATAACGGCCGGTACTTCTAAATTAAGATAAACTATAGAATAAATCATTGGAATAAACAAAAAATATCGCATGACATGACAGCTAGAATAATGATCATTTAAGCTAGGATTTTGATGCGATATTTTTTGTTTACTAATTTTCACCCAAAATCTAATCAGCTTTGCATATAATCATGCATACATACATACATACACACATAACGTCACGCTATGTCCCAATTAGTGAGTTAGCACGAACCCTGAAAAACAGTCAACCAACAATCAATCTCCTCCAAACATTCCTATCCTGACACACCACTTTCGCCTCGTCCACATTCACATAATCATGAGAAGCAAAAATACACAAAATTGTATTTTTTGGTATTACAGTAGGTATTTGAGTTATGCGAGACGAAAAAGTCGGAACAGACCACATACATACATACAGACATCATGGCGAAAATAGTAAAATAGTATTGTAGGGACCCTAAAAGGTGCTTGAAAACTCAGTACCCAATTTTTTGACCAAAAACAATACCTCCCTTACTCAGAGATAGGCGAGAGGTAAATATATGAGAAAATATTTATCAAACTTCATACCTTTATGTACTGACAATATGAGTCCTGGAAACAGAAATATGGGACACTTTCTGTCATCGTTTTATTAAATATAAGTTTCATTTTTTACTTGAGATATTATTTATTAATTTAATTTTACTATCAGGTATAATACGACTATAACAAGATAGTGAGAACCCCGACACTGGATGAAGAGAGTTTATCGAAGCAGACCAAATATTTGTACATAGTATTAATTTGTTTTATAAACAAATGAAATACCACAATGATAATGTAAATATAGATGTAGTAGAAATTTGAATACCCAAAGGTAACAAATAAAATAATTACTGCTAATAAGAATAAATTTAAAATAATATGACAGATTTTTCGATATACAAAAGCTACAGAGTTTATCGCTGGAAATAATATTTAGATTATCAATAAAATAATTGTTGGATTGGTGAATACGCAGAAAGGTGATGATCATTGATATTGGGTATAAGAAATGTACAAAAATAATCTATAAATTCTTGCCCAGAATATCATCAACCGTATTTTTGTCTAGTAATGTGGATTATTTTATGTTAATCAGTTAAAAAATTCAACATATTTTCGAAATATTGTTAGTAACTTGTGAATTCAAGAATTTGAGAATTTTGTAATTTTTAAATAAAGTAATAAACTTACCACATCCTAAGAATTTCATTTTAGAGTTGGATTGGAACGTACAACGTTTTGTAGCAAGATACTTCCAGAAGTTTGGTTCGCTTTATATATACCTACAACAAATTTGATAAATTAATGTCATTATTTGTGATAAGTTCTAATAGTATTGGAATGTTAACATTCAAGGTTTAAAGTATTAGATGGAAACTTCCACAAATATTCCAATTTGGGATTTTACCTTATCAATTGAAATAATTATATTGTTATTATTTGCTATATTGAAACGTTAAGCATATTGGTGGAGCTGTGAGGGAGCCATTGTGTACGAAGACTAATTCTATACGGGCTTATGAAGAAATTCCGTCCCAAACTATAACCGGTCCACCGCCAAATGGAAGTCAACGTATTGAGGAAATAAACGAGACTCATCTGAAAACAGTACTTTGCTCCAGTCCTTCTTATTCCTTGCCCCGTGATTTTGGACAAAAACCAATCTTGCAATTCGATGTCGGCTTAGAAATGGCAGACCTGTAGCTATTCTTATACAACACAATCCTTCTCCTAATGGTCCATTCACAAACTTCTATATCTTCATGGAGTTGGATTCGAAGCAAAATCGCAGAAGCTGTTCTATTCCGCATATTTGCAGACACCTAAAAAGGGCCATCTCCTTTGCAGGTTACTCTTTTTCGCCCGGATCCTGATCATCTGGTTATTAGGCTAGTCTCCTTATAGCACTGGTTCCCTTTTTTATACAGCATAAAGGCTCTTACCAATAATTGTTGCAGTTTCATGTCGTCTTCAGCCATGTTGTAAGAATGCTCCAATTCTTACCACAACAATAGGCGTCTACTATAGTTTACAGCTTACAAATTTAAGCTTAAAACAGAAAATTCAGAACATACATCATAATTTCTTTAGAGAATTAAGTTCTCATCATCAGTAGAACTAAAACGGTTGAATCAAGTTTACGTAACTTTTTAAAAAACCAGTGATCAAGATTAAACCTGATTTCATTAATTTCAATTAGATTAGGAGATGAATAGAACTTCTCTACGAAAAGGTCTCGGAATATATATATTTAGATTTTTTAAATTATATTTTAATAAGGCTTAAGGGTGTGATTTTTCTTTATTAAGTCACTAATGCAAATGTAATTTATTTTTACATTTACCTACTTTTCGGACCATACTCAAGTTCAAGAATTTACTAAATAAGATTTAGTTTCTGCTGGAAACATATGTTATAATTTTACATAATTACATGATTTGATGAAATTATAGTTGTAATTATATTTTGAAGAAAAGATAATGAGATAAAAATTTAAGATGTATTTAAATTTGTTTTCGCGCCGCCGTCCGACATTGATACAATTACATATCTCTAAAGCGGTCGAAAATCTTGTTTTTGTCGTACTAGTTCGACAAAAATTGCTAACTTTTTATGGTTATATGTCGGCATCACTTCACTAATTTTAGCTAACTTCTGACGCTAGGAATGTATTACATTGACATAAAACAAATATGGCAATATATCTACAATTGAGTATTTGCAATACAAGAAAACAGAATATTTATGGATTTTAAACATATTTGTAAGTAATTAAAATTGAATTTGCAGTGTAAAATCCAAATAAAAATATGTAGACATTTTTGGTTATGATGTTGGAAAATAAACATAATTGACATTCAAATATTGTGAAGTTAGCATAATAAAAAAATTCCCTGTCATTAAGAAAATGAGTAATAAATTTAATTTATTTATTAAATTTACATACATGTTGGCGCGAAAAATCTTGTGTATTCCTCGGTTGGAAATTATTTTGCGAGTTCTCGTATTTGTAGGACTCGCCTACGGCTCGTCCTATCAAAATAAACTCGCACTCTCAAAATAACAGTTTCCAACCTTGTGATACAAATAACTATTTAATAATCCTGTATTTTTAGAATTTAAATTTGTAATCCCTATTTCATGAAAATGTTATTAAATTGAAGTAAAAGTGTTTACTTTGTATTTTACTTGTTAGTAGAAATAAGAATAATGACTATAAGGATAAGGGAGAAGAAGAAAAAATAAATAATTTGAAAGAATAAAATTATTATACATAATACACGTTTATTGCACTTTACCTAAATTATTTGCATTGTTGAATAACATTTTGTAAGTGTTTTTATTTAGAAACAGAGAGAATAATTTGTATATGACATCATTTAACATTGTCCATCATCAGATAGTAGTTGCCAACCTGAAACAAAAACATATTCTAAATTCTTGATATTTTATTTTTTTTCTATAAAATGAAATTTTAATTTCAGGTGCCGTTTTATATTAGGTATGATAAGTATTGTATATTTAATATTTTCCACGCACTACCGACTATCTAGGTGCACTGCAGAAGATTAATATTCATTCATAATAAAAATAAAAGATTTTCCAAGGTCTTTTTTGTAAAATCTAATTGTATTCGTATATTATTTGGTGGATTGGCAAAATACTGATACAAACGCAAACGCATGACAACCTTCAGAAAATGATCAGCTATTGACACTTGTAATTATTTTGTAAAATAGTTTGATTCAGTTATTGCATGTTTATCAATCGACTGTTAAATATGTGTTATTTATGTTGCTGTTAGCTAACAATTGATTAACAATCGACTGATAAATCGATAAATCAATAAAGACATTGAATTATTTTTGTACTGATAATTTTAAACTATTATGAATAAGAATTGTTTGAAAAAGATGTAAAAGAATTTTAAAGTGTAAAAATATGTAGTGAGTTTCATTTAAGAACATAAAGTTGCATATCACTGTGCAAAAATGGTACACTCGATAGATAACCTTACATATACTGCAGATATGTGGGCATTTTTATTTAAAACAAACTTAATTGGAAAAATTTTTGGTAATATTTCGAATATCATCCATCCATGAGGTAGTAATTAAAAATGATCAAAACGGATTCAGGGAACCTCAAAAAAGTACTTCCGTAAATATTTCGTCCGCGGCTATTTATTTTCTTTATTTCTCTATTGGAACTTTCTTATACAAAGTATGAGAAAGTGAATAGAAAATTTATCACACTATGTATCAATAGGACCATCGCGCAATACATTTTGAGAAACACTGTTGTAGCTCAAATAACTTTCTGAATATTTAAATGTACGATTCTTTATTATATATAGTAATTTCTTTCATCGCAGATTAGCGCGGTGTGCAAAAATTACTCTGACTATATTGAATATAATATGTGTTACTACGACATACATACAAATTTGTCGAATGGCACCCCTATATAATGTCATCTAAGGCAGTTGTGGATATTTGTAAAATACTTACCAGAATTTGGTTCTAGGCACTGCTCAGAACGGAATGAACAAAGGTTACTAAACGTGCGAGTCTCTCCGTTAAAGTTTCCTCCGCAAACCGGAGACCAATCCTGTGGACAAACCGTCTGGCATTGCGCATTAGCGAGGGCTAAGAACATGGCCAAGACGATCACTGGAAATAAATTAACAAAATATATTTTTATGATGATGATGATGATACCTGTACGTAACTAATTGGTTTTAGATGCACACCTGTTACTCGTATCTATATATTAAGTTGTAAACTTGACTAATCGAATTTTCAAAACAATGTTAATATTAAACCCAGTTTTGCTGGTCAAGCTAAGCTAAATCATATTTATAAAATAAAAAATTCTGATGTGCGCAGCACATAACCTCCCGCCCAATACAACTCTTAAATAGTACAAAATAGTATTTGATAATACAGAAAAATAACAATTTATTTGTTTATTTTCTATTGCAGAAATTTAATTTTGTTTCGTATATTTATTTAATTATTTGACATATATTTCACCAAGAAAACTGCTTCACAATCAAAATGACATGTGTCATATTTCATAAAAATTGGAAATGTTTAAATGTTTTCATGGTATGGAATGTAAGATTTTTGAAATTTAATTTCTTTATATTTTATTATCTCTAAGGGTCGGTATTTCCAACCTAAGATAAACTACAGAATAAATTATCAGCTATAATATCCCTAGGCCATTGATAATTAAGAAATAATTTGATCTCATACCGAAAGAACTTTGCTTGGTGACCGCCCGACGACGTAGGCGGGGGTCTGTTACCTTCAAGCAACGTTCTTGATGTAGTTGTTATAAAATTATGAGTATTTATCAAGGTCGAGGGATATTAGGTGAGAAAATTTTTGCTATAATTATTATTATTTTCATTCACATACCGTTAAAATGACATTTTGAAATAATCAAATCAAATATTGATTTAACTGTCAATTGACTGTCGACTATCAACAACTGTTACTTAGCAACAAGTAATAATTTCCCGGGGAAATTTAAGGTGTATTTGTAACCTGATTGGTTAGTTTTGCACACGAGATCAGAATTACAAGGATTCGATTAGATAGTTTTTTAATTAAAAAATTTTCATTGGAATAAACAAGAAATATCGCATGACTTGACAGCTAAAATAATGTTTATTCTATTGATAAATGTATTCTCTAATTAAACGAGTTTGAAATTTCCGACCCTTAATCAAACGAAAATTAATAAAATTAGTGTAATCAAATCAAATTTAACTGTTTTTTCACGAAAAACTGTTAACGTCTGCTAGTGAACTGCAACTTCCGGTTGACCAATTTTACCCAAAATCTAATCAGCTTTACATTATAAGCAAGAGAAGCAAAAATACACAAAATTGTAGGTATTTGAGTTATGCGAGACGAAAAAGTCGGAACAGATCACATACAGACATCATGGCGAAAAAAGTAAAATCGTATTGTAGGGATCCTAAAATGTGCTTGAAAACTCAGTACCCAATTTATTGATCAAAAACAATACCTCCCTTACTCAGAGGTAGGCGGGAGGTAAAAATATGAGCAAACTTTATTCCTATTTGTACTGATAATATGAGTTCTGGAAACAAAAAAATGGGACACTTTTTCTGTCATCGTTTTGTTAAATATAAATTCCATTTTTTACTTGAGATTAATTAATTTAACTGTCAGTTATAATATAACAAGATAATGAGAACCAAGACACTGGATGAAGAGAGTTTATCGAAACAGACCAAATATTTGTACATAGTATTAATTTTTATTATAAACAAATGAAATTCCATAATGATAATGTAAATATAGATATGGTAGAAATAGTGTTTCATCAAGACAAGAAATCTTGTCTTGATGATCACTTCTTGTCTTGGTCTTGATTCTCAAGACAAGACATTACATATTTCTTGTCTTGCTCATTTCTTGACAATGTATTTATTGTCTTGAATCAAGAATTCTTGATATTTCTTGATTCTTGGCCTTTTAGGGGAATCCCCTTTCTCTATCGTTTTGTCCAATCAGAACGCTCAAGAGTGTAGTGTTGGCGTCTGCCCTTGCCCCTCTCTTTTAATTTTAGTTAAATGTTTTTTACGTAGATGTTTCGGCATGAATTAAATTTTGAAATATATTTCGAACATATATTTTGAGAAAAAGGAAAATTATATATAAATAGTTTCAATTTATACATAAGAAATTACACATTTTATAAAGTAACAACTTAATATATTTGCGACATTATAAATAAAAATAAGTAAATATATTATCACGCCTTTTCTCATAATGGGTGTGGCTTACGCAGATCTAGGTAAGTGATATATTTTTTCGTATGAGGTTATGCTACCAGCCGTCAAATCATAGCCCCCCAAGGATGTTAGTGGAGGGGGAACCACAGGGGTAAATTTAAATTGGTAACTGTCGGCAGTGGGATTCGAACTGGGGATTTCACGATCCACAGTCCGATACGTTACCATGGAGCTATTTACTCCATTTGTTATATTTGCGACATAAAATTTATATATAAATCTTTACTTCACATATTTATAAAATCTTGTATTTTATATATACAAAATTTACAGGTTCACATTAAGGCCGCCCGATGGTACGAGTATTAAAACAGTGTAGAAATGTGGATTGAACTTCAAAGTCACTTTATTGACAAATGAGTATAAAATTTTTATATTATAATCATAAATCCGGAACAGAAAAATTTCTTGTCAATAAATCAAGATTTCTTGACAAGAAATCTTGATTTTTGATGATACTTTCTTGTCTTGTCTTGAGAAATATAAAATACTTCTTGTCTTGGTCTTGTCTTGATCTTGTCTTGGTCTTGTCTTGATCTTGTCTTGATTTCAAGACAAGATCAAGAGTCTTGTGAAAATCTAAGTAGAAATTTGAATACCCAAAGTTAACACATAAAAATAATAACTACTAATGACAATAAATTAAAAATAATATGACAGATTTTTCGATAAACAAAAGCTACAGAGATTATCGCTGGAAATAGTATTTAGTTTATTACTAAAATAATGGTTGGATTGGTTTATACGCAGAAAGGTGATGATTATTGACATTGGTTATAAGAAATGTGCACGGAATATCATCAACCGTATTAATAATTAATATTTAATGACAATTAAAAAAAAAGAATCCCATTTTTTCTTTGTCTAGTAATGTAGATTATTTTATGTTAATCAGTTAAAAAATTAAACATATTTTTGAAATATTGTTAGTAACTTGCAAATTCAATCATTTTAGAATTTTGTAATTATTAAATAAAATAATAAACTTACCACATCCTAAGAAGAATTTCATTTTAGAGTTGGATTGGAACGTACGACGTTTTGTAGCTCGATAGAAAACTGAAGGTACTTTTAGATGTTTAGTTCGCTTTATATATACCTACAACAAATTTGATAAACTAATGTCTTTATTTCCAATAAGTTCTAATAGTATTGGAATGTTAACATTCAAGGTTTAAAGTATTAGCTGGGAAATTCCACAAATTTTCAAATTTGGGATTTTACCTATTCAATTTAATTAATTATATTGTTATTATTTGTTAAGATTAAAATCTTAAGCGTAGTGTCTAAATACCTGTTTTAAATTTAAATATCAGAATACTTAAAGTATATTTTAACATGGATCTTGAGGTTTAATTTTTTTTAATGAAACTTTCAAAAAAGATAATAAAGACAGTGAAAGTCAAAACGGTTTTTTCCATTTTTATTCCTTCCTGAATATTACTAATTCTCATCTTCACTGGATTTATAACTTTTTCAGATAATATTTACATGCGCGATTCTGTCCTATAAATACATATTTGTTATTATGCATTAACTACTTTAATTTACGTTTATATTAGTGATAGCTGTTAATAGTTATAAATAAACGTCAAGGTCAAGGAGATTATGGGGTATAATAATTATTAATTATTTCTTGAATATAATTACTATAAATATAAGTTATTATAAAAGCAATCAATAAAATTCTGGGTATCTTGGGAACATATGTTTTATTTGCACCAAAACATTATTACCAAACCTATTCCAAATATATTGTGAATATATCCGCTAATACTGAATTAATTTGCCCTAAAATTTGTTAAGAAACTGAAGTACTTTAGGGCCGCTGCTATTTGAAATTCCTACTAATAATGTTAAGAAAGCAAATTACTTGTAATAATTTGTTGGTTACAGATTTACTGTGACAGGTTTGACATAGTATACGTAATATCGAAGTAATGTCCAGTAAAATTCTGCATTGAAATCCAGAAAAAATGTTTATTTTGATTTTAAGGGTTGAAAAATGGTTTTTTTTTTCGAATAATTGCGTTTTTTACGTTTTCTTTTTATTTTAGAGAAAAATATCAAAAGGGCAAAGTTGTATAGCGGAAAATTTCCGATCGACATGATGTTCTTAAAAAAATATTACATAATTATCGTACGTGTTTAAATTTAAAATATGATGTGACACACGTCGCCGTGCAAAATAGTGACATCCTATTTTAGAGGTCCTAAAACGTGCTAAATCTGTAGAAAACTCACTATCGAAAATTTTGTCCCGTATAAATTATGACTAGATTACGTGTCCGTATGTTCAAAATTCATGAACCAGAATAAAACTTAACAAAATTAAAAAAAAATGTGACATTGCGATTAGTTGTTTTGGTTCTGGTCATAAATGAAAAATCGGGAACGAATGTTTAATTGACACAATATAATATACTTAATTTATTTCGAATATAGAATTAGCTGTAAGAAAAGTTTCTATAAATATTAGTAATAATTAAAAGGTAAATTAACACGTGGAGTCCCGCATGCCCACCGGTAGGCGCTGTTCTACTGAACTACTGGCCCGCATTTCCACCGGTGGACACGCCGTTTATCCTACTTTGGGAATACGTGTGCACCTGTGGACACGATTTTAATACAAAAATATGTACAGTAGTCGATGAAGAGATACTGGATATAGCGGACCGGGCAGTATTGACAAACATAATTATTAATTTTAAAATTTAGAAATCTTCTTTCTTTTAAAATGTCCTAGACAACATACTGTAAACTAAAAAAATATTTTAAAAATTATCAACGTAATATAAAAATGCCGGTTCCATGGGAGAAATATGATTTTACAGTGCGGGGCTAAGCGTGTTAAAATGAAGAGAAATCGAACAAGTATTGGAGAAAAGATGAAGAAAGGAAGTGCAAACTATATACGAAAGAATGGGAGACTTTGGAACACCTCCTACAAACATGGCAAGAATTACGACAGGAGGCAATGACCGTGAAGAAGTGCTTGCAGAGTCGGGGAAAGGCCTAGCATGGATGAGAACAGTGGAGAAAAGGAGAATGTAGTTATTTATTTGTAAATATCTACCTAAATTATTATATTACAGGAAAAATGTTACATTTAAGGCCGAAAGGCAAATAATAAAAATTATACTACTAGTAGTAATCACTGAAATTAAATAATACTGGAACGCGCACTAACGGTGTAAAGGCGAGCCGAGAGAGAAAGCGACCCACAGGTACAGTACAGTACAATCAAAAAGTTTGTGTCGTAAAATTCATTATTTATAGGAAAACTTAAATTCAAATGAGAAAAGAAATAATGGCATTGTTTCTCTTTGCCAAACTGATATATTCATATACACTTTAATTATTATAATATGAAATACACTACAATTTTACATTAAATGGAATGATTGAACAAATGTCAAAAGTTTTAGGTTAAAGTATTCATTACGTATCTAAAAAAGGATACTTGCTTATTTTGTTGCCATACAGCTTTGCAAAGCTTTGCGCTACAATGTCGCATCATTTTTTTGTTGTTAAAAAACACTTATGTCTATTTAACCATTTGTGAGAAATATCAAAAATACAGTTTCTTAAAAAACAGGGAATAACATTTGTATCAGTGTGTACGTGATGTCACTATAGTTACGCAAGCGCAGATGTGTTAGATAAAGATAGAGATACCTGACGGCACACTATTTCTCTCGGCTCGTTTTTTCCATTTAGTCAAACAGTGCGCGTTCCAGTATTACTATATTTCAGTGGTAGTAATAATGAATAGAAAAAAAGTTAATTTGCAATTTTTTCGTTTCAGCATAAAATTAGAGAACATAACTTTATATAACAGTGTTTCAATTTCAAGGCCCATCATTGGAATCTCCAAAACTAAGAGCTATGATTTCGGACAAATAAGGCAATAGTTGCAGCATTAGTAGGCCAATTTAATGATGTTTTAGTTTTCCTGAGAAAATGCATGTCACTAAATATTGACAAAAATCCTATTTTCATTGATTTATTCATTTTTAAATATTTTTCTGCTATCACATATTGAAAAAATTATTTCAAATAAAAAGGGTAGATACATATTTATACTTTCTAACTAATGACGTGAAAAATATTTATTTCTGTGGCTTATATATCAGATATGACACAAATTTTAGTAATACAACCAATAATACAAAATATCATAGTTAAAAGGCTTATTTTTTTCTGATTTTATATATCCGTCAATTCTTATAGATTCGGATAATTTTACAAACACTTTATGCGGATACGGTTCGAATACGGATTATATTCTTGCGGATCACATGATAAATATAATCGGACTTATAGTACTTTTGAAAAAAAATGTCTCTTTATAATTTATTAAAGAAATACATTTTGGAAATGGTTCTTCATACCTTTCCTGAAGACCAGATATATTTTACAACTGTCTATTCGAGGAATTTGCTATGGGTTATGGATTCTTATTCTTTTTAAAAATTCTATTATTATTAGAGTTTTAGAGTATACATTTCTGCAATTCAATAATAATATTTTACTTAATAATATTTAATTACTGTTTTTTGTTCTTCTGAGGATGAGTTTATAATTTATTTTCACAGAAATAAGTTGTTACATTAGAATGAAATAAATATAATTTTATAAACAAATGATTATTTACTGGTTCATTTAGTCCTAGTAACATATAATTAGTAAATTCGATTTACTTACAGTTCTCGAGATTCTAATGGTGCTTCAAAATTGAAACATACTCTATATGTGCGAGGTAAAAATAAAATTTGGAGGATTATTAATTGTTATTTAAACAGTTATTATAATCTTGTCGAGTTTGGTTTCAAAGAGGAAAGTATACAAAAATACCTGTTAGCGATTGTCAATTATTTTAATGAAGTTATTCTCTTTAGTTTGGTACCAAATACCTACATACATTTTTGAGGTCCCCTAAATGTATAATATATGTATAATTATTTTCTCTTCCACAATTGCGATATATTTGATTTGTACTTACTTTAGCTGGTGGCGCGGAGCCCTAAATAAACAATTTTAGATTTATGTGTAATTATAAACAAAATTTTTGTTCAGGACTACACCAAATTTTTTTTAAATATGCGGTTCCAATAAAAGAAAAAAAAAATGAGCACACCACGTCTATGAAGTGTGTTTGGCGTTATTAGAAAGTCGTCCATCGTCTCGGTTGACGAATTCATTCTTCGGTTCTCAAAATAAGTATAAAATTAACTGTTAGTTTTATATTATTTGCCAAAAAACTTTATTTAATATACAATTAGTTACTTGGTTTCTCATACATAGGTACATGCATGCACACATACACGCATATTTCCATATATTCAAATTACTAAAAGAAGTATAATTTATAAATCTTCCACCTTCGCTGATGACAATAAGACCAGCGGAATAATACAAGCTAAAAAAGACAATGAATATTAGTATCACATTTTCTGTACATAAATAATGAAATCTTCACCTAAAACACTGCTTCCTATATATACAAATGGTGGCGCACAGCCAGCAACCAACAGCATAGGAAACACGAGGTTCCCAAGAATAGAACCTACACGGCCAGATGTTGCTGCAATTAGAACTGTCAATGTCCTGCAAGCATTCATTTTACCAAGAATGTAAATAGAATATGGGAATAAATATAATTGATTCATACATAAAAAGTATGGAATGCAAAATATAAACAGAACTTTCTAAAGTTAAAGTACGCTTTTAGTAATCTATGTGCGGTAGCGTGGCCGAGCGGTCTAAGGCGCTGGTTTAAGGCACCAGTCTCTTCGGAGGCGTGGGTTCGAATCCCACCGCTGCCACAAAGTGCTTTTTGTAATTGATTAAGTGAACAAAGAAATATTATTATTCGAATTATTGTATATAATATATAGCGGATTAGAGAGAATAATTAAAATAATTTGGCACTTTCTCTAAAAAGTTGCTACTGTAACAACTTGCTATTTGTGACAGTTTTCAAAGAAAGATGGAACATTGTAATAGTTATTTACTTTACAAGTGTGCAAAGTAAGGAATTACCCACGAGAGAAATTTTAGCTCACGAAGCCGAAGGCTGAGTGTGATAATATTATCAAGTGGGTAATTCCACTTTGCCCACGTGTGAAGTATAACGTTTTATCCAACACTTCTTAATAAATGCAAAATTTATTAAAGAAATGTTATTTGACAGTGACATATGCTTTAAATTTTTGAAATTAAAATGTCAATCAAAGTGGTTACCAAGGTGTTGTGTGTTATTATTATTGTTATAAATAAAAAAATACTCACTTGTGGATTTCCTCAAAATTATACCCACTAGTGGATAATCTGTTACTTTGCTTGTTTAAAATCGCCATAGTTATAGAGCATTTACTGAGAGGTGTTGGATAAATGAATAAATTATTTTAGGATACTACCATTTTCACAACAACAACCGTGTGTCTGTCTTAAAGGTGTACATAGGAAATTAATATGGGAAATCAGTTTTTTGCGTGCTGTTGCTCGGTGTTCTATCGGACAACAATGATTTTAGTACCAATCGAAAGATATCATTTTTTTGAATCAAATTAGTAGTAATTTGGTTCCGTTAATAATTTTTAAATTTTTTAAATCCTCCGATTTATTCAGTTTTTATCGAAAATAAATGTAGTTACCTATGACTGTTTGTTTTGATTTCTTTTAAGTGATTTATTTGATGTTTCTGTCAATTTGTAAAATATGGTTATTTACAGTAATGACAAGAGTATTATTATAATTAAAGTCTAAAAACCAGTTTTCTTTAAAAAATATTAATTTATTAAGAATTAAGTTTTTTAAATAGATGACAAAAAATTTCTTTTTTATTAGCTGTTTTGTATATCTTCACAAAATACTCTTCTACTTTCTTCGTCAAATGGAAAAAGTTCTTGATTGCAGTGCATTTTGTAGGAATAATAACTTTTTTTTCCAAAATATGAACGATGTACACCCAATTCATTTCCAAAAAATCTAGTGCTATACGAAGGATCTACATGTATCATTCCTAAAACCCTTTCTTCCAATAAAGCACGTTCTTCTGCTCTTGCTAAATTGCAATTACTAAGCTCACGTGTATTTTTCCTGGATACTGGCATTTGTGGTTGCACTTGGATTCGGTCGATTCATAAACTTAATAGAAAATAGATCTCGCACTCTGAGCTAACTATTTCCTCCAAAAAATAGTTTTACTATAAAAATACGCTCTTCAGTAGTATAACTAGCCATATTTTTACAAATTGTCTTAAACAAGTCCAAAAGCCAGAAACGTCAAATAAATAGCTTGACAGAAATAAAAACAAAACAGTCATAGGTGACCATATTTATTTACGATAAAAATTGAATAAACCGGAGAATTCTCAAAATTTAAAAATTAATTTACGGAATCAAATTACTACTAAATAGTTGTGTATTTTACATCGTTTGATTCAGAAAAAAGGTATCTTTCGATTGGTACTACAATCATTGTTGTCCGATAGAACACCGAGCAACAGCACGCAAAAAACTGATTTTCCATGTTAATCTCCTATGTACACCTTTATATATATATATATATATATATATATATATATATATATATATATATATATATATATATAAATATATTTTAAATGTTCTATTGAATGACACCAAATGATAGTTTCCCCCACACTCCCCGGGGGGGAGGGGGGTTCACTTCGAAATTTTAAATGGGAACCCCCAGTTCGGATTCAGTGATGTAAAAAATCAAGCTTTTATCTAAAAAAATTTTTCGGTCCACGAAAAACAGTTTTTTTTCTATTTCTGAGGATTGTCAAGGTCAGATTTGAAATAGTTATTTTTCTACAATCGTTGCACAATATCGACATTGTTATTCCATTTTTGGTTAGGAAATGTTCAAAATTGTCGCTCTAGGGCGACAAAGTGACATATTGTCGCACTAGCGCGACAAAAACAAAACAAAAATAAATTAGGTAAAAGTAAATGATGCATTGGATTTTTCTGGTAATAACCTTGCTATTGCAAATACAGTTGGCATATACGTACATACACTTCAACTTAATCACCATAAACGTATTCACTCTGTAGACTTTATGTCAAATGTACTCCATATGTCAAATGTACTCCATGTGTCAAATTATGATTTCTTTGAAAATGTTTATTTTGTTCATAAACGTTGTGTATCAAGTGCGGATAGAGCACACACAATATTTTTTCCACAATCGTTGAACAATGTCAAGCTGTAGAAAAAAATTAATTTTCAAAATTACCTTTGGTACCGCCTATAACAAATTCAGTAAAATTGTAGTTACCCATGTCACCGTAATCATGACAACGTTTATGAACAAAATAAACATTTTCAAAGAAATCATAATTTGACACATGGAGTACATTTGACATATGGAGTACATTTGACATAAAGTCTACAGAGTGAATACGTTTATGGTGATTAAGATGAAGTGTATGTACGTATATGCCAACTGTATTTGCAATAGCAAGGTTATTACCAGAAAAATCCAATGCATCATTTACTTTTATCTAATTTATTTTTGTTTTATTTTTGTCGCACTAGTGCGACAATATGTCACTTTGTCGCCCTAGAGCGACAATTTTGAACATTTCCTAACTAAAAATGGAATAACAATGTCGATATTGTGCAACGATTGTAGAAAAATAACTATTGTATCACAAGGTTGGAAACTGCTATTTTGAGAGTGCGAGTTTATTTTGATAGGACGAGCCGTAGGCGAGTCTTACAAATACGAGCACTCGCAAAATAGTTTCCAACCGAGGGATACACAAGATTTTTCGCGCCAACATTTATGTAAATTTAATAAATAAATTTAATTTATTACTCATTTTCTTAATGACAGGGAATTTTTTTATGTTGCTAACTTCACAATATTTGAATGTTAATTATGTTTATTTTCCAGTATCATAACCAAAAATATCTAAATATATTTATTTTTATTTTACACTGCAAATACAATTATAATTACTTACAAATATGTTTAAAATCCATAAATATTCTGTTTTCTTGTATTGTAAGTACTCAATTGTAGATATATTGCCATAATATTTTTATGTCAATGTAATACTTTGACATTTCTAGCGTCAGAAGTTAGCTAAAATTAGTGAAGTGATGCCAACATATAACCATAAAAAGTTAGCAATTTTTGTCAAACTAGTACTACAAAAACATGATTTCCGACCGATTTAGAGATATGTAATTGTACCAATGACGGACAGCGGCGCGAAAAATAAATTAAAGGCGTATTAACCTTTTGAAAATTGTAATTTTAGGGTTAATCGTATTGATGCCCCTCCCCCCATTATCATTAAACGAAGGTGGAAGAAATAATCAATTTCGGATTTACCAAAATAATGTAGGTAATTAATCAATTTTTGGCGATTAAGTTTAATAATTGTAGCGCCATCTTTCGCCGTTCTAAACAAAATTATTGGATAAAAGCTCAAAAATAAGTCCGATTTTATTTATTATGTGATCCGCAAGAATATAATCCGCATTAGAACCGTATCAGCATAAAATGTTTGTAAAATTATCCGAATATATAAGAATTGACAGATATCCGCGGTTTATTATAACATAAATTACGTTAACACCTCATTAAAACTAATAATTTTTCGCACTTAATGTTTTATTCCGTACATATTGTCCTTATTTATATAAAACATAAATATATGTTAAAAAAACTAAACAGCTTATTAATTATTACCAATCCTTTTACATAGATTAATATTGATTATGAAGTAAATTTAATAATTAATGCTACTGGATTTGGAAATATTTATGTAGCATTAATTTTTTAGAAATTCATGTAAATTCGTTTATTTATGGTACTGTTTTAATTTCTGGAAAGTAAAGTTTAAGTAAGCATCTTTTGATGCCAACATATTTACATATTACAGTTAAAGCCACACCTAGGAATGCAAATTTCTTTATGTATGATTCCGGTTTGGGAGTGTTCATAATTCTTCTCCTTCTAAACGATTTGACATATTTTGAATTTTTTTTATATTTATGCGGTCACCTGAATGGTTCTAAGCTACAGTTGGACCCGGTAGATGGCGCTGTTGCCAAAACCCAGAAATTTATTTTTTAATTACTTATACTCATGCCTTATGCATTTGAACATCCAGATGACCCCATAACTATCGGGTCCGTTAGTTTACCTATAATTTAGTACACCGCGTGTTAAAATAATCTCTATGCATACAATGTGCGGTAGCGTGGCCGAGCGGTCTAAGGCGCTGGTTTAAGGCACCAGTCTCTTCGGAGGCGTGGGTTCGAATCCCACCGCTGCCACAAAATACTTTTACCTCCCGCCACATCCTGTAAGGGAGGTGCAGGAATCATGCTAAAAATTGTGTAGTGAGTTTTCAGTGGATGAGCACGGTTTAGGGTCCCTAGAATACGATTTAAATAGTTTCGCGATGATGTCTGTGTTTGTCTGTCTGTCTGTCAGTCTGTCAATCTGTCAACTGAAATTTTTGATATTTTGTATACATCAATAGTATACCCTTTGGAAGCGCTGATTAATTTTTGGTGATAATTTAATAACTGGAAGTGGTAGTTTACTTGAAGCCCTATCAAATTATTTAAAAAATTTCAGTAAATTGTGGTTTAATGAAGATTTTGATATTATTGGGCATCCAAAATTAAAATACGCTAACTAGTGGTAGAAAACTAAATTAACCATACAGTACACAAATTTCATTGCATTTTGAAATTAATTGATATTAAAAAAAAATTAATAACAATAGTAGTAATTTTAAGAGTACTCCAATGTAAGTATTACATTTGTTTAAACCGTATTATTTAAATAAGATGTAAACATTAAAGGTATATTATATTTGTGGATTATAGGTTAAGATTAAATTTTCTCCAAAGGAACCTGTAAAAATAGGAATATTTGCAATGTGTATGGTAACAGTTCTGCTGTCAATAAAAACATGCTACCAATATTAAATAACGGATTCGGTATCATAAGATATACAAAATGAATTTGACGTGTACCTTATGCGAATTGTGATCAAAACCCTCTCTTGAAAATTTGGAAGCCCAATAATAATGTTTAAAATATTATTATCCACAATTATGGTTTGAAATATTTTCTTCTTACTGTCACCATTTACAAATTACAATACTTTAAAGAAAAATTATATTTTGATATTTTCGTTTAAATCTGCTAACCTGTGTTTTTTGAAAAATCAAAAGAACGGTTAAGAAATGTCATTTTTTGACATTGTTGCTCACTAGAAATGAAACGGATAGCTGTTTGGCCGGATACCGGATATCCGGACACCTTATAAGCCGGATAGCCGGATATCCGGCCGAACATTGCCTGAAAAATGCATAATTTGAATTTGTCTCTCGTTATCTACGAGTACTAATTAATTCTTTTTTTGTTAATAAAAACTTTTTAACAAAAAATTAAACACGAAAAAGAAACTGAAAAGTGAAAAATAAATTGAACTTTTTTAGTCATAATAACTAAGCTCATAAACTAATGTAAGTAACTAACTTTGAGCCAGCGCCAAACAAACAATCAATGAACGCCAACTTAAGATTAGTTACTTACATGAGTTTAGGAGCATAGTTATTAAGACTAAGAAGATTTATTTTATTTTCTGCTTTATTTTTTTTTTCGTCGGTTTATTATTTTGTTCAAAAGTTTTTATTAACAAAAAAAGGATTTATTACAATTCATAATTAAAGAGGTTAATTCTTAGGGGGGATTTTTTTTACATATTTTAATGGGACCAAATTCAAAGTATACACTATCCGATAAAAAAAGAACATCAAAATCGAACTACTCTGTAAGAAGTTATGCGTGGCAATACATACAAAAATATGCGCGTCGACTTGAGAGCCTACTCCTTTTTATCGCCGATTAAAAATAATACTAATCAGTGTTTTGATTGAAGATATAGAGGTTTTATTTGTGTTTAGAATTATATGTAAATTAAATGAAGTAGAATTTATGAAATTTTCGTAAATTATTGAAAATCCGGTATCCGCCGGATATTAAACTACTATCCGGTATCCGGCCGGATAGTAAAATGTAGGCCGGATAGGTCGGATACCGTATAGTTGCCGGATATCCGTTTCATCGCTAGTGCCCACAATTGATTTTTATAATTGATTAAGTGAATAAAGTATACCGGGTGTTAATAAATTCTCCAAGCATACATTGTGCGGTAGCGTGGCCGAGCGGTCTAAGGCGCTGCTGGTTTAAGGCACCAGTCTCTTCGGAGGCATGGGTTCGAATCCCACCGCTGCCACATAGTACTTTTTATGATTGTTAAGTGAAAAAAGTATACCGGGGTTTAAAGCCTGTGTCCACGGTGATAGAAATCGGTCCGAGATCTCGGATATAGTTCTCGAATCAAAAACTCAGATCGTGGACACTTCCAACTTGGACGAAAAAATCGAATAGAAAACTATTATGCAAAATCGCGTTCTGTCCGATTTTTTCATAAATAAATAAAATAAATAAATAAATATATCATCACGCCTTTTACCCATTACGGGTGTGGCACTCTGCTTACGCAGATCTCGGTAGGTGATATATTTTTTCGTATGAAGTGCGGTTACCAGCCGTCAAATCATAGCCCCCAAGGATGTTAGTGGAGGGGGAACCACAGGGGTAAATTTAAATTTGTAACTGTCGGCAGTGGGATTCGAACTGAGGATCTCACGATCCACAGTCCGACACGTTACCACGGAGCTATTTATTTTTTCATACTAGTTGCTAACTTCATATAGATGTTACCAAATAAAAATTTTGACGTTTAATGTTTGACAAGCTGAAAATTTTTCAATCAAAGCTGAAAATTAGTATTTTCAAACAGTTTCTGAAACATGTAATATATTTTTTATTTATTTCTCGTATAAACAAATTTAATTTACTTATGTCAGAATAATTTCTAGAGTTATATTTTATTAGTTTTCAGTATTGGTAGAATTTACTGAAGCTAACTTCATAAATTCGACTAACCTGATATCTGTAGTCATACAAGTTCACTATTTAAGATATAGAACTATGTCCGAGATCTCGGACCGATTTCTATCACCATGGACACAGGCCTTTAAAAAAGGCCCCGACATGTGCGGTAGCGTAACCGAGCGGTCTAAGTCGGTGGTTTAAGGCACCAGTCTCTTTGGAGGCGTGGGTGTGAACCCCATCGCTACCACAGAGTACTTTTTATAGTCATAAAATTTGTGGCCGTATTCAGCACTCATATTTAACCCAATCAAATAAGATACCATGCACAACAAAACAGAGGTAGATTGGTAGATACTAGAAGTATACATATAACCAAATAGTTAGATAGGATAATAAAATTTTATGAGCGATTTCATATTTAAGTACGACGGTATGCGTGCTAAAAATGGCCCTTTTGTATTTTAGATTAGCATCTCGTACCTCATCTTTCACTGTACAGTAATATGCATTTTACTCTTAAGATTGACATTTGCTTACCTGAAGCTTGTTGGAAATAACTCCACGACAATAGTTATTAATGTAACGAGAGCAACTCCAGTTTGCGCCGTGTATAGACCAGAAATTAACAAAATCAGTATTGGGTCCGTAAGCCAAATTAACGCTATTCCACTAATTCCCGATATGAAGAGTAGAAATCCTAAAGTGCAACATGAAATTTTATAAATAATATCAAATCAATTGCTTAATGTTTACCTAATACGATGTACCTATTGATACAGGATGTTGCTATTATAACAATTATGTACATTACTACTGAGCAGGCTCCAATAATACATAGTTTAAAGAAGACTTCGTCACTTGACTGTTGCTGAAATAGTTTTTAGTTTATAAGATGCAATATACGCTATGAAATTTAAGGGCAAAAAATAAAAGAAATGTACCAATATATCAGAACCGGAAACACAGTGTACACACAATATAAATCAAACGTATATTGTTATATACTATTTTTGATTTTGGAATACTCCGTATTTTATGTATATTTTTATAACGAAGGTCAAAGTTTTATAATTATACATTCATTACCATAAAAATATATCTTGTTCGGAGTAAATGCTTTTTATATTTATTCTAGAATTTAAACGCTGCGAATGATTTTCTCAAATATTGATCATTTTATTGTATTCGAGTTTCTACTGTACATACGGAAAAATACTTGTTGAATATTTTTTTAAATGCTATCCGGCGATACCATTGCTGAATTTGAATTCTTAATAGGAACATTATTTTTTATTGCAGATTCGGATAACTTTTGTATGTAACACTTTTTCCGTTGCACAATTATTGTGCATTAATACATGCTCGTCAATATTTCACAATCGAAATCATTCGTTTACAAACAATCATTTGTACCCAATCATTAATATTAATATTGTGAAAAATATTTGGCGGTTGTTGAAAATTCATTTTTGATATTGTAATTTAACTCTTTTCCTTAGAGTTCTATAATTTGATTAATTTGGTAGGGTATAATCAATATTTATTACATTTAATATTCTCAGAAACCAGAAGCAATAAATACTATTGGTTAGTTGGTACAAATTTAAAAGTATACAAAAACAACAAAATAATTCTGAAACCAACTGGGATATATGAAATTTAATGAATTATTGTGGCGGACAGCTAGTACTTCCAACCAGAGATGGTAACCGTAAAAATCATCGGTTTGACTTTCGGTTTTGGTAATCGTAACAATAAAATTTCGGTTTCGATTATGGTTTCAGATTTTGTACAATAATTCGGTGAACCGGTTTAATTAAATTGTTTCGGTATTGCAAATAAAATTTAAAACATGAACTAAATTTGGTTTAAAATTACCTTGTTAAATAATTAATGTTGGTGTTAAAACCTGTGTACAAATGTGGAACGAACCACAAAGTCACTTTATTGACAATTGAAGATCAAATTTTTATATTTTAATCATAAATACGGAACAGAAAAATTTATTATCAAATTATCAAGATTTCGTGATTCAAAGATACTTTATTGACAAATGAATATCAAAATTTTTATATTAAAATCATAAATGCGAAACTAAAAAATTTATTATCAAGATATCAAGTTTTCTTGATAAGAAATCTTGATTCATGATGATGCTTTCTTGTCTTGTCTTGGAAAATTTTAAATACTTCTTGTCTTGGTCTTGTCTTGATTTCAAGACAAGATCACGAGTCTATGCACTATGCACCCGGGTAAATATTAGTAGCCATAATCGCATTTGTGATAAATATACTATAAATATTTATTTATTGTTCAAATGTAATAGATTGTAAATTTTTAATTGATTTAAAAAAAATTACTGGCACTTTTTATTTAACATATTATTGCAGCTTATTTCATATTCGTAATAAATAAAATTTATTGTTTTGTGTGTCATTAACGTTTCCGGTTTTACATTTATAATCAAAATCAATTCAGTTTTTCGAATACTTATGAAGTTTTGTTACTCTATCTTTTCTCGTTCGTGAGTTGTTGAACATACGGCACATATCCATCCATCCACATTGAGAAAATGGTTAAAACCGATTCAGGGGACTTCAGAACATGTACCTATCTCCCTGAAAATGTAGCTATCGAGGTTTTTCACTATTGCTGTACAATGGTATAAGAGACAATTGTTTGAAAATCTTACGACAATGTTGCTTCTTTTAAAATAATTTACTGCAAAGCAATGATATCTAAATGGGAGTTAGGAAATCTAATTTATGACTATGAAACTTTGGCTTTAATAACGTGTATAATAAATAATAAGTTTCATTTTTTATATTAATGCTTAAGTTTCAGCAAAACTTTTAAATAAAATTCAGAAAAATAATAATAAATATATTTTATGAGTATGCTTTGTAAGGTTATAAATTTAAAAAGTTTGTTACAATTTATCCTAACGAACTTATAAAATAAATTTAATTATGATAAATTCTTACTACGGTGCAAGATTGTTCTGTTTCTGTCTCATTGAACATATTTTCTCCATACGTTTTATTGACAGCATCGCCTATAACTTGACACATTCCAGCATAGCCGTTTGTATTATTCGAGTTATATTTGTCCATTAAAGTGAATATTTCTGGTAACCATATTCTGAAAGTGTTTACCCTAAAATAATTGAATACTTATTAATTTACATTTTAATTTTTGTGTGAAATTTGTATGGCACAAACCCCTGCATTAATAGTAATTGTGCAGCTACACACAATATTATTCTATTAAGATACGGCGGCAAAAATAGTGGTTTAAATTGATTCCAAGTTTTGTATATTGATTGGCAAGTATTATTGTGCTTTTGGGGAACAGCTTCTTCCGGTTTGTTCTCACACAATAGTGTAATAATCTAAAATAAATAAATATAAATTAATCAGCTTGGTGTGAGCCCTAATAAAAATTTTTAAAATGTATTTTGGTACTTATCTTACACTACAGGATACCTCTAGATCTAGATTTTAGACATTTGTGTTTTAATTAAGTCACGTAACTAATGCTTCTATAAACCAGAATTTAGTTGTATGAAGGGAATCAAGGCGATAGATAATTTCATTTCTATTAAAACATGTGGTACGTTGTTATTAAAACTCGTGAGACTATCTTTGGTGCTCTTCACAGAAATAAAATAAGGACTTTATTAAGGCTTACAATCAATAATTTACTGAGATTCACCGTAATAAGAGCAAAAGAAAAGAGCAAAATAGAAACAAATATAAATAAAATAGTTATTTGTATATCTAGGCCGTGATATTACGGAATTAGTAACTTACTTGCTATTAAAATAAGCGAATATCCGAACTATTTCGTTAGGAAGTTAGGATATACTCTATTATACGGAGCTCCTAAGTTTATACATTCTTTTTGTTGAATAGACAGGATGTTTAAAAATAACGTTTTTAGGAAGAATATTAGTAATACGAATTGAAAAGAGAATAAACGGAGACATATGTATATAAGTCATCATGCAAGAGAGAAAACACATGTAAAGAATGGAACAGGACAAGTTAAAATTATATGGGACATCACATTAATGAAAAAAAAAAAAAACAGAACAGGAATGCCTGGAAAAAAATGGAACAGGATGGTAGAAGAGAAGGCAGGGAAAAGCTGTAAGGTGGCTAAAGTAAAATCATATGACCCCAATTAGTGCAGTGATAGAATTTTATGTAAGATGCAAGGAATAACCAAACGACATATTGTCGAAGAAGAAGACTGGACTATGTATGTATGTAAATACTTTATATGTATTACAAAATTATAATAAATATTTAGAAATGTCTAAATGTTGACTGAAAGACTCTATAATCTAAAAAAAGTAATCAAAAAGTAAATTTCTTTTCTCTTTAGTTTTGCTTATATATTTTTCCTAAACAATTATTTTTTCTCTTTTGTTACTACTTGTATATTCAACCATGCGCTCTAATTGGTACAAGCTTCTATGAAGCATTTTTAAAAATATACGGACAGACACTCTTTGTCCTATTACTACGCATATACAGGGTGTTCCATGACTCGACCGACAAACTTGTACCATATATTACGGGGGTCATTACAATCAAAAAATTTTATATGACCTATAGGTCAATTCCTATTTGTTTCGAAGATATCGAAGAAATTAAAAAACAAAATGATAACAGAAAATTTATTCATCAATTAATTAAAACAAAATTACAGCAACTGTTAAAAATGAGAACCACCATTTCCTGAACATACAGATCCTTCGAGTCATAGAATGTTGCCTGTTAATAGAATTAGTAGCTTCAACTAGACTGTCACTCAATTCTTCGCGTGTATCTGGTTTACCATTACTATACACACGAGATTTGCGACAATCCCATAGAAAAAAATCTAAAGGCGACAAGTCGGGTGACCGAGCTGTCCAATGTACAGGGTCACCTCGTCCTATCCATCTTTCCGGAAAATTTTCATTATGAAACACCGTCACTTGTCTTTAAAAATATGTTGGTGCCCCATCTTGCTGGAACCACATGCCACGACAAATTTCCAGAGGAATATTTTCCATGTTATTCGGTAATTCTTCTTCCAAAAAGTGAAGGTAAGTTTCTGCACTAAGAGGTCCTTCAAAAAAGTGAGGCCCAATAAGATGATTATTTAAGAAGCCGCACCACACGTTGACGGAAGAAAGTAAAATGCGACATAATGGCTTAAATTAATAACACAGCACAAAAATCATTCAGCATTAACTACGATAGTTTTTTTATCAAAGAAATTCGTCAAGGCTAACTCAATTATCATTTTGTTTTTTAATTTCTTCGATATCTCCGAAACAAATAGGAATTCACCTATAGGTCATATAACATTTCTTGATCGTATGACCTGCGTAATATATGGTATAAGTTTGTCGGTCGAGTCATGGAACACCCTGTATATATTCTTACTCACTGGATAAGAATTAGCAGGTTGACCTGTATTCATCGCATATATCTGTTGGAATACTTTTAGAGCTTCGTCATGCTTTTCTGTCATAAATAAGAATTTTGGACTTTCGGGCAATGCCATAAAAGTTAAACTTGTAACTAAACTGGGAATAGCACAAATTAATAAATATAACTGCCAGGATCGAACTAAAACATAAATAATAATTATTTTACTACTACTACTACTTTTTCAGAACGCATTATTAACTTACTGTAATGAAAATCTATTGGTAAAATGGCCCAAGCGAGCAGAGGAAGGAACAAATTTGCAAATCCTACCAATATACCTGACCACAAGATCATCCTGCTTCTATTTTTATTATTGTGGCACTCAGATAAGTAAGACATTATGATGCCACTTGGAGCCATTATTCTAAAAGATATTCGTTATTTATAACATATAATACACTGCTCAAAAAAAAAAAAAAATCGAGCCACTAGGCCGAACCAAGAAAATGACTGTTTTTAAAATGTACATGCATTTACGCATACACGAATCGTATCCGATGATTTTTCGAAAAAAGCCCTAAACACAGGGGTTCCTTTGAAACGCGATCACTCACTCAATTCTTCACCGATGAGGACGAAATTTTCAGCTCCGAAAAGGAAATTGACAGGGCTTTGTGACAATCAAGTCGAACAACCCCCTTAAGACAGGATTTTTTTGGAGCTACAAGCCTTCAAACTTTGAGATTTTTCATTGCTCAGACATGACATCACATAAAGCGATTTTTCAGGGGGTCGGGGGGAGCGAATCTTCGGGATCTTTGGAGAACCTAGAGGAGGAATGTATCTCCAGAGAAAATTTCCAGATTTTGGTTAACATGTCCCTGAAAGAAATGCCCCACATTTTAAAAACAGTCATTTTTTGGTTCGGCTAAGTGGCTTGATTTTTTTTTTGAGCAATGTATATCTTGAGTGTGGATTCAATAATAACGACCATTTCTATTAATCTATTTAGATTATATCTGGGTACCCGTATTAGAATTAAAAGGGAAAATGAAAGATCTTGGAGTAGTCATTTTATTAAAATTCAATAACACACCAATTTGTTATACAATGCCTGTTATGGTAATGGTTAATTTTTTTTATACGAAGATGCGGAACGGACTAAATAAGTTAGGTCATATGCCGCCTCATGAGTGGATGATTGTGAATTTTATGAACACCCCACATAACCATGCACTCAAGACCTGTGGTATTCTAGGCTAGTGTGGTTTGTTTTTAATTGTTAATTTATTTTGTGTGTAGATTTCACTAGATTTTTCTAGTTGATTGTGGACTGTATGCGAACATGCGTGTATTATTTTTATTTTGAACCAAGATTTCTTGTAACAAATTGTATTTAATGAAAATTGTTAATTTTAACTAAGTACTATGGGGGTCAGCAAGTACCTCCATCAGTTCCAAAAGCTTTCCTTTAAAGAAGACACTCGAAAAAACAAAAACACTCAGCCAGCTGCAGACGGCTTGAAAGTAAAGGCGCAGGTGTAAAATACCTTCAAAGGCTAAAGTGTCACAAACATAAACTAACTGTGAAACTCGGGATATAGGGTAGTATTATAATTGTTTAGATTACAAGCGAGGTAAAACAGTTTTTACCGCTGAATGGAAGAAATGACCGGCGAGCCGATTAGGCGAGCCTGTCACATTCCTGAAGCAGTAAAAACAGTTACCTTGTGGGTATTGTACAACATTTTAATTGTTACTCATTTGTAAATCAAAATGACCAAGTCCTGTCAATTACATTACGTCAAAAATTATTTTAAATTATTTCTCATAAGCCTTGTAAGCATTACTGTCGCAACGTGCATTGTTTGCCTTGTTTACTAACTTGTAAAATTTTTACAATGCAGCTGTCATTTAGTAACTTGTATAGATTCATTTTCGAAGGCAATATAGGGCTTGGGTAAATTGTGTTTACAAGTGAGAACCAGTAAAACTTTTAAAACGTCATAACCTAACCGATATAAATAAGTTTTTCTACTCCTATGTAAATTTATCCCCATTATTTTAATTGTTTCGATTAATTATAGTTCACGACAGTACTGGCAATGGGCAGTTAATTTCCCATGTGATCTAATCTGCAATCATTAAAATTACTGAATATCTTTGTACAGATGGATTGTAAATATGAATGGTATCACAAAAAAAATCTAAGAATAATTATGTAAGTGTACCTGATTATAACAATGTATTACTTGTTTAATGTTATTTCCTTTTTTGTATGTTTTACTTAGCACCCTGATGAAGACTTAAGTCGATGATTGATTGAACTTTGATTTATTTATTTTTATTTATTTATTAGATTGGTGCTAAAAATATTGACACATGTCACATATATGATATAGGTACAAAGCAAAAATAGTACATAAGGATAAATTGAGAAAAACTTAAGACTGATTGAATTTGGACATAAATGCGGCTATTGTAAATGGTGCACAGCCACTTAAAAAATTTATAATTTTTAATTTAAATTGTTTATAATTCAGATCACGTATACTTTGAGGTAAACTATTAATAATTTGGATTGCATAAGAATTAACACTAAATCTGGATTTATGTAATCGCAGAAAAGGTTCATATAGATTCGACGTGTTACGAGTATTATGTGAGTCCATAGTGTTATTAAGTATGTAATTATTAAATTAATTTTTGATATGTAGGACGCAGTATTCCCGTTTTCACAAATAGTGATTTAGTATCAGTACGATAGGTACTGTTCGTGATTACTCTGCAAGCTGAAAATTCTATGCGAGGCAGCTGAATGACCCTAAACCAGAATACCATAAGATATCATACTTTCAAATAGAGAGTGATTTAAGTGTAATTCCAGAAACAGTATTACGAAATTTTTAAATTTTTCTTTGATTCATCAGTGCCACAGATAACATCTTTTAACTGCAGGCTGGAGTATATGGCTGTTGTGTCAACAGCAAACATTATTAAGTGATGGTCCTTAAGGTAAAGAGAAATATCATTAACCCTGTAAAATCCCATTCATTATGGGAAGGAGCCCTGATTTATTGTTATTTATTTCTATGTATAGATAACGATTATCTACATTATACAATATTAATTTGTTTATGAGTATGTCATGCATTACACAATCAAACGCTTTAGTCAGATCGCATAGTAGCACGCTAGTGATAAGACCATCTTCATTTGATTGTACAATATAATGAACTGATGTATCCCTCCAAGAATTTTCATTTCCCATCCCTTCAAGGTATCTACATTTTATTATTTATCGAAATTTTATTTGTCCATTAAACTCAGATCGTAAGGTCGGAAGGAATATCAACGAGAAAAGTTATATAAGATAATTACAACTTCGGATAAATTCAATGGAATTTACAACTAGCCAAGAAGTGTATATGTATGTATATATCACTCCATTGTTGTCATACTGCTCGTGATTACAACGCCTCTAGCGATTGGCAGAAAGCTTTACTAATTATATTAATATAAACGAACTTAGAGATTGGCTATACCTCAGTGGACACTAAACACATTGGTTAATTGACACTAAAACAGTCGTTATTCTTGGTTAAAAAAGGAATAAATTTGTTCCTTACACGAATCCACTAAGAAATTTAAATGTGACAAGCATCTCCATGTTGATTGAAAATGCACATAGAACAATGCATACAGCATCTGCTAGTGCTGTGTAGATCATTAATTTTCTTCGGCCCATGGTATCTGCCAAGTAGCCCCATAGGAATGGACTTAGAATGTTGCCTGATACAAAAAGATAAATACTGTAAAATAAAACAGTTTAATTGTCTTTTATGTATATTACATATACACATTCTTCAAAACAAACGCACAATAAAATGAAAACAAAATATCTAAATATAAATAATGACACAATAGTTATAAATTACTGGACTATTTTTTTTATACCGGGTGGTGAATCGATTTATTCAATATGTGAAATATTCCAATGAACAAAAAGCTTCAAATATAATTGAATTCTGCATCTAAAACTAAATCACAAATAATTTTTTTTCCTTTTTAAAAAAATTAATAAATTATATGTATTTAATTTAAATTTTTTCAATATTTTAATTACTATGTCATTTTTTGTGAACGATGGCATTATGCACGCATGTTGAATATACTCGTACTTCGCACCTTTATTCTTAAATACGTAAAAAATACTGAAGGACAAAGTTGTAGAAATCTGAAAATAGACTTTCAACTAATTCTATTTTAACAAATCATGTTATACATGTTTAACATTAACGATACCCTTACAAACTGAAGGAGAACATATCACGCAAACAATCCAAAACGCTGCATGGACTTCCACGCCAAATATACGAGTAGAAGCAAAAATTTCAAACGTAACAAATTACCCAAAATACGTGAAAGAAAAAATTGCTGAAAAAAGATCAATGAGAAAGAAATGGCATTTGTCCAAGCACCCAGGGGACAAATACAAACTAAATAAAATAACACAAGAAATTAAAAAACTACTATTTAAGATAAAAAATGAATCACTAGCGGAACATGTAAGAAATCTCTCCGACCAACCACAAGACGATTACTCACTATGGAAGGTCACAAGAAAACTGAAACGTCCACAACAACATATTCCACATATACGAAAATAAAATGGAACCTGGGCAAGGGCAGACCAAGACAAAGCAGAATAATTCGCAAAACATCTCTCAGTCGTATTTTAGGCGCATCGCCCATCAGCTACAAACAATACAGAAAATGAAGTACTGTAATTCCTAGACGCGCAACTACAACTCTCAAAGCCAATAAAACACTTCACCCCAACAGAAGTGAAAAATTAAATCTCATTACTAAACATGAAGAAAGCTCCTGGATACGACTTGCAAAAGTCCTTAAAGAGATTCCTAAAAAACTAGTGGTACTATTAACTCAAATCTTTAATGCTATCATTAGAATACAATACTTCTCGATACAATGGAAACTAGCATACATCATACTCGTACACAAACCAGAAAAACAAATCCACGAAGTAACTTCCTACAGGCCAGTATCGCTACTTCCAATCCTGTCGAAAATAGCGGAAAACTTATCTTAAAACGACTAAAACCGATCATACAAGAAACTAACATAATTCCTCAACATCACTTTGGATTCCGATTGCAACACTCCACAATTGAACAAGTTAATTGATTAGTCAACAAAATTGAAGAAAGTCTAGAGGAACACAAAGTATGCAGCGGGGCATTCTTAGACGTCAGCCAATTCTTCGACAGAGTCTGCGACCTCGGTCTACTTTTTAAAATAAAGAGCAGCTTACCACACCATTACTACCTACTACTCAGGTCGTATATTAGTGAAAGATTCTATTATGTAAACCACAATAATAGACAATGAAAAACATATGACATAAAAGCCGGAGTTCCTCAAGGCAGCGTACGATACCGCAAACCTTGCATTACACGAAACACCAGAAAAGGCATCAGAGATCCTATAAATTGCTCTATCAGAAGTAGAATCATGGGCGGAAAATTGGAGAAATAAACTGAATGAAAATAAATCTATCAACATCTCGTTTTTATTCATTCAACATCCAGTCGAGAAACAACCCATCTATGAAAATAAATTTGTTCAAATAGTATTCGCTACAAGACATACATGTCCAGAGGTCAAATTCATACAGATACAGAAATTTAAAAAAATCTGATGTGCCAGCACATAACCTCCCGCCCAATAATACTCTTAAACGGTACAAAATAGTATTTGATGATACAGAAACATACCTTCTTATATGTTTATTTTCTATTTATATTTGAGAATTTTAATTTTCTTTCGTATATTTATTTAATTTTTTGACATATTTCACTAAGAAAACAGCTTCACATTCACAATGACATGTGTCACATTTCGTAAAAAATTGAAAATTTTTCCATGGTGTACTAGGAATGCAAGAATTGTGAAATCTAATTTCTTTATATTTTATTATCTCTAAATCTAATGAAAATTAATAAAATTAGTTCAATGAAAACACTTGTAAAATTAAATATTTTCTTCAACTTTCAAAATAACATAAATTGTTGAAAAAGGAAATTTAACCGTGTTTTTCACCAAAATCTGTTAAGGGCTTCAAGTAAACTGCTACTTCCGGTTGACCAATTTTATCCAAAATCTAATCAGCTCTTCACTTAAATATAAGAAGCAATAATTCACAAAATTGTATTTTTTGGTATTATAGTATTTGAGTTATGCGAGACGAAAAAATTGCCACAGACTACACACATACATACCTACATACAGACATCATTGCGAAAATAGTAAAATCGTATTGTAGGGACCCTAAACCGTGCTTATTCATTGAAAACTCACTACTCAATTTTTTGACCAAAAACAATACCTCTCTTACCTAGAGGTAGGCGGGAGGTAATAAAAGATTTAATATTCGAGTAAGTTGAGAAATTCAAATATTTAGACAGTCTGCTAACAACCAAAGAAAAAGAGTAGCAGAAATCAAAGAAAAGACAATGACAATAAATAGGACTATCCACCCATATAAAATATTACTAAAAATGATATTAACTAAAGAAACTAGATTGAAAATTTTTCTGTGTGCTGCTGAGACTATGGAAATTACAAATATATGAAGTAGATTCAATAATAATGGAACGAATAATATTAAAAACAATACTAGATATCAGAAAACGAATATAAAATAATAATGAATTAGGCAATAGAACAAGATCTATAAAGAGAAGACATAGTGAAAAAGTTTCAGCAACGGATGGCTTGGGCTTGGAGATAAATGGAGAGCAGTAGAAAAGGATGTAATTAAATCAGTAGTAGAATGGAGACCAGGGGAAGAAAAAAACGAGGCAAATTCAGATCATCATGACTAAAGGAAGTAAAAGAAGATTTAAAAGCAACAGAAATAACATTTGGAAAAATTAAAAACATAGGAAGATATCTAGAAACCTAACTAAAATGATTTAAAGGAAAATAAAGGGAGATTGATCCTCTTCAACAAAATGACATAGAGTGCTTCATAATAGAGATGGGCAGATTCCTTCGCGTAGTTCATCCGGTTCTTTTGAATCGGTTCACCAAAACCGTTCATTGAGACCCATTAAAAATGAATATTGAACAGTATTATCCTGACTATGTAACTTGGTGAGTTGAAGTAATTAAAAATTTATCTGCGGTAAGGGAAAAGTTATAAGAATACAATAGTCGTGCTAGAAAAAATTAATTTGTTATAACGGAAAAGAAAAATGTATTTATTATGTCACTATTTCACTTTCCAAGCATATTTTTGACAAAACGCATCATAGTTAAAATGGACTAAATTGCATTCCTTTTGGTCGCCAAGTTACATCGTCCGAACAATAAAGTATATTTTTCAAAATTTTACGATGCGGAAATGTATAACATATTCTGGAACTTGTGTGACCTGTTTGAAAATGAGAAAGAGATCCGGCTCTTTTCGTTCACTGAAATGACCCGTTCAAGTCGAACGTTTCGTTCGCGAACAACTCATCTCTACTTCATTATAAGCGACGTTGCCATAAAAGGGGCTACTATATATATTTAAGATAAAATTCACTTATGGCTGCATTTTATTTCTATTTATGTGTTACTATTATTGTTACAACAATTAAAAAAACCAAAATCATATCATTTATGAACAATTCCATGGTTTTACTCACCAATAAAAGGGCTGGAATTAAGCATCCCAATTTGCGAGATACTCAGATGAAAGTCACACTTAAGTGACGGAATGATTTGAGCAACATTACTCATGGCAATCATCACAGCCCAGGTGGTTGGAAGTGCGCCTAGTAACAAGAGCACATAGTTGAATTTTCCAAATCCCGTAGCTGTAATCGCTTCTTCAAATGTCGCTGGGCCCGAAGGAACTTTTTCAAGCGATTGTTTTGATATTTTAGCGAACGCTCGAGAGACATTGTAGATTCCTAGAAATTGATTTAAATGTGTTGGAAGAACAAATGCATACAGCAAGTTTAGATCGTAGCCACTCTGTTAGATATAAATGATGTCATGCTGATGTAGTTGTTATTACTAAGTGTTGTGACATATTGACGTTAAACATATTTGTTAAAACAATATAATAAAATAACTAATTTTATCTGCGTTATTTAAATCAAAACCTTCATAACTTACAACAAAATTAAACATTCAAATTATTTATAAAAGGAGGAAATGTTTATATTTATTATAAGTTAATTTATTTTAATTTTATAATGTGTACAGAAAGTTCTATTTCACGCTTGGTAACCACTTTTTGTGCCATGTTTTGTGATTAACACACATATACATACAACGACATGCTATATTACACAGAGTGGGGTAGCACAAATCCTGAAACACAATCAACCAACAATCAATCTCCTCCAGACATTCTTATTCTGGTGTACCAATTTCGCCTCGTCCACATTCATAATGCGATTCATATACTATATATTCTTCACACTTGGAATTATTCATTAACGCTACATACTATCAATCATTTTTCGGATGCCTACGCAATGATTCGCGCTCAATCTATATATCTATATATTAAACACAGTGTAAATTATTTAAAAGCATTATTCTGTGGTATTAGTTTCACTAACCTTTAACAATCCCGTCTCGTATACACACACACACTCTACTTAATTACCTCAGTTTCACAACAGTTACATGACATTCATAGTTCTTCACCCATACCCAACATTCAGAACCATACATCAATGTAGGTACTAATACAACATTATACATACTGAATCGTGCATTCCTAGAAACATCTACGTTAATTAATTATTTAAATATCAACACTAAATACTTGTACTTTATTCATTGACAGACGGTATATAATTTATATCTAATTATAATCATACATAATTATTTTATAATATGTACACTAGACACCAGATGATATAATTGTTACGTCTCTTTTCTACTCAATATAATTTTCTTCATTCAGGTCACTTCCATAGCTTTCTCGTTTATCAAATTTATGTCGCTGTGAATCTCTCTTTCTCTCTCTCTCACACACACACTCTCTTTTTCTATGCAGTAGAGTCTTAGGTGTTCTATTGTCACTTCTATTCTCCCAGATTGCAACCTCTTTTATAGTTGGTGAACCAATATCTGTTATTTTTTCTTCATTACTACGTCTAAATCTTGGGTCTACTCCAAAATTTCGAATACTCAAATCCCGACTGCCCAAGATCTCGAATTAGGTATTTGTACTAAGAAATAATTTACTGAATCATGGGACTTTTTCTCACTTTTCGTACGATATCATATTTTTTTATATATTACAGTATTACTTTATTTCTATATTTTCTTTACAGTTTTTGGGTACATTTGTTGGTTGATTTCAGAAATCTGCACCAACATTGTCGCACTTGGGCATCTTTATATTCAAGCATGGCTCAATATCTCTTCATTCGTGTTTTGCGCCACTGTTTTCTAGGGACGAAATATTTCATACATACATAAATTTTTTGCATATTATCACTTTTAATTTTTATATTAATTTTTTTTGTTATTACCATATTTAACGATATATCTAAAAAAAAAAAACACTTATATATATATATATATATATATATATATATATATATATATATATATATATATATATATGACGAATTATTTTGGGTATTACGCAAGTCTGACACATGTTTTTTAAATTATATTTTAAATTCAAAACTCTAATTCCATTGCCAAATTCGTCTGTCTTGAATTTTCTCTCCTATTCTACAAACTTGTTTTATTGCAATATTCTTCGTCTATTTAGTAATATGTTTATTTCTTAAGTTGTTCATTTCTTAAGTTTTTTGTAAAATATAAGTAGTTTACATTTTTCTTTTGCGAGTTCATTTTCTATTATCTGATTTAATGTACAGGATATTATCTGTTGTTCATCTTCCAATTTGAAACACTGCTTTATTTTTGGTATTAGTTTTTTATTGCTATTTCTCCTATCGATTTATCTTTTAAACCCATTGCATATATTTTGTATATCAAACAGAGTAATTCCTGTGTCGTTTGACACTTGTTTCTTGTTACCTTTTTTACCTCCCGCCTACCTCTAGGTAAGGGAGGTATTGTTTTTGGTCAAAAAATTGGGTAGTGAGTTTTCAATGAATAAGCACGTTTTAGGGTCCCTACAATACGATTTTACTATTTTCGCGATGATGTCTGTATGTATGTATGTATGTATGTATGTATGTATGTATGTATGTATGTATGTATGTATGTATGTATGTATGTATGTATGTATGTGTGTGTGTGTGTAGTCTGTGGCAATTTTTTCGTCTCGCATAACTCAAATACTATAATACCAAAAAATACAATTTTGTGAATTATTGCTTCTTATATTTAAATGAAGAGCTGATTAGATTTTGTATAAAATTGGTCAACCGGAAGTAACAGTTTGCTTGAAGCCCTTAACAGTTTTTCGTGAAAAACACGGTTAAATTTCCTTTTTCAACAATTTATGTTATTTTGAAAGTTGAAGAATATTTAATTTTACATGTGTTTTGATTACACTAATTTTATTAATTTTCATTAGATTTAGAGATAATAAAATATAAAGAAATTAGATTTTACAAATTTTGCATTCCTAGTACTCCATGAAAACATTTAAAAATTTGCAATTTTTTACGAAATGTGACACATGTCATTGTGATTGTGAAGCTGTTTTCTTAGTGAAATATATGTCATAAAATTAAATAAATATACAAAAGAAAATGAAAATTCTCAAATACAAAAATAATAAACAAATAAGAAGGTATGTTTCTGTAACATTAAATACTATTTTGTACCGTTTAAGAGTAGTATTGGGCGGGAGGTTATGTGCTGGCCACATCAGATTTTTTGTGTATAGGTTATTATTTCCTTCCTCCCGCGAATCGGCACTTTTGCTATTGTAACGTTTTACTCGTTATTTGGGTTCAGTGAAATTGAAAAAATAAATAACATTTATGTAACATTTAAATACTAATAATTACATTTATTTTTACACATATTATTTATTTCCACTGAATCTTCTTCACATGTTGAATATTTATTTACACAAGCTGACGGTTTATCACAGACTCAGTTTATCACAGACACACAGTTTATCACAAACTCATGGTTTATCAGAGACTCACGGTTTATCGCAAATTGACGGTTAAGGAAGACTTACTGTTTATCACGCTTTATAGAAGATTGTCCTGTATGGGAGATTCTGAAATGCTCAAGGCTTCTCTAGAAGCTGCGAGAAATACTACCGCCCACAGATTGGGCGTGATTAGTGATGTGTCGTTTGTTCAACTCTAGTGAGTCAGTTCATTATGCTCCGCTCCCTAAAGTGAGTCGTTCACTTGAACGACTCTTTACAAACGCGCAAGCGCTCTTGATGTGTGCTGTGAACTGTGACTATGTTGTGTTCAAGCTCAGCTCTATTTCGTACTGCATTCAGCTGAGCAGCACCCAGCCCCAGCACGTGAACGATGACACAGTGCTAGAACGAGCACTGATCTGTTGAGCCATGTGCCATACTTTGAGACGTGAGACCTAAAGAGCATTTCATTCAGCTGAGCTACTGTGCTATTTAGGGAGCGGTGTGCTAGAGTGCAGAACGTGAACATTCGTTCATGGCTCACTGAAGTGAGAAGTTCATGAACGACACATCACTAGGCGTGATAAAACTCCGACAGGTTTTAACAGGTTTATATTCGTTATGCTGTTTACCATGTTCAGCTTGCAATATGTCTCTATTACTTTTACGTTTCCATTTAACCAAGTTTCGTTTTTGATTCCACCTTCCCCAGCTTCTTTATTTATTTTTCTACTTGAGTCCAGTCTTCTACAAATGTGATTTTATTATCAGATTTCAGTTTGCTCATTTTATGTAACAACGGAGCTTTTATCTTTAACAGTTTTCCGTCCAATAGTGTAAACGGTGACAGTTTTGGTATGTCAAATCAGTAGCAAGCTCGGGAGCTCGGTTCGTCCAACGGTTAGTATTCTGATTGGTTAAAATTCACTTGTTATGATTTCAAACTAGTACGCTGTCATATTTTTCAAGTTTTCTGTCAAATTTGATTAATGTCAAAATTTACCGCTTGTTTTCGGTAACCGTTTGTCAGTGTGACGTTATTATTTGAAACCAATCAAACACGTAACCGGCAAGAAACCAGTGCCAGTCGAAATCGCCTTAAATTTTGATGTTTGAGTTTGACAGTTCGAGATCGAGGTGGTTCGAGGTAACAATAATATATTACTCTTCTGTGGTTTACGATACTGCAGGTATCTTCTTATGATTTATTATTATTATTAAATATGAAACTGTAGTTATAACCCAAAATTAATACTGAATTGACAGATTGAAGTTTGACATTTGCGTCCCTGATGTGATCATCCATCTTTTATCTTTTCAAGTAGTGGAAAAGAGTTGGACATATTAGACATACGTTAAAATAACCAACGATTGAACAAGCGTCTATGTGACAAAAACAGGAAACAGGCTATACATACAACTGTTAATTATTAGTTCGGAAACTAATGACGTAGCAGCCACCACATCGCGAACAAAGTGTACATCTTTTTTAATATACTCGTAACTAAATTTACTATAACTTAATTATTTACTGAGACATATCCAAATAATTCTAGTTTACAACAATCATGGCTTCGTAGCGCCCGAGTGTTTCCCTAGTGGACCAGCTGACGGTCACTATACGTTTTCTACTAACATAAACAAATATATTTACAAAATCATAACGGCTCCTTGGTATGACCGACGATTGGCTCTCGGACTATGTGATACATTGATACATCGATACATCCATATATCGAAAAATCGATATTTTTTTCTGTTAAATTTCGCAATTCGATATCTCGCTACAGCTATGTAAACGCACAGCCCTAATACGTTTGTATAAATACAAAATAAAAGGACAGAGGAAAAACAATCTTATATCCTTCTATTATCGTCTTTGTCTTATTTTAGTGGTACACCATACCCCTGAGGATGCAGCACTTACGGTCAAATTTCTTAACCATTGAGTTATGATATGATTATATGACTAATTGGTGCACTGAACACTAGTAACTATTAAAAATTTATCTTCGCAAACAAGAAACCAGAAAAGACGTGCAATGTTTCAAACAGAATATATTCTATTAAAATGTTACTCATATATTATTATAGGTACAATATTCATTCCTATAGAAATTATTATTATCACTGAAATTATATATTTATCTTTAACAGGAGATTAGGACTTCGCTAGACAAGGATGGAAATCAATTATTTAGTAGCCAATTATACTTAATATAGGTATTAGCTTTATAACAAGTTGATAACCCTTGCGTATCTATCGTTATTTTGCGCGTTATTTCAAACAATTATACGAAATAATATACATTTTTAGTTTTGTTTAGTGCAATGTTCCATGGCTGTAGGAAAATAGTTTTCATTGTTATTATTTTCCTTAATAATTTAAAGAAAAATTTAAATTTGGTGATAATTTTAATTAAAGCTAAAATAAAGATAATATTATAAAAACAAAAATAAATATTTATAATAAATTATGCGATGTTTCGACCTGGTTTTTATAGTTTTCTTGTTGTTAACTTCTGTTTTGCTAACATCGCCTCGACTCTTGCCGAGCTAACCTAGTTCAAGTATATTTTTCCATCATTTGTATTATTCCTTGTTTACGTTGTATCTGAAATATCGAATTTTGAGTATTTGTACATTATTGCAAACTGTAACATACCTGTAAGTTTAATTGTTGTAATCTACTTTGTTTTTCTGTTATGACATTCATGTGTTTACACTTTGACAGCTGCCGCTGTAGTCTGACTTCAGCGCCGCCTGGATATGGGTCATGTAACTGCTGTTAACTTCAAATTTAAATGTAACACGGCGATACACTGCAGATGTGTTTTATATCATGTATTTTTATTTGTAAAGCCAACAGAACTTATTGTAAAATTTATTAGAATTTGTTAGACAAAAATGGTCGAAGTTTCGAGACGTTTTGATTGTCTCTGTCTAACAACTTACCGAATATTAGCGTTTAATTGAGAATTACGGGTATAAAAGCCGGCTTACACGGCCCATCAGGCAGTCTGATTCTGAGTTGGCTTTCCGCTCGAATCTTTCGTCTTCGAAGAGCAGTTCCACTGGTGAGTTATTTTGCGTTTTTTTTTTTTTGCTATCTAGTTTGTTTGCGCTCTAGCTGTCGGCCCTCCACGGCTAGAGACTTAAAGTATTTCTTGCGGTTCTCGGCTGTCGGTATTCTACGGCAGAAAACTTAGAATACTCTTGCTTGTTTGTTTTTTTCTTGCTTCTTGTGTTTGCGCTCTAACTGTCGGCCCTCCACGGCTAGAGACTTTAGAGTTTTCTTGGATTGTGTGAGTGCTAGTTGATTGCGGGACGATTCTTTAAGTCCCGGCCTTCCGCACTTGGAAAAATTTCGCAAGGCGCTAGCAGCGTGAGTGTCGGTGCTGTCGTCGGCCTTCCATGACTCAGCCGGGTACCCGGAGCGCAGGCCTTCCGCGCTCTGAACGTTACCGCAGTAAAACTTTCTATATAAGACGACAATTATTAATAGAATGAATGAAAACTATATTGAAGTGAAGCAAGTTTATGAATTAAGATCTCCCCAAAACATATGATGTAACATAACCTCTTGCAAATAACTTTTTTCTACGACCACTACTGAAAGTATGTCATTACAGAACAAACTACAATCAATGTAAGTGCGTTGTTACGAATAGTGTTACGTAATGTTCATTCAAGTGTTACGTAATGTTCATTACGTAACACTTGAAAATGAAATTTAAGTTGGCATTACTGACTGTCACATTACCAATATAATTAAAATTTAATGCATCAAATCTTAGATTTAAATGTTATCGATTCAAAGGCTAACTGATAAAATTTTATAACTAAATTCATATTTTGCTGGGTTTATTATAAATTACGACACCTATAAATATTTCAATAATATATGTAGAGGGGACTATGTTTCGTCATGTATCCCTACGCTCAATAATTGTCGTTTATTTTTATAAAAACAAACAAAGCTTGTTTGACATTTAGGTTATGTGCGTGATTATTACATGTAAACTGGTCATATTTTATTGTCTCCCATCTGCATCTATAGTTTATAATCTGTGTTTTATTGTGAGGTAAATATATACTACTAAATATTATTATCCTTTACTTATATTTATTAATATTTTAAGTAAGAAATGTCAAGCGACAGTGATATTTCAATTGGAACACCACTGGAGATACAAGCTAAAACTAAAAACGTAACAAATAATCTTTTGGTGACAAAATCTCGAGAACGATACGAATTTGTGTATCAAAAATTCATGGATTAGAGAAAACAAAATAGCATAATAAATTTCTAACTATTTGAATATTGTTTTTAATTTAGAAATAGTATTGAGGGGTCGTAGAAAAAGTATAGTACAAAACTCGAGAAGTAAAGCAATTACGCCCTCGTGAAATTACAAACTCGCCGCTACGCGGCTCGTGTGTCAATTTTTTCACTCGTGCGTAAATTGCTTCTTACTTCTCTCGTTATGTAATATACTATTAATCGGTACAAATAAGAAAATAGTATATTCCGTTATACCGGGTGTCTGTCTTAAAGGTGTACATAGGAGATTAACATGGGAAATCAGTTTTTTGCGTGCTGTTGCTCGGTGTTCTATCGGACAACAAAGATTGTAGTACCAATCGAAAGATATCATTTTTCTGAATCAAATGATGTAAAATACATTACAATTTAGTAGTAATTTGGTTCCGTAAATTAATTTTTAAATTTTGAAAATCCTCCGATTTATTCAGTTTTTATCGAAAATAAATGTAGTTACCTATGACTGTTTTGTTTTGATTTCTGTCAAACTATTTATTTGATGTTTCTGTCAATTTGTAAAATATGGTTATATTCAGTAATGACAAGCGTACTTTTATAATTTTTGCGTAAAGATTTTATTAAATAAATTAAAGTCTAAAAACCAGTTTTCTTTAAATAATATTAATTTATTAAGAGTTAAGTTTTTTTTAAATCGATGACAAAAAATTTAATTTTTATTAGCTCTGTTTTGTATATCTTCACAAAATATTCTTCCACTTTCTCGTCAAATGGAAAAAAGTTCTTGATTGCAGTGCATTTTGTAGGAATAAAAAGAACTTTTTTTTAAAAAATATGAACGATGTACACCCAATTCATTTCCAAAAAATCTAGTGCTATACGAAGGATCTACATTTATCATTCCTAAAACCCTTTCTTCCAATAAAGCACGTTCTTCTGCTCTTGCTAAATTGCAATTACTAAGCTCACGTGTATTTTTCGTGGATACTGGCATTTGTGGTTGCACTTGGATTCGGTCGATTCATAAATAGAAAATAGATCTCGCACTCTGAGCTAACTGTTTCCTCCAAAAAATAGTTTTACTATAAAAATACGCTCTTCAGTAGTATAACTAGCCATATTTTTACAAATTGTCTTAAACAAGTCCAAAAGTCAGAAACGTCAAATAAATAGCTTTACAGATATCAAAACAAAACAGTCATGGATGACTATATTTATTTACGATAAAAATTGAATAAACCGGAGAATTCTCAAAATTAAAAAATTAATTTACGGAACCAAATTACCACTAAATAGTAGTGTATTTTACTTCGTTTGATTCAGAAAAATGATATCTTTCGATAGGTACCACAATGATTGTTGTCCGATAGAACACCGAGCAACAGCACGCAAAAAACTGATTTCCCATGTTAATCTCCTATGTACACCTTTAAGACAGACACCCGGTATGTTGTAGACTATACTTTCTATAAAAAGGTTTTGGAAATTGTACAAAAATACAAATATAAAACTGTTGAAAACGTCAAACTCATATAAATCAAATTAAAACAAACAGACGTAACCATAGTAACTGAATCCAGATACTTCATATGTCGAGCTAATAAGCGGTGCTGATTCGTCGAAAATATTCCATACGCCGCGTATGGAATGTTAGTGATTCCATAACAATTTTTAGTAGTGGAATGTCCAGTTTCCAAAACAGTGTTATAGAAAAGTATTTACATCTCTTTTATTATTATAACAAAATTTACTGTAAAACGTGCATTACACGATGAATTTTTCTTTTCAAATGTCATTAAAAAGTTTTCTCTCTCGCACAATAAGTATTAAGAGAGATAGATTTAATTTACAAAAACAATCAGCGGTACTTTTTCTTAAAATTTCCAAAAAAAAAAAAAAAATTGACGCTATACTTGTACCTTCATGCTTTACCACATTACCATACATCCGCATGTTTTGCAATGGGCGAAATAGCTATCAAATGACAATTTAAAATTACTTGAAAAGAAAAACTTCATCATGTAAGGCCCGCTTAACTCAATTATTTACAGAGATATGCTCAAAATGCTTTACAGGACAGGCCTTTAACTAAATTACCTTTTGACGAAGGCCAGCCACCAATATCTAATCAGCTCTTAATTTGAATATCCAAGGTATAAATATTAAATATGAAATAGTTATTTACATTATACGTGCGGTAGGTTTAGTTTTACAGCGCGAAGTTTTGTATTGAAGCACGACGCGCAGCGGAGTGCTTTAATAAAACTGAGCGACGTATAATCAACTTAACGCACACATAATGTATTACATTTTCTGGCCGACATACCTTTTTATTATATTTATTTATATCTATGTATTTTCCATAAATTTTCCTAATTGATATTTATAGTAAGCTGTGCATCAAGACGCTTTGAAAAACTGTGGAACGTGAAAATAATCAACAATTTGTATAAAGTGTCATAATCAAAAGTAGAACCACTCCCTGAAAATATAAATTACGTTACGAGATATTTCCAGTTTTTGTGGTGTGGTGTAACGAGAAGAAAGGCAAAAATTATAAACTAAAAAATATGACAATTTAATAATTCTCGCATAGACTACATGAGCGATTCATATGTTACCTACCTTTCTCGATATTCTGTATTACAAATAATTTAATATAATTAAAATAAAATAAATCACCAATTCTCATCAATCCAATGAATCAGTTTTATATTTTGACATTTTATTAGATATGTGACAGTTACCAACTGTGAAATATCGGCACTTAGGATAAGTGTTAAGAGATGGTGCTGCTGGCAAATGTAATTTTTATTAAACATTTTTAGTTTTATTTATTTCTATGTTACTTTATTTAACGATTTTGGCGGTAACTAGAGTTTCTTTAATCATTCTTTATTATTACAAAGTTACTTTGTATTTTAATGGCCTCAAAAAGCTAAAAAATGTCGGTGCGCGTTCCCGCACCGCGGTGTTTCAAAGAGCATGGAAATTGTAAAATTGTAGTTACCGCAAACGTAAATGATGTGTGATTGTTATGTTTACAGTTCAGGAGGCCAGAAATAATATTTTCATTAGAGTCTGAAGTGGTCACTACAAAACATCTCGAAAATTTTAATTTCTAAAGGTAAAAAATATTGGATACAGTGGTAATATAAAATTGTAGCCAATACTATTCGGAAACGCATACAATTTTCGGTAAATGTACAAGCTCTCATCGTAATTTTCGACATTTGTAATATTGGAGAAATGTATTTTCATTTTCGAGGTTCGTAATATTCATGCTATTCTACAAATGTATTTTCTAGATTTGCAACATTCGTCATTTGTATTTTCGATAAATGTTCAAACTCTTAATTTTATTTTCAACATGTTTTGTATATTCGAGAAATGTATTTTCGTGATTTGTATTTTTATCTTACTATTCTTCATATTTTCTAGTATGACAAAGTTTAATATAATTCAGTTATTTACTGAGATATACCCAAATAGCCTGACATCTCTTCATGTAAACTACCACTTTCGGTTAATAGATAACTAACCTAAACATTCAAATTTTAAATATGAAATTTGAAGATGATATCCTTATTATATTTTTAGTGATTGTGGACAAAGATCGTCACACACACACACACACACACACACACACACACACACACACACACACATACACACACACACACACACATTTTTTATCGTTTATACGAGTTATTAATAATACAGCTGAATAATTTCGACATTTCAAACATTATCAGACTCATTATAAATAGCGATGAGCGGCTAAAATCCATTTAATGGATATTTCTGTCAATACAATGGAAATCAAAAATTAGTTTTTCTTGGTAAGAAGATATCTGAACTTATGAAGTTTGTACAGCCGAGGCATAATGTACATGGTGAAATCAAGCGTTTGGTGAGCTCCATTCGCACATGTTATGATCAATTCGTTGATATGGAAGAGCCGATGTTCAACGAAAATCATGAAACTGCAGTTGCTGATACGCAGACCTCGCCTTATTTGAGCGCAATTCAAGATAAACATGTAAAAAGTATGAAATCAAATGTGTCTCCAGAAAAGGGTGACGAGAATTTAAATAATTCTGACTGGAATAAGAATACATCTTTAAATGAGGGACTTTCAGCAACGAATTTAGCGGTAGTAACACCGAACAAAAGCGATGCCTCATTGATGGATTGGCAAATTGTTAAGAAGCGACAGTCGAGACCTATGAAACAGAGATCGTTACGTCCCAATGTCGTCATTGTGAAGACAAAGGAAGGTGGTCCTTCATGCGCAGAAATATTGCGCCAAATGAAGGGTGATTCATCCCTGAAGAATGTAGGTGAAAATGTGAGTAAGGTGAGAAGGAATGCGGCTGGAAATCTACTTCTGGAACTGAAGAAAACAGCAGTAGCTTCACAGGTGTCAGCCACCATTGCAGTAAGGCTGGCTGAGTCAGCTAAGGTAGAGACCAAGAGAGATGAGACCACATTAGAATTACGTGATCTCGACGAGCTGACAACAAGACAAGAAGTTTGTGATGCGTTGGGAAAGGAGTTGGATGATACCATTGCTGTTACGGCCATTATGTCCATGCGGAAAGCGTACAGCAGTACTCAAACTGCTGTTGTACGGTTACATACCGCTCTAGCCAGAAAGGCATTAGAGAAAGGCCGGGTTCGCATTGGCTGGGTGATCTGCCGCAACAGGGAGAAGATCGACGTGAAGAAATGCTTCAGATGTTGGGCATTTGGACATTTGGCGCGCGACTGCAAGGGGATCGATAGGTCCAAATGCTGTCTACGTTGCAGTGAAGATGGTCACAAGCGTGAATCCTGCACGAGTACGGGACCTTACTGCATCCTTTGTGAAAAAAGAAATCACCCGACAGGGAGTTATAGTTGCCCAGCATATCAGGCAGCTGTGAAGACTCTGTCGGAAAGAAAATGAGAATCATCCAACTCAATCTTAACCACTGTGAAGTAGCGCAAGATCTTTTAATGCAAATCGTGCGAGATCTAGACGTAGACATTGATATCTTATCGGAACAATTTAGAAACATTGAGGATTCGCGGGCTTGGATTTCCGACACTTCTAATCGAGCAGCAATTTGGGTATGCGGTAAAAACTTCTTACAAGAAATGCCGCAAACACCGAGATTTGTTTTGCCTGGGCCAAAGTGGAAGGCATCTACTTCTACAGTGTTTATGCTTCACCAAATACTTCACAGCGAGAATATAAAGATCTACTGAATGATCTAGAAGAGGATGCGAGAAATCGACGTCCGCTCATCATTGCAGGAGACTTCAATGCGTGGGCCACGGAATGGGGTAGCAGAGTAACAAATAGGAGGGGGAGGGGCGCTACTTGACTTCACCGCTTCCCTGGACATAGCCCTTCTTAACATAGGAACAACTCCAACGTTCATCCGAAATAACACTACCTCCATCATTGATGTGACTTTTGCCAGTGAGAACTTATCTTCACGAGTTACATCATGGCGAGTAAGTGATTATTACACCCACAGTGATCACCAGGCCATCTTTTTTGAAATTGATGCCCACGGTGGACGAAGATCAAGACAGATGTTAATGTCAGCCAAATGGAATTCAAAATCCTTCGATCGAGAATCATTTAACATTATGATGGAAGAGAACATTAAATTAACGGGTTCTCCTGAAAATATGTCTTCGCAGCTCATGTTGCTGATTTCTAATGCCTGCGACGCAGCGATGAAGAAGGGTTCCACAAGAAATCATCGTGCACCTGAAGAGATTGCTGAACTTCGGAGACGATGTCATTGCACCCGGCGTCAGGCACAGCGCGCCCGAGGTCGTGCTTACCATGACACTCTGATACTACGACACCACGAGGCACGGAGGGCTCTGAAACAAGCTATTAAAGATAGCAAGCGCCGCAGCTGAATTGAGCTCTGCGACTTGGTTGATGGTGACCCCTGGGGTAGACCATATAGAACGGTGATGGACAGGTTAAAAGCACGCACTTTAGATCAGCCATCCTGCCCAGTTCTACTTAGAAGGATAGTAACCACCTTGTTCCCCTAACAACCGGAAATTACCTATCCCGTAAACGTACAAGCCACTCGTCGCTTTGAAGCACCGCCAATTTCAGAAGAAGAACTTTTGAAGGCTTGCAATAAGATCGGAGATACCAAGGCTCCAGGTCCGGACTGTATTCCGAACGTCGCTCTTAAGGCAGCCATCAGAGCACGACCAGAAATTTTTCTGGAGATGTACAACGGTTGGAAGAATTCAGCGAAGGTGCTCGTGGTTTATCAGAAAACCAGTTTGGATTTCGAAAGCAGAAATCAACGGTAGATGCCATTAACGTTGTCACATCTACTGCACGAAAGGTTATTGAAGGGAGACGTTGGAAGAGAGGTGCTAAAAAGTACTGCGCCATAGTTACACTAGATGTAAAAAACGCCTTTAACACAGCAAATTGGAATTGTATTCTGGAGGCGCTGAGTTTGATGGAGGTCCCTGAATACATTTTGCGAATGATTTTGAGCTATTTTAAGGACAGAACGCTACTATATAACTCAGATATAGGGCCTAAGACCTACAAAGTTACAGGGCTCAGTACTCGGCCCTCTGCTATGGAACATAATGTACGACGCAGTTTTGAGGTTACCCATGCCTATTGGGACAAAGATGGTTGGATTTGCAGATGATGTTGCAGTGGTTGTTGTCTCAAAGTACTTAGAAGAAGTAACCCAGATGACAAATGAGGCCGTCGCCACAATACGCCGTTGGCTCTTTGCAAATGGGCTACAGTTGGCAGATCATAAAACTGAAGCAGTTCTGCTAACCAGCAGAAAGACAATAGAGACAATCACGATCACCGTTGGAGGCTGCAACATACCGTCACAGCCGTCACTCCGATATCTGGGGGTGCAGATAGATGCCAGGCTACGTTTTGATGAACATCTGCGTATCGTGAGTACGAGAGCAGCAGGAGTAGCTAACGCCCTGGTGAGGATTATGCCTAACATTGGAGGGTCTAGGCAGAGTCGCCGAAAGCTGCTTTTCAACGTTGTCAGCTCCATGTTGTTATACGCAGCCCCGATCTGGTCATCAGCAGCAGCAGTAGCTTCGTACACATCACAGATGACCTCCGTGTATCGCAGGTGTGCCCTGCGAGTGGCACGAGCATATCGCACGGTCTCGTACGATGCCGTATGTGTCATCGCCAACATGCCACCAATCCACCTGATGGTAGACGAAAGGGTCGAAATATATATACGTAGACGCGAAGATGGGCTTAACAATCGACGCATCATTGGCCAAGAGGCGAGGACAGAGTTGTCTGCACGATGGCAGCGGCTCTGGGATGCATCAAGCAAGGGACGATGGACCCATCGTCTTATACCGGATATCGCTGCATGGAATGGAAGAAAACACGGTGAGGTAGAATACTATCTTGTACAGCTACTGACAGGGCGTATCTGCACCGCTTTCATTTGGATGACGACGCGTCGTGTCCGACCTGCCGGCCGGTTCCTGAGGATGCAGAGCATGTGCTCTGTCATTGCCCGCGTTTCAATGACGCTCGCGAGATCTTGCGAGGTAAACTGCAACTGCCGCTGATTCCAGAGAACATCGTTGGAGAAATGCTTGCATCTCAAATCATATGGAATTCAGTATCAGAATTTGCGGCCATAGTTATGAAGGAGCTTAGACGTGCGGATAAAACGAGAAGAGGCCAACCTGTAGCTTAGAAGAAGAGGTTAAATCACCAGACAGCAGGGCGCATATTGCCAGTTCACCCTCTGCGAAGTAATGCCTGACGGCGGTCCCGTGGAGCGGTGGGTTGCAACGGGAGGTGGTTTTAGTGGGTAAAAAAACCGCACACCGTGGAGCGCGGGCTTCACGGCGTCTTTTGAAGATTTCCACCTACCTTCGTAAAAAACACACACACACACACACACACACACACACACACACACACACACACACACACACACACACACACACACACACACACACACACACACACACACACACACACACACACACACACACACACACACACACACACTGCAGCAATCAGAGGCCAAACATGGTTTCAAGCTAAGAAGAAGATAAAAGACAGAAAGTATTGAAGGAATTATGGCAAAAAAGCTCTCGAAGAGAATGCGGAGGAAGAAGGTATGTGTGATATGAATCATTGTTATCTAAAGCTATCAATATGAATTTATAGGTATTAGCTAATAAACAATGAAATATCTCGCTTATTTATCAATTTTGCAATTATTTCACTTAAGGTGATTTATACAACATACAGGCTAATTGATAGCTTATGTACATTAATGATATCATTTCCAGTTTACTAGTAATTAATATCAACTTTGAAATTTCAGGTGGTACGTACTATATATTTTTTACAAATTTGAAAAGTACGTCAAGATTGCCAAAATCTTGTAAAATAATCCACATGTTACAGTATTAAAAAATAAAATGGCAAGCATTTTAATTATCCCTAATCGGAAAAGTATAGCAAGCCATGAGGCTGCATAGAAATAATAAAATTAATTAAAACAATTAACAAAACAATGGTAACAAGATAAATGTCGACTATCAATTAGTGTTATTAATTTTTAGCTGCAAGTTTCATGTTGGGATGTAAGAAATCTGTCGAATAAATAGTTTATTGAATCCTTATGTAATCGCTACGTAATAGCCGGCACCCATAATAGCTGACGTTACGCCCAAAAACCACAATTATTCAGTTGTTATTTAATCGCAAAAAAAGAAAATTGCAAAATTTACATTTTACCCAATATCTAGTGACCTATGCATTCAGTTGAATAAAAAAATACAGTACAAACTACCCTACTAAAGAGGCAACTTTCTTCTAATTTAACCAATCTCGTATCTCTTTCGGTTCTCGAGATCCTAATGCATTCGTATCTTAAATGGGACACGCTATATATCGCTTCACTTGTTTCTAGAAGCTTCAGGAGTCTTCTCTATTGTGGCACGAGCTGATCGTTTCTAACAGGTCGGTGCTGCGTCTTTTTAACTTATTTATCGAATCGGCGGCGTAAGCCGACAAGTTTCAATTTGTCGTTGCCGCGTCTGTTACAATATATAATTATTATCTCTTCCACAATTGCGATTTGTACTTACTTTGGCTGCTTGGTGTTGGGGAGTAGCCCTAAATAAACTAATTTAGATTTGTATTATAAAAAAAGTTGTGTGGCGACTGCACCAAATTTTTTAATATAATTCCATTAAAAGAAACGGAAATAAATACATTACGTCTATGAAGTGTGTTGGGCGTTATTAGAATGTCGTCCGTCGTCACGGCTAACAAATTCAATGTTTGTTTCTCCAAATAGGTATAAATAAATAGGTATAATACTATTAGTTTCATATTACTTGTCAAATAACTTTATATATTATACAAACAGTTACTGGGTTTCCCATAAATACATACGTGCAAACATGTACCCATACATAAATCAAATTACTAATAGAAATATAATTTATAAATCCTCCTTCTTCGCTGATGACAATAAGAACAGTGGAATCATACAAGCTAAAAAAGACAATGAATATAAGTATCACATTTTCTGTACATAAATAATGAAATCTTCACCTAAAACACTGCTTCCTATATATACAAATGGTGGCGCACAGCCAGCAACCAACAGCATAGGAAACACGAGGTTCCCAAGAATAGAACCTACCCGGCCAGATGTTGTTGCAATTAGAACTGTCAATGTCCTGCAAGCATTCATTTTACCAAGAATGTAAATAGTATATGTGAATAAAAGTATTTGATTCATAAATTAAAAGTGTGGAACAGAACTCTCTAATGTTAAAATACGCTTCTAGCAATCTGCGTGGGGTAGCGTGGCCGAGTGGTCTAAGGTGCTGGTTTAAAGCACCAGTCTCTTCGGAGGCATTGGTTCGAATCCTACCGCTGCCACAGAGTACTTTTTATGATTGAATTTGGCTGATAAACCGATATGCGTGTCGGATAAATATACACTTTAATTTTGCCCTGTAGCATCTAGCATTATCCTCTACTAGTAAAATTCAAAACCTAATCATATAGGACGCCTTTAGAGTTGCACTATATACCCAGTCGTATATTTCAAAAGTTATGCTAGTAGATTCTATCTAAAGGAAATATGTTCCTTTTAATATATATAAAGCATATGACCTTCAATAATCTCTTTTTAGTTTCCCATTTTACAAAATTCCCACATTTGAATTTTTCCAAAATTACTTGGTTTTGGACAACACTACCGAACGCGAGTACCGGACTACAGATTTGCACAGATACAATCTTTTGTATCCGAATCCGAACCTCATCCGTAGATTTCCTATCCGCATCCGCTTAGTTTTCAAAATTTTAAATCGGAATCTGAATAAAATTCTTTATATCTACTTAAATGTGGTATTAAAAAGAAATATTATTATTCGAAATAATGATCATAATACGAGTATATAGCAGATTAGGAAGAATAACTAAAAAAATCGGGCCTATTCTCTAAAAAGTTGCAAGTGTCACAAAAATTAATTAAGTTTTGACAGCTAATGAATTTTCAATAGTTATATCACGAGTGCTAAGAATTTAATCGATTAAATTTGACATGTCTAGCTTATGCAAAAAATTCTGCATAATAAGTGTTTGAGTACATAATAATTTGAAAATTTTATTTTAAATTATTATGTACGAAAACACTTTTTTAAAAGTAAAATTTTGTAAATAAGCTAGACATCAAATTTAATCGATTCAATTCTTTAGCACGAGGGATGTCAAGATTATTTTCATGAATTCATAGCATAAACTTTAATATTTGCTGAAGAAATCTTACTAAAACGTTGATTTTTGACACATTTTCACATAAATAAATCGGTACACACATAAACTTAAAGCACCATAAAATTATGCTGTTTTAGTGTAAATATAGCAAATTGATTATTTTTGTTTTTATTTGTCAAATATATGTCAAAAATTAGTAAATAAAAATAGCTTGATTTGAATAATTCGGCATGTTTAAAGATATTGAATACCAGTAAAGGAAAAAACATGTAAGTATCTTGCTTCTGCAACTAATTATCCAGCTAAATATGCCTTCAAAATGTTCAAAATTTGCATATAAAATCAAGCTTCAATTTAATCGCGAATAAACAGCATGGTGCTGTTTAATCATTTATCTAAAATGCACAACAATGGAAAATGAGATATTCGGATTGGTCAAATTTGTAATGAGTGAAATAATCACCATTAAACATTTTAATTTAATTTTAAGCGACTTTGTCAGCATTAAAGGTGCTACGCAACAACTTCGTATAGAATTAGGCCGGATTTCTACTTCCAAAACGGTCAGTTTACAAAGGAAGATGGAATATTGTAAATGAATAAATAAATTTAGAATACTTTTTTTAAATTTAAGTTTTAGGCACCAGTCTCTTCGGAGGAACAAAGTACTTTTTATAATTAAGTGAATAAAGTATACTGGGTGTTATGAAAGTCCTCAGACATACAGTGTACGGTAGCGTGGCCGAGCGGTCTAAGGCGCTGGTTTTAGGCACCAGTCTCTTCGGAGGCGTGGGTTCGAATCCCACCGCTGCCACAGAGTACATTTTGTTATTGATAAAGTGAATAATATCTACCGGGTGTTGAAATAGTTTCCAAGTCATATAATGAGCGGTAGCGTGGCCGAGCTGTCTAAGGCGCATGTTTTAGGCACCAGTCTCTTCGGAGGCGTGGGTTCGAATCCCACCGCTGCCACAAAGTACTTTTTATAATTGATTAAGCGAATAAAGTATATTGGGTGTTATGAAAGTCCCCAGACATACAGTGTACGGTAGCGTGGCCGAGCGGTCTAAGGCGCTGGTTTTAGGCACCAGTCTCTTCGGAGGCGTGGGTTCGAATCCCACCGCTGCCACAAAGTACTTTTTATAATTGATTAAGTGAATAATGTATACTGGGTGTTATGAAAGTCCCCAGACATACAGTGTACGGTAGCGTGGCCGAGCGGTCTAAGGCGCTGGTTTTAGGCACCAGTCTCATCGGAGGCGTGGGTTTGAATCTTACCGCTGCCACAAAGTACTTTTTGTAATTGATTAAGTGAATAAAGTGTACTTGGTGTTATGAAAGTCCCCAGACATACAGCGAACGGTAGCGTGGCCGAGCATTCTAAGGCGCTGGTTTTAGGCACCAGTCTCTTCGGAGGCGTGGGTTCGAATCCCACCGCTGCCACAAAGTACTTTTTATAATTGATTAAGCGAATAAAGTATATTGGGTGTTATGAAAGTCCCCAGACATACAGTGTACGGTAGCGTGGCCGAGCGGTCTAAGGCGCTGGTTTTAGGCACCAGTCTCTTCGGAGGCGTGGGTTCGAATCCCACCGCTGCCACAAAGTACTTTTTATAATTGATTAAGCGAATAAAGTATATTGGGTGTTATGAAAGTCCCCAGACATACAGTGTACGGTAGCGTGGCCGAGCGGTCTAAGGCGCTGGTTTTAGGCACCAGTCTCTTCGGAGGCGTGGGTTCGAATCCCACCGCTGCCACAAAGTACTTTTTATAATTGATTAAGTGAATAATGTATACTGGGTGTTATGAAAGTCCCCAGACATACAGTGTACGGTAGCGTGGCCGAGCGGTCTAAGGCGCTGGTTTTAGGCACCAGTCTCTTCGGAGGCGTGGGTTTGAATCTTACCGCTGCCACAAAGTACTTTTTGTAATTGATTAAGTGAATAAAGTGTACTTGGTGTTATGAAAGTCCCCAGACATACAGCGAACGGTAGCGTGGCCGAGCGGTCTAAGGCGCTGGTTTTAGGCACCAGTCTCTTCGGAGGCGTGGGTTCGAATCCCACCGCTGCCACAAAGTACTTTTTATAATTGATTAAGCGAATAAAGTATATTGGGTGTTATGAAAGTCCCCAGACATACAGTGTACGGTAGCGTGGCCGAGCGGTCTAAGGCGCTGGTTTTAGGCACCAGTCTCTTCGGAGGCGTGGGTTCGAATCCCACCGCTGCCACAAAGTACTTTTTGTAATTGATTAAGTGAATAAAGTTTACTTGGTGTTATGAAAGTCCCCAGACATACAGCGTACGGTAGCGTGGCCGAGCGGTCTAAGGCGCTGGTTTTAGGCACCAGTCTCTTCAGAGGCGTGGGTTCGAATTCCACCGCTGCCACAAAGTACTTTTTATAATTGATTAAGTGAATAATGTATACTGGGTGTTATGAAAGTCCCCAGACATACAGTGTACGGTAGTGTGGCCGAGCGGTCTAAGGCGCTGGTTTTAGGCACCAGTCTCTTCGGAGGCGTGGGTTTGAATCTTACCGCTGCCACAAAGTACTTTTTGTAATTGATTAAGTGAATAAAGTGTACTTGGTGTTATGAAAGTCCCCAGACATACAGCGAACGGTAGCGTGGCCGAGCGGTCTAAGGCGCTGGTTTTAGGCACCAGTCTCTTCGGAGGCGTGGGTTCGAATCCCACCGCTGCCACAAAGTACTTTTTGTAATTGATTAAGTGAAAAAAGTATACTGGGTGTTATGAAAGACCCCAGACATACAGTGTACGGTAGCGTGGCCGAGCGGTCTAAGGCGCTGGTTTTAGTCACCAGTCTCTTCAGAGGCTTGGGTTCGAATCCCACCGCTGCCACAAAGTACTTTATATAATTGATTAAGTGAATAAAGTATTCTGGGTGTTATGAAAGTCCCCAGACATACAGTGTACGGTAGCGTGGCCGAGCGGTCTAAGGCGCTGGTTTTAGGCACCAGTCTCTTCGGAGGCGTGGGTTTGAATCTTACCGCTGCCACAAAGTACTTTTTGTAATTGATTAAGTGAATAAAGTGTACTTGGTGTTATGAAAGTCCCCAGACATACAGCGAACGGTAGCGTGGCCGAGCGGTCTAAGGCGCTGGTTTTAGGCACCAGTCTCTTCGGAGGCGTGGGTTCGAATCCCACCGCTGCCACAAAGTACTTTTTATAATTGATTAAGCGAATAAAGTATATTGGGTGTTATGAAAGTCCCCAGACATACAGTGTACGGTAGCGTGGCCGAGCGGTCTAAGGCGCTTGTTTTAGGCACCAGTCTCTTCGGAGGCGTGGGTTCGAATCCCACCGCTGCCACAAAGTACTTTTTATAATTGATTAAGCGAATAAAGTATATTGGGTGTTATGAAAGTCCCCAGACATACAGTGTACGGTAGCGTGGCCGAGCGGTCTAAGGCGCTGGTTTTAGGCACCAGTCTCTTCGGAGGCGTGGGTTCGAATCCCACCGCTGCCACAAAGTACTTTTTATAATTGATTAAGTGAATAATGTATACTGGGTGTTATGAAAGTCCCCAGACATACAGTGTACGGTAGCGTGGCCGAGCGGTCTAAGGCGCTGGTTTTAGGCACCAGTCTCTTCGGAGGCGTGGGTTTGAATCTTACCGCTGCCACAAAGTACTTTTTGTAATTGATTAAGTGAATAAAGTGTACTTGGTGTTATGAAAGTCCCCAGACATACAGCGAACGGTAGCGTGGCCGAGCGGTCTAAGGCGCTGGTTTTAGGCACCAGTCTCTTCGGAGGCGTGGGTTCGAATCCCACCGCTGCCACAAAGTACTTTTTATAATTGATTAAGCGAATAAAGTATATTGGGTGTTATGAAAGTCCCCAGACATACAGTGTACGGTAGCGTGGCCGAGCGGTCTAAGGCGCTGGTTTTAGGCACCAGTCTCTTCGGAGGCGTGGGTTCGAATCCCACCGCTGCCACAAAGTACTTTTTGTAATTGATTAAGTGAATAAAGTTTACTTGGTGTTATGAAAGTCCCTAGACATACAGCGTACGGTAGCGTGGCCGAGCGGTCTAAGGCGCTGGTTTTAGGCACCAGTCTCTTCAGAGGCGTGGGTTCGAATTCCACCGCTGCCACAAAGTACTTTTTATAATTGATTAAGTGAATAATGTATACTGGGTGTTATGAAAGTCCCCAGACATACAGTGTACGGTAGCGTGGCCGAGCGGTCTAAGGCGCTTGTTTTAGGCACCAGTCTCTTCGGAGGCGTGGGTTCGAATCCCACCGCTGCCACAAAGTACTTTTTATAATTGATTAAGCGAATAAAGTATATTGGGTGTTATGAAAGTCCCCAGACATACAGTGTACGGTAGCGTGGCCGAGCGGTCTAAGGCGCTGGTTTTAGGCACCAGTCTCTTCGGAGGCGTGGGTTCGAATCCCACCGCTGCCACAAAGTACTTTTTATAATTGATTAAGTGAATAATGTATACTGGGTGTTATGAAAGTCCCCAGACATACAGTGTACGGTAGCGTGGCCGAGCGGTCTAAGGCGCTGGTTTTAGGCACCAGTCTCTTCGGAGGCGTGGGTTTGAATCTTACCGCTGCCACAAAGTACTTTTTGTAATTGATTAAGTGAATAAAGTGTACTTGGTGTTATGAAAGTCCCCAGACATACAGCGAACGGTAGCGTGGCCGAGCGGTCTAAGGCGCTGGTTTTAGGCACCAGTCTCTTCGGAGGCGTGGGTTCGAATCCCACCGCTGCCACAAAGTACTTTTTATAATTGATTAAGCGAATAAAGTATATTGGGTGTTATGAAAGTCCCCAGACATACAGTGTACGGTAGCGTGGCCGAGCGGTCTAAGGCGCTGGTTTTAGGCACCAGTCTCTTCGGAGGCGTGGGTTCGAATCCCACCGCTGCCACAAAGTACTTTTTGTAATTGATTAAGTGAATAAAGTTTACTTGGTGTTATGAAAGTCCCTAGACATACAGCGTACGGTAGCGTGGCCGAGCGGTCTAAGGCGCTGGTTTTAGGCACCAGTCTCTTCAGAGGCGTGGGTTCGAATTCCACCGCTGCCACAAAGTACTTTTTATAATTGATTAAGTGAATAATGTATACTGGGTGTTATGAAAGTCCCCAGACATACAGTGTACGGTAGTGTGGCCGAGCGGTCTAAGGCGCTGGTTTTAGGCACCAGTCTCTTCGGAGGCGTGGGTTTGAATCTTACCGCTGCCACAAAGTACTTTTTGTAATTGATTAAGTGAATAAAGTGTACTTGGTGTTATGAAAGTCCCCAGACATACAGCGAACGGTAGCGTGGCCGAGCGGTCTAAGGCGCTGGTTTTAGGCACCAGTCTCTTCGGAGGCGTGGGTTCGAATCCCACCGCTGCCACAAAGTACTTTTTGTAATTGATTAAGTGAAAAAAGTATACTGGGTGTTATGAAAGTCCCCAGACATACAGTGTACGGTAGCGTGGCCGAGCGGTCTAAGGCGCTGGTTTTAGTCACCAGTCTCTTCAGAGGCTTGGGTTCGAATCCCACCGCTGCCACAAAGTACTTTATATAATTGATTAAGTGAATAAAGTATTCTGGGTGTTATGAAAGTCCCCAGACATACAGTGTACGGTAGCGTGGCCGAGCGGTCTAAGGCGCTGGTTTTAGGCACCAGTCTCTTCGGAGGCGTGGGTTCGAATCCCACCGCTGCCACAAAGTACTTTTTGTAATTGATTAAGTGAAAAAAGTATACTGGGTGTTATGAAAGTCCCCAGACATACAGTGTACGGTAGCGTGGCCGAGCGGTCTAAGGCGCTGGTTTTAGGCACCAGTCTCTTCGGAGGCGTGGGTTCGAATCCCACCGCTGCCACAAAGTACTTTTTGTAATTGATTAAGTGAAAAAAGTATACTGGGTGTTATGAAAGTCCCCAGACATACAGTGTACGGTAGCGTGGCCGAGCGGTCTAAGGCGCTGGTTTTAGGCACCAGTCTCTTCAGAGGCGTGGGTTCGAATCCCACCGCTGCCACAAAGTACATTTTGTAATTGATTAAGTGAAAAAAGTATACTGGGTGTTATGAAGGTCCCCAGACATACAGTGTACGGTAGCGTGGCCGGGCGGTCTAAGGCGCTGGTTTTAGGCACCAGTCTCTTCGGAGGCATGGGTTCGAATCCCACCGCTGCCACAACGTACTTTTTGTTATTGATAAAGTGCATAATATCTACCGGGTGTTGAAATAGTTTCCAAGTCATATAATGAGCGGTGGCGTGGCCGAGCGGTCTAAGGCGCTGGTTTTAGGCACCAGTCTCTTCGGAGGCGTGGGTTCGAATCCCACCGCTGCCACAAAGTACATTTTGTAATTGATTAATTGAATAAAGTATACTGGGTGTTATGAAAGTCCCCAGACATACAGTGTACGGTAGCGTGGCCGAGCGGTCTAAGGCGCTGGTTTTAGGCACCAGTCTCTTCAGATGCGTGGGTTCGAATCCCACCGCTGCCACAAAGTACTTTTTGTAATTGATTAAGTGAATAAAGTTTACTTGGTGTTATTAAAGTCCCCATACATACAGTGTACGGTAGAATGGCCGATCGGTCTTAGGCGCTGGTTTTAGGCACCAGTCTCATCGGAGGCGTGGGTTCGAATCCCACCGCTGCCACAGAGTACATTTTGTTATTGATAAAGTGAATAATATCTACCGAGTGTTGAAATAGTTTCCAAGTCATATAATGAGCGGTGGCGTGGCCGAGCGGTCTAAGGAGCTGGTTTTAGGCACCAGTCTCTTCGGAGGCGTGGGTTCGAATCCCACCGCTGCCACAAAGTACTTTTTGTAATTGATTAAGTGAAAAAAGTATACTGGGTGTTATGAAAGTCCCCAGACATACAGTGTACGGTAGCGTGGCCGAGCGGTCTAAGGCGCTGGTTTTAGGCACCAGTCTCTTCGGAGGCGTGGGTTCGAATCCCACCGCTGCCACAAAGTACTTTTTGTAATTGATTAAGTGAAAAAAGTATACTGGGTGTTATGAAAGTCCCCAGACATACAGTGTACGGTAGCGTGGCCGAGCGGTCTAAGGCGCTGGTTTTAGGCACCAGTCTCTTCAGAGACGTGGGTTCGAATCCCACCGCTGCCACAAAGTACTTTTTGTAATTGATTAAGTGAAAAAAGTATACTGGGTATTATGAAAGTCCCCAGACATACAGTGTACGGTAGCGTGGCCGAGCGGTCTAAGGCGCTGGTTTTAGTCACCAGTCTCTTCAGAGGCTTGGGTTCGAATCCCACCGCTGCGACAAAGTACTTTATATAATTGATTAAGTGAATAAAGTATACTGGGTGTTATGAAAGTCCCCAGACATATAGTGTACGGTAGCATGGCCAAGCGGTCTAAGGCGCTGGTTTTAGTCACCAGTCTCTTCAGAGGCTTGGGTTCGAATCCCACCGCTGCCACAAAGTACATTTTGTAATTGATTAAGTGAAAAAAGTATACTGGGTGTTATGAAAGTCCCCAGACATACAGTGTACGGTAGCGTGGCCGGGCGGTCTAAGGCGCTGGTTTTAGGCACCAGTCTCTTCGGAGGCATGGGTTCGAATCCCACCGCTGCCACAACGTACTTTTTGTTATTGATAAAGTGAATAATATCTACCGGGTGTTGAAATAGTTTCCAAGTCATATAATGAGCGGTGGCGTAGCCGAGCGGTCTAAGGCGCTGGTTTTAGGCACCAGTCTCTTCAGATGCGTGGGTTCGAATCCCACCGCTGCCACAAAGTACTTTTTATAATTGATTTAGTGAATAAAGTATACTGGGTGTTATGAAAGTCCCCAGACATACAGTGTACGGTAGCGTGGCCGAGCGGTCTAAGGCGCTGGTTTTAGGCACCAGTCTCTTCGGAGGCGTGGGTTCGAATCCCACCGCTGCCACAAAGTACTTTTTGTAATTGATTAATTGAATAAAGTATACTGGGTGTTATGAAAGTCCCCAGACATACAGTGTACGGTAGCGTGGCCGAGCGGTCTAAGGCGCTGGTTTTAGGCACCAGTCTCTTCAGATGCGTGGGTTCGAATCCCACCGCTGCCACAAAGTACTTTTTGTAATTGATTAAGTGAATAAAGTATATTGGGTGTTATTAAAGTCCCCAGACATACAGTGTACGGTAGCGTGGCCGAGCGGTCTAAGGCGCTGGTTTTAGGCACCAGTCTCTTCGGAGGCGTGGGTTCGAATCCCACCGCTGCCACAGAGTACTTTTTATGATTATAAAATTTGTGTCCGTATTCAGCACTCATATTTAACTCAATCAAAAATGATACCATGTACAATAAAATAGAAGTAGTTTGGTAGATACTAGATACGTATAACCAAATAATTAGATACGATAATAAAATATTCCAAATGTTTATTATAAGCGATTTCAGATAGTATGTGTGCTAAATTTGGCCCATTTGTATTTTAGATTAGCATCTACCTCATCCTTCACTATACAATATTATGCATTTTACTCTTAAAGATTTACATTTACTTACCTGAAGCTCGTTGGAAATAACTCCACGACAATGCTCATAAATGTAACGAGAGCAACTTCAGTTTGAGCTGTGTACAGAGCAGAAATTAATAAAATAAGTATTGAGTCCGTAAGCCAAATTAACGCTATTCCACTAATTCCCGATATGAAGAGTAGAAAACCTAAAATGCAACATGAAATTGTATACATAATATCAAATCAATTGCTCAATGTTTACCTAATACGATGTGCCTATTAATATAGTATGTTGCTATTATAACAATTATGTACATTACTACTGAGCAGGCTCCAATAATACATAGTTTAAAGAAGACTTCGTCACTTGACTGTTGCTGAAATAATTTTTAGTTCTTATGATGCAGTATACGCTATAAAATTTGAGGACAAAAAATAAAAGAAATGTACCAAAATATAAGGACCGGAAACACAATGAATTTTCAAACAAATATACCTATATAAAAAAATCAAACGTATATTGTTATATACTATTATTGATTTTGAAATTGCGGTATTTTATGTATATTTTTATAACGAAGGTCAAAGATATTTTTTATAATTATACATTCATTAAATATTTTTAAAAAACGCTATCCGGCGATACTGTTGTTGATTTTCAACTCTTAAATAACCCGAGTTTTATTGCACAATTATTGTGCGATTCATACATGCTCGTCAATATTTCACACTCGGAATCATTCGTTCCCAAACAATCATTTATACCCAACCATTAATATTAATATTGCAAAAAATATTTGACGGTAGTTGAAAATTCATTTTTGATATTTTAATTAAACTCTTTTCTTTGAGTTCTATAATTTGATTCACTTGGTAGGATATAATCAATATTTATTTCATTTAATATTCTCAGAACCAGAAGCAATAAACACTAATTGGTTACTAGGTACAAATTCAAAAGTATACAAAGACAACAAAATAATTCTGAAACCAACTGGGAATTACGGAATTTAATGAGTATTGTGGAGGGCAGTTTTGGGTTTGATATTTGGTTTTGGTCATCGTAAAAATAAAATTTCGGTTTTGATTAGGGTTTCGGGTTTTATACAATAATCGGTTTTGGTGAACCGGTTTTATTTAAATGTTTCGGTATTGCAAATAAAATAAAAGAAATGAACTAAATATTGTTTAAAACTACTTTGAGCAGTTAGGCCGCTTTCGATCTTCGCAAAAAAATAATTAATGTTAAATTTAACTAAGTAAACATCTAATATTTTTTTATCCAAGTTTGATCGTACACATGACTAAACGTGTCTAATCCTAACAAAAAACACACTATATGGTTTTGGTTTTGGTCCTGACTTTTATTTTTATTTTTCGGTTAACGGTGTTGATCCCGGTTTCGGTTACCATACCTGATTCCAACATTGAAATAATACAGAAATTACAGTCTAAAATTTTAAGATCATTCATACATGCTCCAAGCTAGAAGGTATATTCCAAATTACATACCTAATACATACGGATCTCAACGTAAAATAACGATAGAAAAAGTGACACTAAGAATAATATATCAACAGGCTAGAAAATCATACCAACAATAGTGCTACAAACCTACTAGATGACCAAAACAATTATATATTAAAGAGATATAATAAACCTTTAGATTTTGGAAATAGATTCCAATATAACTAAATTAATTATGCACCCTGGTAAATATCAGTGGACATAATCCCGTTTATGATAAATGTACTATAAATATTTACTTATTGTTCAAATGTGAGGGATTGTAAATTTTCAATTGAATTAAAAAAAAATTTACTAGCATCTTTTATTTGACACTTTTTTGCAGCTTATTTCATATTCGCAATAAATTAAATTAAATGTTTTGTGTGTCATTAGAATTTCCGGTTTTACATTTATAATCAAAATAAATTAAGTTTTTCGTATAATTGTGAAGTTTTATTACTCTATCTTTTCTCGTTCATGCGTTGTTGAACATACGGCACACATCCATCCATCCACAAAGATGCATTGAGAAAATGGTTAAAACCAATTTTCGGGACTTCGAAACATGTATCTCTGTGAAAATCTTGCAATCGCGTTCTTTCACAATGGTATAAAGTAAAGAAGAGCCAATTATTTGAAAATCATACGACAATTTTGCTTCTTTGAAAATAATTTACTGCAAAGCAATGATATTTAGGAAATCTAATTTATGACTATGAAACTTTAATCTTTGGCTCTGATAATGTGTATAATACATAATAAGTCTCATTATTTATATTAATGCGTATGTTCCACCAAAACTTTTAAATAAAATTCAGGAAAATAATAATAAATATATTTTTATGAGTATGCTTCGTAGCGATATAAATTTTAAAAAGTTTGTCACGATTTATCTTAACGAAGGTATGAAATAAAATTAATTATGATAAATTCTTACTACGGTGCAAGATTGTTCTGTTTCTGTCTCATTGAACATATTTTCTCCGTACGTTTTATTGACAGCATCGCCTATAACTTGACACATTCCAGCATAGCCGTTTGTATTATTCGAGTTATATGTGTCCATTAAAGTGAATATTTCTGGTAACCATATTCTTAAAGTGTTTGCCCTAAAATAAGTGAATAATTAATATTTTGCATTTTAATTTTAATGTGAAATTTTTATAACACAAACCCCTGCATTAATAGTAATTGTGCTGCCATACACAATATTATTCTATTAAGATACGGAGGCGAAAATAGTGGTTTAAATTGATTCCAAGCTTTGTATATTGATTGGCAAGTATTATTTAGCTTTTTGGGAACAGCTTCTTCCGGCTTGTTCTCACACAATAGTTGAATAATCTAAAATAAATAAGCATAAATAAATAATTTTGGTGTGAGCCCTAATAAAATAGTTATTTTAAGAGCTTTTATAAAAAGGATTTTGGTACACGATACCTCTAGATCTAGACTCTAGACATTTGTGTTTTAATTAAGTCACCTGACGAATGCTTGTATAAACCAGAATTTAGTTATCATCTTTGTGAGCTCCATTACTTGTATGAAGAGCATCAAGGCGATAGATAATTTCGTTCCTACTAAGAAATGTGGAACGTTGTCATTAAAACTTGTGAGAAAATCTTTGTTGCTCCTCACATAAATAAAATAAGGACTTTATTAAGGCTTACAATAAAAAATTTGCGGAGTTTCACGGTAATAAGAGCAAATCAAGAGAGCAAAAAAGAAACAAATATAAATAAAATAGTAATTTATATATCTAATAACTTGCTATTAAAATAGGCGAATATCCGAACTATTCCGTTGACAGCTGCGTTAGGTAGTTAGGACATACTTTATTATACGAATCTCTCTAAGTTTATACATTATTTTTGTTTAATAGATAGGATGTTAAAAAATAACGTTAGGTTTAAAAGAAGTATCAAAATTGGACCAAATGAGACATAAAATGAATCCATTTTATAATAAAAATTAAAAAATACGTTTTTATTATCTATAAATTTTATCACGCTGATATTTTTATTATATTTATTATAATAATTAATAACCAGCTCCACTAACTAACATCTTTGGGAGCCGTGATTTAATGGCTAATAACTGCTCTTCAAGCGTACAAAATATATCTCTTACCGAGATGTGTGAAAGCAGATGAGTGCCACACCTAATATGAGAAAAGCCGTGATCATATATTCATTTACTGATAATTATTGAATGAAGTTTTTAGGAAGAATCCTTGTAAAATGAAGAGAAAAGAGAATAAATGGAGACATATGTACATACGTAATGAACTAAAAGTGAAAGTAGAAGAATTCATCATGCAAGAGAGAAAACACATTTAACGAATGGAGAGGACAAGTTAAAACTAAATGGGACATCATATTAATGAAAAAAGATCAGGAAGACCTCGAAAGAAATGGAAAGCTGTAAGGTGGCTAAAGTAAAATTATATGATCGCAATCAGTGCTGGAATTCTATATAAGATGCAAGGAATAAACAAACGGAATATTGTCGATATCTTATGGAAGAAGAAAACTGGACTATAAGTATGTAAATATTTGAAAATTTAAAATATATTAAAAGATTATAATTCATGTTTGATAATGCCAAAATGTTGGCTGAAAGACTGTATAATCTAAAAAAAAATTAAAAGTAAATTTCTTTCCCTTATTGACTCGTATATATATATATATATATATATATATATATATATATATATATATATATATATATTTCCTAAACAATTATTTTTTTCTCTTTTGTTACTTCTTTAGCAAAACCTAATCTGCATGGACTTGTTTATGAATATACGGACAGACATTCTTGTCTTGTATACAAAGATATATTCTTACTCACTGGATAAGAATTAGCAGGTTGACCTGTATTCATCGCATATATATGTTGGAATATTTTTAGAGCTTCATCATGCTTTCCAGTCATAAATAAGAATTTTGGACTTTCGGGAAATGCCATAAAAGATAAACTTGTAACTAAACTGGGAATAGCGCATATCAATAAATATAACTGCCAGGATCGAACTAAAACATAAATAATAATTATTATACGGAACTTTTTTAGTACGAATTATTAACTTACTGTAATGAAAATCTATGGGCAAAATGGCCCAAGCGAGCAGAGGAAGGAACAAATTTGCCAATCCTATCAATATACCTGACCACAAGATCATCCTGCTTCTATTTTTGTTATTGTGGCACTCAGATAAGTAAGATATTATGATGCCACTTGGAGCCATTATTCTGAAAGATATTCGTTATTTGTAACATATAATATATTATTAGTGTGGACTCAATAATAACGACCATTTGTATAAATCTATTTAGACTATAGCTGTGTACTCATATTAGAATTTTAAATAAGGGAAAATGAAAGATCTTGTAGTAGTCATTTTATTAAAATTCATTAACCCACCAACTTGTTATACAATGTCTGTTATGGTATTGGTTGATTTTTTTTTATACGAAGATGCGGAGCGGACTAAATACGTAGGTCATCAGCCGCCTCATGAGTGGATGATTGTGAATTTTATGAACACCCCACATGACCATGCTCTTCGGTAGGATACGAACTCGAGACCTGTGGTTTTCTAGGTTAGTGTGGTTGCTTTTAATTGTTAATTTATTTTGTGTGTAGATTTCGCTAGATAACCAAGATTTCTTGTAACAAATGTATTTAATAAAAATTGTTAATTTGAAGTAAGAACTATGGGGGTCAGCAAGTACCTCCAACATCGAAATAATCGAAAGATTTCAATCAACAATCCTTCGTATGACTCTCAATCCTTCATGGTTTGTCCCCAACTGGATTATTCAAAATCCGTTCCAAAAGCCTTCCGTTTAAGAAGAGATTCCCAGACTAAGTGTAAAATACCTTAAGACTAAAGTGTCACAAAAAGAAACTAACTGTGAAACTCGGGATGTAAGGTAGTATTATAGTTGTTTACATTATAAGCAAGGTAAAACAGTTTTAACTGCTGAATGGAAGATATGACCGGCGAGCCGATCAGGCGAGCCTGTCACATCCCTGAAGCAGTAAAAACAGTTACCTTGTGTGTATTGTTACTTATTTGTAAATCAAAATAAAACTATGAAATGTCCTGTCTTTTACACTCTGTCAAAAATTATTTTAAATGATTTCTCATAAGCCTTGTAAGCATTAGTGTGGCAACGTGCATTGTTTGCCTTGTTTACTAACTTGTAAAATTGTTACAATGTATCTGTCACTTAGTAACTTGTAAAAGTATATTCTACAACAAGTAATGGAATGGCATATATTCCACGCGAGCAAAAAGTTTGTAGTCCGAGCTGAAGGCGAGGGCTACGGTTTGCGAGTGTGGGATATACCATTCCGTTATATGTTGTAGACTATATTTTCTGTAACAAGATTATAATTAAAAAGATAAAAATTATACAAAAAATATAAATATAAAACTGTTGAAAACGTCAAACTCAAATAAATAAAATTAAAACAAAGCGACGTAACCGTAACTGAATCAAGATACTTCATGTATCGCGCTAATATGCGGCTCTAATTCGTCGAAATTATTTCATACGCGGCGTATGGAATGATAGTTGTTCCAATGCAGTTTTTAGTTGTAGAATATGTAGTTTCGAAATCAGTATTATATAAAGATTCATTTTCAAAGGTAATAGAGGCCTTGGGTAAATGGTGTTTACTTGTTACTCATTTGTAATAGTTATTTACATTACAAGCAAGGTTATTACTGAATATCTTTGTACAGATGGATTGTAAATATGAATGGTAAAACAAAAAATCTAAGAACAATTATGTAAATGAACCTAATTATAACTATGTATGTATTACTTGTTTAATATTGTTTACTTTTTTGTATGTTTGACTTAACACCCTGATAAAAACTTAAGTTGAAACGCTGGTGCTTAATTGATCTTTTATGTATTAATTAGATTAGTGCTAAATATACATAAAGTATTTACAAAGCAAAAATAGTACGTAAGGATAAATTGAGAAAAAACTTAAGACTTGTTTTTTTATATAAATTCGGCTGTTGTAAATGGTGCATTTATAATTCAGATCACGTATACTTTGAGGTAAACTATTAAAAAGTTGTATTGCATAATAATTAATACTAAATCTGGATTTGTGTAATCGTATTATGGGAGTGCATAGTGTTATTAAGTGTGTAATTATTAAATTCATTTTTGATGTGTAGTACGCACTGGAGAATATAAATGCTGGGAATCGTCCGTATTCTCGTTTCCACAAATAGTGGTTAGTATTAGCACGAGTGATACTATTCGCGATTACTCTAATACATCGTCTCTGCAAGCTGCAAATTCTATGCGAAGCAGCTGAATGACCGCAAACCAGAATACCAGAAGATAGCAGTTATCACACTTTCAAATAGAGAGTGATAAGCGCATTTTAGTGTAATTTCAGATACAGTACCATGTAAATTTTATAGAAAAAAAGAGCGGACGTAAGTTTTTTAACGATATAATCACATTGTTCGTTCCATATTAAATTGGGATCTATCAGTAAGACTAGCGGTTTAACGGAACTAGGGTTTGCAAGTTCTGAAAAACGGCGAGTTGTGAAAATCATTTTCTGGGTTTTTGATTCATTCATAGACAATTTGTTAGCAGAGAACCATTTAAATAAATTTTCTTTCATTTCATTAGTGCCAGAAATAACATCTTTCAACTGCAGACTGGAGTACATTATGTGATGGTTTTTACAGTAATGGTCTTTAAAGTAAAGAGAAATATCATTAACATATATGATTAAGAGCCCTGATTTAATGTTATTTATTTCTACGTATTGCTAACGATTATTTAATTATACGATATTAATTTGTTTATGAGTACACTATCAAACGCTTTGGTCAGATCGCATAGTAGGACGCTAGTGATAATAACATCTTCATTTGATAGTACAATATAATGAACTGATGTATTCCTCCAAGAATTTTCATTTCCCATTCATTCAAGGAATCTACATTTTATTAATGACCGAAATTTTATTTATCTACAAGAAAAGTTATATAAGATAATTACGACTTCGGCTAAATTCATTAGAATTTACCACGAGCCTAGGAGGATATGTAGGTTTATATCACTCTATTGTTGTCATACTACTCGTGATTACAACGCCTGTAGCGATTGGCAGAAAATTTTACTAATTGTATTAACATAAGTGATTCGCTGTACCTGGGTGGATACTAAACACATTGGACAATTAATATTAAAACGGTCGTTATTATTGGATAAAAAAGAAATAAATTTGTTTCTTACGCGAATCCACTAAGAAATTTAAATGTAACAAGCATCTCCATGTTGATTGAAAATGCACATAGAGCAATGCAGACAGCATCTGCTAATGCTGTGTAGATCATTAATTTTCTTCGGCCCATGGTATCTGCCATGTAGCCCCATAGAAATGGACTTAGGATGTTGCCTGAAACAAACAGATAAATACTGTACAATTAAAAACAGTTTAGTTGTATTTCATGCAATACTATACATTAAATTTACACATTCTTCAAAACAAAGGCACAATAAAATGAAAACAAAATATCTAAATCTAAATAATGAGTTGCTTTATAAATTACAGGACTATATTTTTTATACCGGGTGGTGAATAGATTTTTTTTCCTTTTTATAGCATTAATTAATTATTAATGAATGGTAATAACTTGTATTTAATTTTTTTCCAAAATCAGTATTTTAGTTACGTATTTTATTGCAAACAATGATATTTATGCACCCATGTAGAATACTTCTCACTTTCATTCTTAAATACATAAAAAAACACTGAAGGACAAAGTTCTAGAAATAGATTTTACACCATTGGTTCTCAAATTATTGGGCATCCAAAATTAAAATACGCTAACTAGTGGTAGAAAGTCGAACTGAACCTAAGGTAAATAATTTTTATTGTATTTTAAAATTAATTGTTATTTTTAAAAATTAATAACAGTAATAGTGTGACGACTCCCTGTTCGAGTGTCAAAATTGTGACGAGTCCTTCTTCAGCGTCAGTCGGTCGGTAAACGTTCGGGCGCCAATCAGTCGGTTTTGAAGCTGAAAGAAAGAACTTCGTGCGCGGGATAGCTAACAGTGGAGACGGGCCGGATTATTAAAGAACACAAGATGTAATTTACAAATGTTTTATTTCAATATTTAAGATGTAGTACACGAATAATACAGGAACATATGAAAAGAGAGACAGTGAAGAGAAAAATGTTGTGAGGCTTTATTAGTACGGAAACGGTCAGAAAGTATACGGAAAATGCGGACGTTTTGTGTTTGACGGTTTAACGGGTGACGGTATCACGTTTTGTAACGGTTCGGTGAGCAACACACCTTCTAGTTTTTAAAGATTAGGAAGGCCACAATCTTTAAAAACGTTTACTCAGAAACCTCAATCGGATTGCTGATTTATTTTTGGTCAGGAAAACCTTAACCAAAAATATCTTCCTAAAGACCAGGAGGGCCACAGTCTTTAGTAGTGATCAAAAGAATACGGAAAATGCGGACTTTTGTGTTTGACGGTTTAACGGGTGACGGTATCACGTTTTGTATCGGTTCGGTGAGCAACCCACCTTCTAGTTTTTAAAGATTAGGAAGGCCACAATCTTTAAAAACGATTATTCAGAAACGTCAGTCTGATCACTGTTTTATTTTCGGTCAGGAAAACCTTAACCAAAAATCTTCCCAAAGACCAGGAGAGCCACAGTCTTTAGTAGTGATCAGCTCAACGAGTCGGACTGATCTCGACTGATTATAATCGCTCCGCGGCGCGCCTTTTATACCCAGTGCATGGCCCACTTAATCATGTCAAACAATTGACAACAATTAAGTGAGGAGGGGGGGAAGGCAATAATTGTTTTATTTATTTAATACTGACTTTTAAATTGCACAAATATTTCTAAGCCTCGCAACAGTTTTACATATAACATAATTTAATATATTAGAAATATATAAATCCTTAAATAATATATTTTAAATACAAAAGAACAATATTCATGTTTACACAACTTGCCGCTAGATGGCAACAGCAGTAACTGTCATCGGAACTGTCATTGACAAGAATGTCTAACCTAGAACGGAATGTCACAGACTAAAAATACAGAAGTTGTAGTGTATGGAAAATATGCAATCGGAGTTTTCCAATGACCACACAGTACAGGTAAATGTATTTGAATACATATTTCATAATTTACATGACAGTTACTTTCAGATGCAAGTTGCCGGATTAAAAATGTGACAGGAGGGACCGGATCGTCACATCCTCCCCTTACTTCACAAAAAAAAAATAATAATAATAATAGATTATTATTATTTTTTTCATTAAACAACAACAGAATGAAAAATCTAGTTGATTTGAACCAGAAAACAGTATAAACATGAACGAAACAAAACAAAACAGAATTAAGGTTACAGTCTATTTTTTTTTTCTGCGTCGTGTCCTGTGTGCGTCAGGATTGAGTACTGTTACCCACATCAATCCTCCGCCTGGTCGAGGAACTAGTACTCGTGCTCGTCGCTGGAACGGTACGGCGGCAACGGGCGTGGTGACGAGGTCTGGAGTGCGGGTTCCAGGAGGACCCTGTTTCCCAACGTAGGACTCCACTGATCTCAATTTCTTCCGATCTGGCGCTGGAAACGGTTGCGGTGTCGGCGGTGGCCGAACCGGAAGCGGTGACACGTAGTCGATGGGTGGCCTCTTCCTCGTTGGTGGCGGAACTGCTGGCTGGTCATCTATAAAAGCAGGATTTAAATCTTTAATATTTATTTCTGCAAGCAATTGCGGCCTGTGCTTCGTCGGAATGCAGAGCTTCCGCTCTCGGTGCGGTTCAGTGTCGGAGAGATCGGTCGGATCCCAGGACCGCCGGCGCAGCCTTCCGTCGGCTACATGATACTGTGGGTGGTCCTGGGGCCGTTCACTAACTTCCCGAAGCATTCGCGTATGCCATGGAAAGCTGGTTGATGCAGCATGAAGAGCGGGTAAAGGTTTGCGGCTTAACATATTCGTCAAGTGGTTCAGACTACCTTTCCGGTGCATCTTCGTTTTTCGCGGTAAGTAATGCTGCTTAATCGGTGTGTCATCCTTCAGTTTGATGGCGTGTTTGATTTTAGGTGTCACGCCCTGCAGTCGCTCGAATGCGTCCACTTGGACACTCGGAGTGGGCGACGCCTGCAGTGTGACCTGCTGATGAGATATGCTGATAGTTGCGCCGATTGCCCTGAGCGCGTCCATACCCAATATCAGCCCATGGGTCAGGTTTGGCAGGCGTTGAAATTGCAGCCGTCTGCAAATTCCTCCTATGATGCATTGTACCGTCAGTGCACCTCGGATTCGTTTGACCGTCCCATCCGCGAGCTGTACTTGCTGGTGATGACTTGGCTGTAGTCGCGTATGTTGGTCGATAAACTCAGTTGCCGTTCGGTTGTTCACGTATGAAAACATGGCCCCTGTGTCTACCAACGCTTCGTAACGCCGTCCCTTGATTTTAACATCCAGAAAGAGACGGTTGTCGTCGGGATCTCTCATCCCGATGACCGGAAGTGGTACATGTGACTTTGCTTTTGGTAATGGCTGTCGACTGGTGAGTTCCTTCGACTGCTCCTTTTGACAGCGGCAGTCACGTGTAAGAACGCCTTCTTTGTTACAACGAAAGCAAAACAGTTTTCGCGGGTTCCGGCAACTTTGTCGGTAGTGGCCGTGCTGGCCACATCTCCAGCACATAATTGCTGATGTCGCCCGCGCCTGCGTGGTCGGTTGGTTGCGGACAGGTGATGTAGGTACGACGACATGGAGACGGGATGCTTGGTAGGTCGTTTTCTTCTCACGCTGTAGCTGTTCATAATCCTCTATCTCCTGTATCAAACTGCGAACACTATCAATGTCTCGGCGACGAATGTACTCACGGTACTCCGGTAGCAGATTGTGGTGAACTCTGAAGAGCTCTTGCTCAGGGGTAAGTTGGCCGTGGCGACGAATAAGGGTTTGCATGTCTGTGATGTAGTCGCGCCCTTTTTCGCCTGGTCGCTGCTTCCTCTTACTAATTTCTTCCTCCATGCGCAGTTGATATTCTGCGCCCACGTAATATATCTGGAAGTCTTCGAGGAAGTCCTTCCATGTTTTCCATTGGTCCCTTGTGTTGCGGACCCACAGAAGTGCCGTGCCGCGGAAGAGTTCAGGCAAAGCGGTTAACAGCTGCGCATCCGGAATGCGGTAGCTGTCTTTTAGTTCGGTCACCCGTTCCAGGAAGGACACTGGGTCTGTCTTTCCATCAAAGTGAGTATTCCACTTTCGTACAATATCACAAATATTGGCAGAAACGGGTGGTGATTCGGTCTGTAGTTGCGAGGGCTCGTCATCCCCTTCTTTTGAAGTGGACAAGGATTTAAAGATGGTCACCATTCTCTTACGCAGTTGATCAGTACTGCCGGTGACGTCTCGCCCTAGCTCCTGCAATCGGTTTTGGAGCTCTTCCTTCGACAAGGTATAAATCCATGCTAGCGGTACAGGTGGGACGTCTTGCCTCTTCGTCTCTTCTTTTTCACTCATCTTGACAGGTCTTGCTTAACTTGACAGGTCCCTGTTCACTTCACACGTCTTGCTTACTTGACAGGTCCCTGTTCACTTCACACGTCTTGCTTACTTGACAGGTCCCTGTTCACTTCACACGTCTTGCTTACTTGACAGGTCCCTGTCCGGGCGCCAAAATTGTGACGACTCCCTGTTCGAGTGTCAAAATTGTGACGAGTCCTTCTTCAGCGTCAGTCGGTCGGTAAACGTTCGGGCGCCAATCAGTCGGTTTTGAAGCTGAAAGAAAGAACTTCGTGCGCGGGATAGCTAACAGTGGAGACGGGCCGGATTATTAAAGAACACAAGATGTAATTTACAAATGTTTTATTTCAATATTTAAGATGTAGTACACGAATAATACAGGAACATATGAAAAGAGAGACAGTGAAGAGAAAAATGTTGTGAGGCTTTATTAGTACGGAAACGGTCAGAAAGTATACGGAAAATGCGGACGTTTTGTGTTTGACGGTTTAACGGGTGACGGTATCACGTTTTGTAACGGTTCGGTGAGCAACACACCTTCTAGTTTTTAAAGATTAGGAAGGCCACAATCTTTAAAAACGTTTACTCAGAAACCTCAATCGGATTGCTGATTTATTTTTGGTCAGGAAAACCTTAACCAAAAATATCTTCCTAAAGACCAGGAGGGCCACAGTCTTTAGTAGTGATCAAAAGAATACGGAAAATGCGGACTTTTGTGTTTGACGGTTTAACGGGTGACGGTATCACGTTTTGTATCGGTTCGGTGAGCAACCCACCTTCTAGTTTTTAAAGATTAGGAAGGCCACAATCTTTAAAAACGATTATTCAGAAACGTCAGTCTGATCACTGTTTTATTTTCGGTCAGGAAAACCTTAACCAAAAATCTTCCCAAAGACCAGGAGAGCCACAGTCTTTAGTAGTGATCAGCTCAACGAGTCGGACTGATCTCGACCACAAATTAGAAACATAATCAGATCGCCCTCTCTATGGTTACGAGTCTTGAGCATAGGTGCTGCACCCGCAGGGGGGTGTAGTGACACTAAAATTAGACAAGGATGACAATAGAAGGATAGAAGATTGTTTTTTTTAGCCTCCTTGATACTTTTTATTTTATATTTGTTGTACTTGTACAAAATTATAAGAGTAAATATTAGGAATATATTTATTCAATTAAATTCTGTTTACACATATTTAATTATTTAGACAAAAATGTTATAGATTTCTAATAATATTTAATTTATTAATTTTTAATATTAATTTTATTATGAAAAGCTCTATTTAAAATATTGAAAATGAGAATTTAATATATTTATTAGAAACCTTATAACTTTACTACAAAATAAGGGTTAAGAATACATATTAACACTTTCAATATGATTTTCCTCGTTAAGTGCAAATTTTGACAAATTGTAAATTTGTTCTTATAAAAATATTTTTAGTCTTACACAATCTTTTACATTCAAATAAAATCTGTAGCTTTTAGCGACAAATTTCTAAATTTTTGTAGTTAAAGATATTACAATCACTTATAAGTTAGTTTAAACACAAAAATTCTTGTATTTAAAAAATATATTACATTGAATTTTAAATTCAAATAATATTTTGTTTCTTTAAATACAAAATGTTATTTTTGAGTTCCAAAAACTCTTAAAACATGTACATTTTACTGCTGCAAACTGTAATGAATTTGGATGGGGGTGTGGGATTTGTAAAAGTAGAAATATAAAATCCACGTCAGCTTATTAAAAGCCGAACGACTGATTAGTGATGATTATTATTATTATGTGATTATTTGATTCAATTTATTATCTAAAGTGCCACTAATAATATATTTCATTGTAAAAGTAAATTTATAAGAGAAACGAGGAATTATGCTCAAGAATAATCAAAATGTAATTAAAACAGTGCTTATACTCGCAAAAAAATCCTCTTGTGAATAAGTTAAATTAAAAATTCCATTTAATAACCAGCACGAATTACTATTCTTTTATGATTAACCGACGCCGTGTGGGTGTGACATCCAAATGCTTGTTGTGTTATATGAATACTTTTTAACCTGATGGAGAAATCCAAATACTGTTGTACAGCCTAAAACAAATATATTTAGTAAAAATGAAATTTATTACTTCTAGAATTAGCATACCGTAGATTCGCATCATCGATATTCGTCCTCACAAATCGATTAACTTCGGAGTCTATTAATCTATGAATTCATTATAAAATTTTCTTTATTTTTCGTTCTTCATAATCCCTTTCCTTCAATTACAGTTATATGTGTTGTCTTGTGCCGTAAAACGTCTAACTTTTGATTTTTTTTTTAGCCAATTATATTGGTGAAGAAGAAAATGCTTTGTTAAACAATTAGTTATTAAGTCTGTCCACTTGGTCTCTTCTTGTAACACTGCTAAGCCAGGTCCTTAGTTGTCGAATGGTATTGTTCCCTGTCACAATCTTTAGTCGGTTCTTTACAGTTTCATCGTAGAATGTTCATTCCCGGTCACTCAACTGAGACACTGGTAATCGCATTTTTTTCAAAAACCTACAAGGGTTTAAATTATTAATAATGTTTATATTAAAGAAACCTTTATTACTACACCATGTTCGGATGTCTCACATTTTCTCTTAAAAGGTCTTTCACTGTTAGTTTGTAGATGGTCATGTCCGTTTGTTGATCGTTAGGAATTTATCTGACGTTACCTACGTCTAACCCAAGTATATCCATCCGAAATTGTTGCATTTCCTTACATTTAGGGAAACGAAATAGCCTTTTGTCTTTAATTAAGCATCCCTTTATTCAACATAAATTAAGCATTGTTCTAAAATAGAAAGGAGAGGAAACGGATAAAAAAAGGAATTGGAAGAAATATACATAGTGGATATTTGTTACATGGAAAATGCATGAGTGCAATACAACTTTTAACATTGCTTTATAATATATTTGTGTACATATAATAATTAATGATAATATATACAGTGATTTATTTTTAATGTATTGAAATTATATTTTAAGTGTGTATGTGATGTATAAAACAGAATATTAAATTTAACACTTACCTGTTGCAATATTTATACACAATAATAAACGACAATATCGAGAACGAATTATCAACATCAATTTTGACACTAAAATTGACAGTGATTTCTTCTTCTTTTTCCAAAGTAACTCGATTTCAATAGCTTATTTTATTATAAAGTGGCGCCTCCACATTTTAAGGAGTGGAGTGACACTAATCATCATTGTACTGACATTTGTCATCAAAGTTGCCTCCCCCTGATCTCGACTGATTATAATCGCTCCGCGGCGCGCCTTTTATACCCAGTGCATGGCCCACTTAATCATGTCAAACAATTGACAACAATTAAGTGAGGAGGGGGGGAAGGCAATAATTGTTTTATTTATTTAATACTGACTTTTAAATTGCACAAATATTTCTAAGCCTCGCAACAGTTTTACATATAACATAATTTAATATATTAGAAATATATAAATCCTTAAATAATATATTTTAAATACAAAAGAACAATATTCATGTTTACACAACTTGCCGCTAGATGGCAACAGCAGTAACTGTCATCGGAACTGTCATTGACAAGAATGTCTAACCTAGAACGGAATGTCACAGACTAAAAATACAGAAGTTGTAGTGTATGGAAAATATGCAATCGGAGTTTTCCAATGACCACACAGTACAGGTAAATGTATTTGAATACATATTTCATAATTTACATGACAGTTACTTTCAGATGCAAGTTGCCGGATTAAAAATGTGACAGGAGGGACCGGATCGTCACAATAGTTATTTTAGGAGTATTGCAATGACACTATTATGTTGTTTTATTTAAGCCGTAGTATGTATATAAGATGTAAAAATAAAAGGTACATCGTATTTGTAAATTATTTATATTATAATTATTTATTTTATAATTACAGTTATGTTGCAATTAAACCAAACTACCAATACGCATTCGCCATCATAAAATACTAATGAATTTGACATGTACCATTCGTAAATTGTGATCAGCTCTTGATATTTTGGAAGCCCAATAGTACATAGATCAACTCATATTATACATGTTAGTTTGGGATCATTCGATAGTATATTGAAAAAAACGGGGTTGAAAAATATTTGTGTATTCTCCACCTTTTTTTTACTATATTTGTATTTTTTATAATACAGAAAATATAAGTTACTCGCCTAACTGTGCCACTTATAATCCGAAATAATAATTACAGATGCCAAATGTTTCTATAATAATTTTATAAGTTGTGAAACTGTCGATGTACTACTTCATCCCCAAAATGGATGATTCCTCGTGATATACATGGTGGTTTTCAGGTTAATGTCATAAATTTAAGGGTAAGTTGTATATCGCATTTTACATAAAACTAAAGGGAAAAATACTAACAAGTAGGTAGCGGTCTGACTCGGATGACCGTAAAATAACAATTTATAGGGTTACTTTATTCGCGGCGGTTGGACTGGAGTGACCTGGAAAACACAGTTTAAGGGGTGACTTTATTCGTTCAACGTGAATCGTGTAAGCGAGCTTATCATTAGATACGTTCCATTAAAAATTGTTATTGTGATTCGAGTTTGTCGAGCATGAGTTGTGTAGGCTTGGGGTTTGTTTATCAAAAGTGCGAAATAAGCTAGCTTACTACCTGCAGATAAATCCCACATAATTTGCACATCATTGTTTTAGTATCGCTGAAAAACCATTAACAACATTCAGAACTGAAACATAAAGTGGAAAAACAGGTGTATTCGAGATAAATATAGGAGTATAACTAGAAGATTCGCTGCCAGCAACTTTGTTCAATTTAGCTTTAGAATTCAAATATTTAGACGGTATGCTAATAACCAAAAGAGAAAGAGAAGCAGAAATCAAAGAGAAGATAATAACAATAAATAAGGCTATCCAAGCATACAAAATTTTACTAAAAGATTTTTTTTCTAAAGCTCATTGTAAAGTGTGCTTTTAACAACTGAAAATAGTAGATAAAATGATACTTAACCGTAAAGGTAGATAAAATACTTAAAATTTTAATGAAATTTAACACATTATAAATTTTGACGGTTTGTGTTAAATACGACTTGATTTAACAATGAACGTTGCCAGAACCATCTATTCTTGAAAGTATTCACAGCACCAAGTAAAATGTTTATTAAAATTATTTTTTATACAACCGGACGCGAAATAAGCATTTCGCAGCCGTAATACAGACCACGAAATTGAATTTCGCTGCTGTTGTTATGGTAACGGCCGCGAAATCCAAAATGATTTTTTTGTATCCAATTTCGCTGCCGCTAGTATAACAACGGCCGCGAAATAGGGTACAAAACAATCATTTTGACACTTTAAATGCCAACTTCATACTAACAAAAACATTGTTTAAATTTAATAAAATTTGTAATTACATATTTTTTACGGTTGCACAAAAAGTAGTGTGTACACCTTGTCCGTGAAATCATACATTTATTATTAATAGTTTTGTACAGTTACAGAGTATATTTAAACAGTTTTGATAAAATTTATTAATTTGATCATTAAAAATATCTTGTCTAGTGCATCTTTTAAGAATCGATAAACTTGTTTTGGGGTAATTTTTAGGTTAGTAGCCACACTTGCAAAACCGTAGATGGTCTGGGATTGCAAGTCAAGCCCCTTAAGCCTCTATGTATATTTCGCTAATATTTAACATAAGCTTCAATTATGGCTTCATTTTATTTTTATTTTTGTGTTACTATTATTATTACATCAATTATATATATATATATATAAACAATCAATCTTATTACTCACCAATAAAAGGGCTGGAATTAAGCACCCCTATTTGCGAGAGACTCAGATGAAAGTCACACTTAAGTGAAGGAATGATTTGAGCAACATTACTCATGGCAATCATCATAGCCCAGGTGGTAGGAAGTACGCCTAGTAACAAGAGCACATAGTTGAATTTTCCAAATCCCGTAGCTGTAATCGCTTCTTCAAATGTCGCTGGGCCCGAAGGAATTTTTTCAAGCGATTGTTTTGATATTTTAGCGAACGCTCGAGAGACATGGTAGATTCCTAGAAATTGATTTAAATGAAACATGAAATGTTTATATTTATTATAAGTTAATTTATTTTAATTTTATAACGTGTGCAGAAAGTCATTTATTTCATGCTTGGTGACCACTTTTTGTGTCATGTTCTGTAATTAATACACAAATACATACAACGACATGCTATATTATATAGAGTGGGGTAGAAAAACCCTGAAACACAATCAACCAACAATCAATCTCTTCCAGACATTATTCTGGTATACCAATTTCGCCTCGTCCACATTCATAGTGCGATTCATACTCATTATATTCTTCACACTTGGAATTATTTAACTTACTATCAATTAGGTATATCTAATCACTTATTTTTCGGATGCCTACGCAATTATTTGCTCTCAATCTATATATCTATATATTAAACACAGAGCAAATTCTTTAAAAGCATTATACTGTAATATTAGTTTCACTAACCTTTCACAATCCCGTCTCTAAAACATACACACTACTTAAATACCTCATATTCATAGCAGTTACACGACATTCATACTTTTTCACCCACACTCAACATTCAGAGCCATACATTAATGTAGGTACTAATACACCATTATACACACTGAATCGTGCATTCCTAGAAACATCTACGTTTCGAACAAATGTACGAAATAATAATTTAATTTTTTTAGGGTCGCCATCAGTGACCCGACTTTTTTAATTTCTTCTTTCTGTATATGTATGTAACAGGTATTTAATTAATGATCATGTATAATTTAAATATCAACACTAAACACTATTACTTGTACTTATAAATCTTTATTCATTGCTTAACGGTCTATAATCTGCATCTAATTATAATCAGACATAATTATTTTATAATATATACACTAGACACCAGATGATATAAATGTTATGTCTCTTTTCTACTCAATATAATTTTCTACATTCAGGTCACTCCCGTAGCCTTCTCGTTTATCAAATTGATGTCGCTGCCAATATCTCTCTCTCTCTCTCTCTCACTCACTCGCTCTCTGTTTCTCTGCAGTAGAGTCTTTGGTTTTCTATTGTCACTTCTATTTTCCCAGATTGCAACCTCTCTTATAGGCGGTAAACCAATATCTGTTGTTTTTTCTTCATTACTACGTCTAAATCTTGGGTCGACTCCAAAGTTCCCGAATCCCAAAATTGTGAATACATCCCTAATACTTGAATCCCGAACGCCCAAAATCCCGAGTTAGTTAGATATTTGTACTATGAAATTATTTACTGAATCATGTGCTTTTTCCCATTTTTCGTACGAGATTATATTTCTGTTTATATTAAGGTATACAGTATTACTTTATTTCTATATATTTTTTGAAATTTTTGAAATATAAATGGTACAGTTGAAAATCTTTACCAACATCGTCGCACTTAGGTTTCTTGATATTCAAGCACAGCTTAGATCTATTCATTTGTATTTATCGTGACTGTTTTCTAGATATGAAATGTTTCATACATATCTTTTTTGCATCACTTTTTTTTTGTATTAACGAGATATCTATAAAAAATCTATTTTATGTACATTTGACGAAATGTTTTGGGTATTACGCAAGTCTGACACATGTTTATATCTGAGTAAGGGAGGTATTGTTTTTGGTCGAAAAATTGAGTAGTAAGTTATCGTTTTACTATTTTCGCTATGATGTCTGTATATATGGATGTATGTATGTGTGGTTTTTACAGATTTTTTCGTCTCGCATAACTCAAAAACTATAATACAAAAAAACCAATTTTGTATAATTATGCTTCTTATATATGAAGAGCGGATTAGATTTAGGATAAATTTTGTCAACCGGAAGTAGCAGTTTACTAGAAGCCCTTAATATTTTTCCGTAAAAAAACACGGTTAAATTTAATTTTTCTACAATTTATGTTATTTTAAAAATTGTACGACAAAATATTTAATTTTTGTATGTGTTTTGATTACACTAACTTCATTAATTGTATTGGGCGAGAGGTTATGTGTAGTATATGAAACGGTAGCCTTTGCTATAAATCTGGTATTTTGGTGCCTAATTAAGCAAATAACTATTTTTGCCGATTGATACTTTTACTACCTAGACTATAAAAATATGTTTTATGCCCCCGTCTAGAAACACTTGTCATATACATCTCAAAATCGTCCAGAAACTGCTTGGTTTCAGGACTATACTAGCAAAAATTTGGAGCTTTTAAAACATTAGAATTGGCATCAACTACCTATCTGTGTTTCTGCTGTGATTTTGTTCAGTGTTTATGATATGTGCTTGAAGGTTAGAGATTTTCATTAATTTAAAGCTAAATTTCAAGTTCAAATGTGAGTAATTATAACAAAATTTTCAGTTGCAGTGCATAAGGAATAAATTAATATCAACTAAATAAGGCACTAAATTTTTCAAAGAAAACAAACGTATTATATATATATATTTATAAATCCTTAGTATCCTTGTTTACGAATAATCTGATGTTACCAACATAAAAAATTCCTAGCACTTCATATTCGACAAATAAATCAGTAAATTAATTTAATAAATTTATGACAAAATCGTCACGAAAAATAATGTGTCACACGTCCAGAAACTGTTTTGCGAGTGCTCGTAATCTGCAAGATTCGCCTTTAGCTCGGTCTGTCAAAATATGTTAGCACTCGCAAAAGTACAGTTTCCGGACTAGTGATACAAATAACTATTACATAGCAACTGCTCAACAAATGCATAGTAACCTTTAACAAATGCATTGCAACCGTCCAAAGAATGATTGGAAACGAAATTTGATGGCGGTAATCTTCAAAATATATATTAAAAATAATCACTGAATTAATATTAATTATTGAACTGCAATCTCTGCTGTGAATTTGGAATTTTTTGCCTAGTTACTCAAATACCTATTTTCTATATACGTTCTGTAAAGTGAATAAGATTGCACATGATTTTAATTGAGAACATTTATTCTCTTAATTTGTACATCCAGGGTCTAAATATTAAACTTGAAAATGATTGTGTCATTAGATTCCGATGTGGTCACCACATAACTTCTCAAAACGGTAAAATATATAGAAAACAGTGGTAAAATAAAATTGTAGCCAATACCTTCATCTTTTCTAGTATGACAATATATACTGTAATTCAATTATTTACTGAGATATGCTTCAGTTCAAGCCATATAGGAGTGACGTCATATATGCGTCATCAAATATTCGTATGAATTAAGAGTTGGTTTTAAAATTAAGAAAGCTGATGACAGCAGTGGTGTAATGAAATTAGAACGAAAATTTGAATTTGTAAACACAAGTTACATTAACAAAACAAAAAAATCTGTTGTGGGCACCACAATACCTCCCGCCATAGATTTCTTATCGAACAATTCATGGAACACGGACCACCACTGTCAAGAAACGCTCATCTCATCACCCCTTCAAAAAATTATGATATGTGTCAAAAAATGACATTTATCCAACACTTCTCAATAAATGCTCTATTACTATGGCGATTTTAAACAAGCAAAGTAATAGATTATCCACTAGTGGGTATAATTTTAAGAAAATCCACTAGTGTGTATTTTTTTATTTATAACAATAATAATAACACACAACACCTTGGTAACTACTTCGATTGACATTTTAATTTAAAAATTTAAAGCAAATGTCACTGTCAAATAATATTTCTTAATAAATTTTTCATTTATTAAGAGGTGTTGGATAAAACGTTATACTTCACACGTGGGCAAAGTGGAATTACCCACTCGATAAAATAATCACACTCAGTCTTCGGCTTCGTGTGCTAAAATTTCTCTCGTTGGTAATTCCTTACTTTGCCCACTTGTAAAGTAAATAACTATTTTCAACTATATATAATATAATGTAATTTTTCTTTAACGTGTTGTAATTCGTAAATGGTGACAGTAAGAGGAAAATAACAATAATTGTAGACAATAATATTTGAAACATTATTCTAATAACAAAATTTTCATTAAACCATAATTTACAGAGATATTTTAAAATAAGTTGATATTGCTTCAAGAAAATTTCCACTTCTGGTTATTGGATTATCACCAAAAACTAATCAGCTCTTCCAAAGTGAATACCATTTATATAATACAAAATTTCAAAATTTTCACTTTAGCAGTTTTTGAGAAACCGTAACTCCAGAGATCCACCCAGACTGACAGACTGAGAGTTAGACACACACTTTTTTTACCCAAATAGCTTAACTGCTCTTCAAAACACTCAAATTTTAAATATGAAATTTGAAGATGATATTCTTATTATATTTTGAGTTATTGTGGACAAAAATCATCACACACACGCATAAACTTACATACACACAGACAAACGTCATTGTGAAAATAGTGAAATCGTATTCTAGGAACCCCAAAACGTGCTTGTCCATTGAAAACCCACTACCGATACGGGAGAAAAAAAGAAACGGAGATAGCCATTGAAGAAATGGAAACGAGATGTAATATACTGCAGAAATCAGAGGCCAAACATAGTTTGAAGCTAAGAAGATGCAAGCCAGAAAGTATGGAAGGAATTATGGTAAAAAAAAACTCCCGAAGGCAATGCGAAGGAAGAACCTTAAATCACTTTGCTTCACTCCGTGAGGTAAAAGGGCAAAAAGGTATGTTTGATTTTAACCATTGTTATCTAAAGCTATCAATATGAATTTATAGAAATAAGCCGAACAGGTTCTTATATTATTTAAATTTAACCAAGATATATCTCGCTTATTTATCCACTTAGAAATTTATTTTACATAACGTGATTTATACAACAACATAGAAGCTAATTGATAGCTGATTCATCATGGTATCATTTCCGGTTTATAAGTAATGAATTCTAACTCTGAAATTTCAAGTAGTACATACTATGGATTGAAAAATATAAATAAGCGACTGTATGTATTAGTAGTAGGATAAAATAATAAGCAAGGTTGCAGTCAATATCTACCTAAAGTAAAGTTGACGCAAATATAATTTTTAAATATTCACTGCAACCATGCTTATTATTTTATCCTACTACTAGTACATACTATATTTCTTTTTACAAATTTGAAAAGTACGTCAAGATTGCTTTACAATTTTGTAAAATAATCTATATGCTCCATTATTAAAACAAATGTCGAGCAATTTAAATATCCCTAATCGGAAAAGTATAGCAAGCCATGAGGCTGTCTCGAAATAATAAAATTAAATAAAACATTTAATGAAAACATTGGTAAAATGGTAAATATCGTCTATCAACTATTAGTGTTATTTACTTTTTCTATCTTTCAGTATAGTAACTTAAAAATTACTTACCTAATATAACAGTTATTTACATTACAAGCCAGGTAAAATAGTTTTTACTGCTGAATGGAGGAAATGACCGGCGAGCCGAAAAGGCGAGCCTGTCACCTCCTTTAAGGCTGTTCTATCAGGCGGAAAAACGTTTATCCTACGTTATTTCTTCATCTTTTGTCGAATTTGTATCAAATTTGGATACAATATGTTTTAACATGATCCAAGCGGAAGACTCCCCTTAAGCAGTAATAACAGTTATCCTGCGTGTATTGTACAACATTTTACTTGTACTCAGTTGTAAATCAAAATAAAATATTAAAAAGTTATAACCAAGTCCTGTCAGTTACACACAACTGTTCTGTCAAAAATTATTTAAAATGATTTCGCATAAGCATTGGAAGCATTACTGTGGCAACGTGCATTGTTTACCTTGTTTACTAAATATTTACAATACAGCTGTCAATTAGTAACTTGTAAAGATCAATTTTCAAAGGCATTAGAGGACTTGGGTAAACGAAATTTACAAGTGAGTAACAAGTAAAAGTTATTTCATCTCTCGTAAAAAAAGTTGATATGCTAGATGTGTATTTACGGAATTAAATAAATAAACGTAGAGCTGCAAAACTTTATCAACATTGTTTTATTTCGAACTACGCCTTGCTTATTCTTTTTCCGATTAGGGATATTTAAATTTGTTCTCCTTTTAATTTTTTTAATAATATAACATGGATTTGTTTACTTGATTGTAAATCAAATTTGACGTACCTACTTTTCAAATTATTTTAAAAATACCGTGTTTTCCGTTTGAAATTTTAAAGTCGTTCTTGTTATGAATTACTAGTAAACCGGAAATTATATCATGAATATACAATCACTATCAATTAGCTTATATGTGTATAAATCATGTACTGTGAAATACATTTCTTAGTTGTTAAATAAAAGATATTTGCTGGATCCATTTATATTTAACAGCCTGTACTGTGTGATATAAATATTAAAATTATGTTTGACAGCAATAACAAAAAGTCGTACTTACCTACTTTGCGCACCATGTCCAAGAAACAACTAAATAACAATGAAAATAAAACATTCTGTTTATAAAATTTATTTTTCACACACTTAAAAACCATATAATAAATTTATGATTATAATAAAAAAAATACATTAATATATTTTGCAATCTGAATATAATAATCTCATTCGCTTGTTTGCACACTTCATTATTCTTATTTTGAATACACAATTGTTTTCACTTGAATATTTTATTGTGACCGCATTTATAATTATGACAGTCATCTTCTTATATTAATTCTACAACCTGAAATATTAAATAATTTTATCATCTTGATTGTTTACTTGCTAGAGCACCAGACGAAATTAGTTAGGTACAATAGCCATATATTTTGCAAAATAAATTTACTTAGAATATATTTAAAAAAATAACCTGCTCTACTTAAAGTCTTCTTCTGTGGGTTAGCCTAGCAAGAGTAACAGGGGCAAACATACTGTAAAGAAAAAATATTTAATAAATTTTATGAAAATTGGGTGAGCAGTTGAACCTTATATTATTTTTAACCAGGGATGGTAACCATAAAAAGTATCGGTTTTAGTTACAGTTTTGGGCATCGCAAAAATAAAATTTTGGTTTTGCCTACGGTTTTGGTATTTATAAAACAATCGATTTTGGTGAACCGGTTTTATTGAAAGGGGGTTCGATTTTGAAAATAAGATTAAAAAGAATTTATATGTTTTTAATTCTTAATCTAAATTTCTAACACAAGATAATGAACTAAATTGCTAAATGTGCAAGTTTACAGCGATTTTATTAAATAATTAATGTTATATCCAACTAATAAAACATATTCTAATGTCTTTTTATCCGTGTTTGTCATGCACAAATACTCACTGGATGCATTATGGCAATTTAATTAAAACTTTAAAATAATTTTAAAAATACTAATTAATACTTTACATTTACCTTAACAGGGAAACCTTTTTCACTTAACAGTTAACCGAAAAATAATAATGGGTTTTGCTTCAGGTTCAGGTTTTATATTAGTTTGAAATTTCGGTTTTGATCATGAACTTTTTTCGGTTTATTCGGTTATCCATTTTAGTTCCGGTTTCGGTTACCATCCCTGCTTTAAAACGACTTCAAAAAATCTGATGTGGCCAGCACATAACCTCCCGCCCAATACTACTACGGTACAAAATAGTATTCGATGATACAAAAACATACCTTCTTATTTGTTTATTTTCTATTTATCTATATTTGAGAATTTTAATTTTCTTTCGTATATTTATTTAATTTTTTGACATATATTTCACTCAGAAAACAGCTTCACAATCACAATGACATGTGTCACATTTCGTAAAAAATTGAAAATTTTTAAATGTTTCCATGGTGTACTAGGAATGCAAGATTTGTGAAATCTAATTTCTTTATATTTTATTATCTCTAAATCTAATGAAAATTAATAAAATTAGTGTAATCAAAACACATGTAAAATTTAATATTCTTCAACTTTGAAAATAACATAAATTGTTGAATAAGGAAATTTAACCGTGTTTTTCACGAAAAACTGTTAAGGGCTTCAAGTAAAGTGCTACTTCCGGTTGACCAATTTTATCCAAAATCTAATCAGCTCTTCATTTAAATATAAGAAGCAATAATTCACAAAATTGTATTTTTTGGTATTATAGTATTTGAGTTATGCGAGACGAAAAAATTACCACAGACTACACACACACACACATACATACATACATACATACATACATACATACATACATACATACATACATACATACAGACATCATCGCGAAAATAGTAAAATCGTATTGTAGGGACCTTAAAACGTGTTTATTCATTGAAAACTCACTACCCAATTTTTTGACCAAAAACAATACCTCCCTTACCTAGAGGTAGGCGGGGGGTAAAAAGAAGGGTATGTAGGTTTATTTGTATTTTCTTTTGTTTATTTCTAAAACGACTAAACCAATTGAAACTAAAACTTTTTATATAATTTACCATATTTTCAACAATGTTATAGGTTTTGTAAATTTTCTCCGACCATCTTGAAGACAAAATGACAGCTAGTTCTTGAACTGTTTTACCAATTTTTACACAGTTAAACTGATAATTATTTTGAAATGGTAGCTTAATTTTGAAACAACATGGCAGCCAACTATCTCAGAAATTCTTTGATTACTCTCTAGGACAATCAAATGGAAGTTAGTTAGGTACATCTTTGGTTTTAATAGATTTTCAGTTGTATTTTTTTAACTATATTTTTAACGTGAAATATGGCGTACAGGAACTTTAATGCCATTTTATTTATATTTTTACCAATTTTTTTTTAGGAAAAGTGTATTTACAAAAGATGTTCACAATTAAAAATGAATGTAATAAGGGCCATTTGGTTACCTAAATATTAAAATGAGTACTATTGAAATTGTAAAATTGCCATGAAAAAGTAAGCAAAAAGAAAAAATAATACCGTTCAGTCAATTTAATCAGTTAATTTGTGCACAACCGAAGAATTCAGTGAATTCGGCAGAATTCTTCAGTCATTTTTGATGAGTATGGTAGATAAATTATTCTTTGCACTATTATGATATAAAATAATATCTAGGTTATGTTTTTGAAGAAAACCAAATTAAAATACAATACAGTAATAGTAACTGAACTATTTTTTTATCTACCGAATTTTTCATATAATTTATCAAACTCGTTGTAGGTACAAATTTACATCCATATGAAAAATAGCATTGAAATTCCTGTATTCCACATTTAAATTCTACACCCTATTATATGTAAGGAAGACATTGTGGCAGGTCAAATATTTCGATATTCAGTACTCAACACATTATATAAGTTTTAGGGTCCCTAGAATACCATTTCACAATTTCAAGATGACAGGCGATTAGGACTCCGCTAGATAAGGATGGAAATCAATTATACTTAATGTAGGTAATAGCTTTATAGCAAGTTGATAACACTTGCGTATCTATCGTTATTTTATGCATAATTTCAAACGATTATGCGAAATAAACCACATTCTTAGTTTTGTTTAGTTTTTGGAAAGTGCAATATTCCATGGCTTTAGCAAAATAGTTTCCATTGCCTTTATTTTCCTTAATAATTTGGAGAAAAACGTTAATATTGGTGAGCATTTAATTAAATCTAAAATTATAAAAATAAAAATTAATATTTATAATAAATTAATAATTGATATTTTTTTTAAATATCTAAATAATTAAAATGTAATACGTTGTATTATTTATAACTTAATTATCCTTGGTCATCTTGTCGATGATGGGCGCCACCTCCGATTTCGATGAAACTTTGTGAAAAGTTTCGTTTCAGCATCTAGATTATGGGAAAAATAATAACAATTGGCGGTCAGAATCTAATTATCTTATATTACATAAGGCAGTGGTGTGTGTGTGTGTGTGTGTGTGTGTGTGTGTGTGTGTGTGTGTGTGTGTGTGTGTGTGTGTGTGTGTGTGTGTGTGTGTGCGTGCGTGCGTGCGTGTGTGTGTCCGTGCGTGCATGCGTGTGCGTGTCAATAACCACTTTTCAAATCCAAAGTTCAAAAGATTTTGGATCCCGCAAGTGTCCAACGTATCGTCGATCCTGGGTAGAGGGTAACTGTCCTTTTTTGTGACGTTGTTCAGCTGTCAATAATGGGCCCAAAAACCAATTTAAAAAAAAAAATTATGAAACTTTATTAGAATATATGGCCATCAGTGAAAACCCGATGTGAAAATTTCATATATTACCCGAGAAATGATTTTTCAAAGTTTGTGTGACGTTTGTGTGACGTCACAGGTACTGCTCCAGTGGCACTAAATTAACGATTTTCCATGATAGTAGATATTATATATTTTTTAATTAAAAAAAAATATATTCATATTATAAGTCTTAATTTACAACAATTAAACTTAATATAAACTAAGACAAAATTCCTTTGACAACTTTAAGAGTATTTTACTTGATATTCGAGTAAATAACAACAAAAGTTTGAGAACAGTGGCGCTAGTAGTGATGTAACCTAGCATCAACACACAATTTTAATCAATAGATTTTCAACACAGCACAATAAAGCAATGAAATTATGAAGCAAGTAATAGAAGCCCAACAAATGTAATCTTAAATGCCAACAAACAAAAATATGAAATGACATTTCGTATTTCTATTTTAGCCCACAACAGGTGTTGGGCGCAGCGGCAGACGCGCGAATTTCAATTTTCATATATCTGGCCAATAGCACAATGCAAATACCTGTGACGTCAAAATATGTTCAATTCGTTATATCGTTTACTGCAAAATATTTAAAAGAAAAAAAATACTTTACTACTAATTATTGCATAAGTATTACACGATTTTGATATAAATTTTTCATATTTCGTTTATGGTTTATGCGCCCATTGCCACAGAAACGAGTAGAACCGTCCTTCTTCTTCATCAATATCACAGGTGAAGCCCATGGCCTATCTGATTCTTCAATCACTCCGTCTTGTTTCATTTCATTGATTATTGAATCGGCTTCCTGACGTTTGGCCAGGGGTAGTCTTCTAGGTACTTGACGAATGGGTCTCGAATCGCCAGTATCAACCTTGTGTTGAACAATATTTGTCCTTCTCTTAGTACCATGTTTTAACTTGAAGACGTCAGAGCATCATTTTTTTAACTGTTCTACCTTCGTCTCCTGCTTATATGTTAATCCCTGACTCGCGGTGACAATTAAGCTGTCAAGTAGTTCTGACGATGCTGCAGGTTCATTCTTCACATTTTCTGTTGGTTTTGTGATCGATGTGAAGTTCATCAGTCGCACCGGTAGGCAGTGAGTTATCTCATTAATCTTCCCATCAATGAAGACACTGCTGGCTTGATTTTCAATGGCTTGCTAAAATTTTCTTGAATTTTCGTTTCCAGACTTCTAGATAGTTCGAGAAATTCATTCAGCAGACTTTTAGAATGTTCGAGAAATTATTGTTTCACACTTGTAGAATTTTCTTCAATTTTTCTTGAACTTTCTTCTAACCTGTTTTCCATAGTTTTGGAACTTTCTTATATTTTCAGCATTAGTTGTTGCATATCATTTTGAACTTGGAAAACATGGGTATCTGAGTCTCTACCTTCTTGCACTAGCATTGCTCGAAGACATTTTTGCAACACGGATTTTTTCCCAGTCGAATCTTTATTTTTTTAACAATTTATTATTTAACAAAGATTACCTTAAATCTAAGTGATAACAACTATCATAGATTGATGCTCCTGTTAGATAACTAACATATCATCACATAAAATAATTATATACAATTAAGTTTAAAAAAGTTAACAGGGGCACAAGTAGTGAAGTGGAGAAGATAGGAGTAAAGATATAATTAAAAATACGTGTTTGCTCAAAGCAAATACATTTGAAAAAATTTGGAAAATTACAAAAAAGAAAAAAATTAGAACTTATTTTAACAATAAACTAATTTTAGAATAAAAAAACTAATTAAAAACTAAATAGCCGATCTCGATGGTGTAGTGGCTATGTCGCTAGCCTAGCACTCCAGAGGTCGTGGTTTCGAATCCCACTGAAGAGCATGGTCGTTTGTGTTATTCATATAAATTCATATTCATCTACTCATGAGGCGGCATATGACCATAGTAGTTAGTCCGCCTCTCATCTTCATAATAAAAAAAAAAAAAAAAACTAAATAACACTAACAATTCTGACAGAAATTTTTAAGATTATTATGAAATACAAAGCAAGAGAAGTATTTTTAAATAAAAATAACAGAAACAGAGTGATAGTTAAATATTATGTGGTAAAATGTTGTATGTTGTCAGTTATTCCTGGAAGCTTTCAATGAAGATCGGTAATGTTTGGAATGTCAATTTGTGAGTATGTCGTACAGTGTCATCATCATATCGTATTCTCGTCATATATTGAATAAGTTGGCTGTCTTCAGAGGGAGTCTGAGTCAGCCATGTGTTACGATAATTTTTACTATCTACTATCTACAAGTTTGTTTATGAAATCTGAGATGTATGGAGTACGAGTTTCTTCATTATTCGTGTATATCTGTCATAGCCAGTGACTAATTAAAGCATTTTGTTTTGTAATACTTGTAGTGTTGTGCGAGTCAGGCGTGTGAGAGCTGGAGCTGCGTATGTAAGTACAGGTCTGATCAGAGCCGGCGAGACGTGTGCAAGTCAGGTGGGTAGTGTTAGTGTTTTCGGTGGGTCGAGAGGGTGGTGAGGGGTGTAGACACATTTTATTCCCATTTTAAAATTCAATTCCAAACAACATTTCCAAGAATTTTTTAAAAATTTCAAAATCTTAGGTGGGTAATTACCCACCCAGGATTTTTTCACGTGAGTAGTGCTACCTACACTACCCATGTCTTCCGCCGGCCCTGGGTTTGATTAGAGTTGTATACATGAGTTTCTTGGTATCGGGCGTGAGTGTACTGTTTTTGCAAAGTAGTGAATATATTTGTTTGATGGTGAAGTGAGCTTTCTGAATTGTTTTGTTATGCTTGTATGAAAGTTTAATCTTTTATCAAAATGCATTCCAAGTTACTTGACCGTGGCTGCGGGTATAATTTTGTGTGATTTGAGTTTCAAGGCAGAGTACTCGTAAATGTTAATATTTGTGAATTTTCGAGAGCTTCTGTTTTGCTAGCGTTTAATTTGATCTTCCAAGTGTCAGTGTAATTTAGAATTAAATTTAAATGTTTTTATATTTGTCGAGCAGCACCTTCGACAGTGAGTCTATGTGCATAAATGGCTATATCGTCCGCGAATTGTGCAGTGTTCGTGTTGAGGTCCCAAAATACCCTCTTGAGGAACCAACCTCAGCGCGTATTTGTGTTTTGTTTGAGTGTACATTATTAATTTTAACTGTGAATTGTCTGTTTGTTAAGTATGAGTGTAATAGTTTAGTAAGTGTAGGTGTTAGGCACATTTTAATTAATTTGTACAAAAGCCCATCAATCCAAACTATGTCAAAGGCTTTTTCTTTATTTCTCTTTTCAAGATCTTTTCGTAGTTCGTCCACTTTCAAGGCTATCAACTTTTTCGTCGCCATGATGCACTACACTTTAATTTAACACATATTTATTTAAATATTCCCAATATTTATTTTTATGTACAACGCGGTTATTTATTTTTAACTGTACTCCTCACCTGGCGCCAATTGTAACGTTCGTGGATTTCAAAAGTTTTTTTATTTAAATAAAAAAAATATTAATAACACGTAATGAATAATGATTATAATAAGGAGTAAAAGTTAAATTAACACTATATTTAAGGACTAAAATAACGAATACAAAAACTTATACACTAACACTTATCACTACTGTAATCAAACAGTATTATTTATATAAACTAGCCGAGTGATATTTATTTAAGACGATAAATTTTGTTCAGACCGAGCGATATACTTCTGTTCATCTGTTCTTTAGTAGCTTCGGAATCAACTGCCTGTCTTCGGATGATTCGCTCCTTTATAGATCGCTTCCCTTATTTGTAGAAGCTTCGGGAGCACGAGCACGAGCTGACCGGTTCCAACAGGTCGGTGCCGCGTCTTTTCAACTTATTTTTCAACTCGGCGACGTAAGCCGACAAGTTTCAACTTGTTGCCGCATCCGTTACAATATATAATTATTATCTCTTACGCAATTGCGATATATTTGATTTGTACTTACTTTGGCTGTTGGGGAGTTTCTCCAAATAGGTATAAAAATAACTGTTAGTTTTATATTATTTGTCAAATAAATTTATACATTATACAACTAGTTACTAGGTTTCCCATACATACATACGTACAAACATGTTTCCATACATAATTCAAATTACTAATAGAAATATAATTTATAAATCCTCCTCCTTCGCTGATGACAATAAAACGAGTGGAATAATACAAGCTAAAAAAAGAAATGAATATTAGTATCACATATTCTGTACTTAAATAATGAAATCTTCACCTAGAACACTGCTTCCTAAATACACAAATGGTGGCGCACAGCCAGCAACCAACAGCATAGGAAACACGAGGTTCCCGAGAATAGAACCTACCCGGCCAGATGTTGCTGCAATTAGAACTGTCAATGTCCTGCAAGCATTCATTTTTTCAAAAATGTAAATAGTATATGGGAATAAATGTAATTGATTCATAAATTAAAAGTGTGGAACGCAAAATATAAACAGAACTTTATAATGTTAAATACGCTTTTAGCAATATGTGTGCGGTAGCGTGGCCGAGCGGTCTAAGGCGCTGGTTTAAGGCACCAGTCTCTTCGGAGGCGTGGGTTCGAATCCCACCGCTGCCACAAAGAACATTTTATGATTTATTAAGTGAATAATGTATAGCGGGTGTTTAAATAGTTCCCAGACATCAAGTTTGCGGTAGCGTGGCCGAGCAGTGAGCTGGTTTAAGGCACCAGTCGCTTCCTAGGCGTGGGTTCGAATCCCATCGCTTCCACAGATTACTTTTTATGATCATGTAAATTGTAACCATATTCAACATTCATATTTAACTCAATCAGATATGATACCCTGTACAACAAAACAGAGGTAGATATATACGGATAACCAAATATAGTTAGATAATAAAATATTCCATGTGGTAATTATGTGAGCGGTTTCATATATAAGTGATTCATATTTAAGTACGATGTATATATTTGGCCAATTTGTATTTTAGATTAGCATCTACCTCATACTTCACTATACAATAATATGCATTTTACTCTTAGGGCCGATATTTGCATCTACGAATAAATTATTCGTTGAATAAATAAAAAAATACGCATTAAAAAATAACAGCTAGAACAATTACTATCATTTGAGCAATAATTTCGATGCGATATTTTTCATTTATACAGCGAATAATTTATTCGATTCTTTATTCGTAGCTGGTAATATCGGCTCTTAAAGATTTACATTTACTTACCTGAAGCTTGTTGGAAATAATTCCACGACAATACTCATAAATGTAACGAGAGCAACTCCAGTTTGGGCCGTGTACAGAGCAGAAATTAACAAAATCAGTATTGGGTCCGTAAGCCAAATTAACGCTATTCCACTAATTCCCGATATGAAGAGTAGAAATCCTAAAATGCTCATTAAATTTTAAAAATAGTATAAAATCAATTGCTTAATGTTTACCTAATACGATGTGCCTATTGATACAGGATGTTGCTATTATAACAATTATGTACATTACTACTGAGCAGGCTCCAATAATACATAGTTTAAAGAAGACTTCGTCACTTGACTGTTGCTGAAATAGTTTTTAGTTATTAAGGTTACGCTATGAAATTTGAAGGCAAAAAGTAAAAGAAATGTACTAAAATACAAGGACCGGAAACACAATGAATATTCAAAAAATGTAAAAATAAATCAAACGTATATTGTTATATATTATTCTTGATTTTGAAATAATCCGTATTTTATGTATATTTTTATAACGAAGGTCAAAGTTTTTTTATAATTATACATTCATTACCATAAAAATATTACTAGTTCGGAGTAAATGTTTTTTATTTTCTTATACAAAGTATAAGGAGTTATTGGAATCATGAAAAAAATCGCTGACAAGATTTTTGCGGAAATACATATTTTGACGTCTACTGAATCCGTTAAGACCTATTTCTCAATGACGTCTATATGTGAGGAAGGATGGATGGACTGGACACATAAAACAATAAATTTATATTCTTTTCAAAAGTAGAATCAGCTGTGAAAAAAAAGTTAGAAATGTTAGCAAAAATATTTGGAATATAAAATGTTATTTGTATTTTTCTTGTACATGCTTCTAATTTTCCTAAAAACTAAATTATATATTTAATAATATATTTCAATAAACTTAGTTATAATGGGAAGCAAAACTAAAACATTTTTGATATCTATATGTCAAATAATTGCGATGTTTCAGTAATATGTGTCGTTTGAAATGTTGTAAAAGCAATATTTGTATTATTAGTTATAAAGTTTTAATGCCTATTTTAAAATACAATTACAGGTAGTTACGAGAAGAAAAAAATTAAACAAGTTTATCATTTATAATAATTATCAAAAAAAAGTCATACTCAAGAAACAAGTCATACGTGTTCAGTTGGTTTTATATGTATAAGAAAATAGTGTGGTGCCCATACCAGATTTTATCTTTTAAGAATGAAGTATCTCCTAAATTATGCATCGAATAAAAAAAAACGCAGAAATACTTATTGAATATTTAAAAAAAAAATGCTGCCCGGCAAAATCTTAAATAGGAACTTTATTTTTTATTCCAGATTAGGATTCTACGAAAAAAAAATCTGATGTGGGCAGAACATAACCTCCCGCCCAATACTACTCTCAAATGGTACATAATAGTATTTGATGATACAGAAACATACCTTCTTATTTGTTTATTTTCTATTTATATTTGAGAATTTTAATTTTCTTTCGTATATTTATTTAATTTTTTGACATATATTTCACTAAGAAAACAGCTTCACAAGCACAATGACATGTGTCACATTTCGTAAAAAATTGAAAATTTTTAAATGTTTCTATGGTGTACTAGGAATGCAAGATTTGTGAAATCTAATTTCTTTATATTTTATTATCTCTAAATCTAATGAAAATTAATAAATTTAGTGTAATCAAAACACATGTAGAATTAAATATTCTTCAACTTTTTCAAGTTTACCTCAATGTTTTGCACTCATTTTATGAACGTAACATGACAGAAATACTGTAGTTTGATATTTGACAGATACTACTGACACTGACATATTATATTTTCTTGAGATAGCCTATCAGCGAACACTAAGCGACCATCTCCCCGGCTGCGCTACTGGGATCATGAAAATATTGGAAGTGTCGCTACTGTGTGAATTCTTATACTGTGTTACTTCTAACCAGGGTGGTAACAAAAAAAAAACAATTGGTTTTGGGTTTCGGTTTTGGTCATCGTAAAAATAAAATTTTGATTTTGATTAAGGTTTCGGGTTTTATACAATAATCGGTTTCGGTAAATCGGTTTTATTAAATTGTTTCTGTATTGCAAATATAAATTAAAAATCTGGTATGGACACCACAGTACTTTCTCATACAAATAAAACCCAATTGAACATGTATGACTTGTTCCTTGCGTATGACTTTATTTTGAAAATTATTTGATATATAGATGTTAAACTTGTTTAATTTTTGTTCTCATTATAACTATGAATTTATTTTAAAATAGAAATTAATTAATATCTAGACTTCAAAACTTTCAGATGACACATATTTTTGACACTTCACAATTATTTGACACATTTTACACATAGATGTTAAAAATGTTTTAGTTTTGCTTCCCATTATAACTAAGATTATTGAAATATATTATTAAATATGTAATTTAGTTTATCTCAAAATTAGAAGCACGTACAAGAAAAGTACAAATAACATTTTACATTTCAAATATTTTTGCTGACATCTTTCATTTGAAACTTTTTTCACAGCTGATTCTATTTTTGAAAAAAAATTTTTTTTTGATTTTTGCGTTCAGTAAACTTCCTCTTTTATTCAAACTCAACTCAGCTCTTCATTTTTTCATAAAACTTATAAATACCAACTCTCGTTTACATATCTTGTCTAGTTCATGAGATATTGCGCACATGGACATCCATCAATACATCCATCCTCACACACAGACATTATTGAGAAATTGTTCTTGACGGATTCAAAATATGTCAAATTATGTATTTCCACAAAAATCTCGTCAACGATTTTTTTATGATTCCAAGACTTCCTTATAATTTGTATAAGAGAGTAAAAATGAACTAAATATTGTTTTATCTATGAACTAAATTAAAACTCGAGCACTATAATAATATAAACCGAACTTTGATTGTACATATGAATAAAATTGTCTAATTCTAACAAAAAAAAAAAAAAAACACACTGGATGATGGTTATTTAATTGATACATCATAACGTTGATACTTCACAGTAAAATTATTTTGAAAACATTAATTTACAATTTAAACAAGAAAATCTTTTGCGGTTAACGGTTAATTGAAAAATAAAAAATTGGTTTGATTCGGTTCCAGTTTTATGTCAGTTTTAAATTTTGGTTCAGGTTTCGGTTTCAGTCCTGACATTTTCCCGGTATTTTTCGGTTAACGTTTCTGATTCCAGAAATTGCAATCTAAAATTTTAAAATAAATCATACATGCACAATGGTTTGTTCCTAATTACATAACACATACGGATTTCAACATAAAACAACGAAAGAAAAAGTGACACTCAGAAGAGAATTATATGAACAGGTCAGAAAATCATCCATACAATAGTACTACAAACCTACTCGATAATGACCGATATAATTATACACTAAAGAGATATAGTGATCCTTAGATTTTGTAAACAGATTTCAAGATTTCTAAACTAAACTCCAGTAATTATCAGTGGACATAATCCCTTTTATGATAACTGTACTATAAAAATTTACTTATTGTTATTATTAAGTGACAGAATGTAAATTTTCAATTGAATTAAAAAAAATTATTGGCATCTTTTATTTAACAATTTTATGCAGCTTACTTCATATTTGCAATAATTTAAATTTATTGTTTTGTATGTCATTAACATTTACAGTTTTACATTTATAATCAAAATCAATTAAGTTTTATTACCCTATCTTTTCTTGTTCGTGAGAGAATATACGGCACACATCCGTGTCTACGAAGTTGTAACCACACATAAGCGTAAACGAAAAAAATTTCTTACTATCATATTGTGCTCAGTTTGTGCTGCTTCGTGCTTAAAATATTTTAATTTGTGCCCAATTTTAATGCACTTTTTTAAAAACAATTCACTTGGGGTTACAAGTTCGTAGTACAACCACAATTTTTTGTGCTGGTTATTTTGTTCATTGTATTGTATTGTGCTCGATTTGTGCTACATTGTGCAAAAAATATTTTACTTCAAAAATGTTTACTTAGACTAATATTAATTATTGCAATATGGGGTACAACTTCGCTGTATAACCACATTTTTTTGTGCATCCAATTATTTTGATATTTTTATATCTAGTTCAACTTGTGCTTCTTTGTGCTGTATGAAATATTTTCGAAATCTCATTATTTTTTAATATAAATGACATTTCATTGGTCGGGTTACAACTCTGTAACCGCAATTAGTGTAATTTAGATCATCAATGAAAATTTGCTATTAATAAATATATATGCTCAACTTGTGCTTTCTTGTGCACAACAAATATCAATGATATCTTTACAACAAATCTGGAAATTGACAAATAAACTAATTTTAATAAAGTGCATGTTATGAAAGGCATTTTAAATAAATATAATAAATAAATAGAGTCTGAAAACATATCATAAATATTTTTTATCTACGATAGTGTGTAAAATTGATGTAAAACTGTTAGTTTCAAGTATGTAAAACGATTGTTTAGTAACACGATCCCTTTAGTCACGGGCAGTCATGGGTTGCCAAGCAACGAGTGATTAAAATTTTTAAACACGCCAAATTTGCAAATTTTTGTTATTATGACAAACTTCTCATTTAATGTGATCCTACTTCATAAATAAAAATTTTTTTTTTATATTTTTTGGGGTTTTTCATTATATCGTAGATAAACTTTTGTACGATACACATACGTTAAGCGTCTTTAGTCACTCAGGGGTCTTAAAACACGTCGTGACTAAAGACTAGCTTTACGTACTTGTATCGTAAATAACTATTATTATACCTGCATCATAATCCGTGTTTAAAACACGCTACAGCGTTCGTAAACGCAAGATTAAAACACGCCGTGCTTTAAAGGTTGCTAAGCAACAATAAAAATAATTACTGTTATTATCTGTCAAAACTGTAAACGTAAACAATAAATGCTAACCACTCTCCATGTAAACGATATACGTCAAACGTCACACGAGCAAAATTATAAAATGAATCAAAATCAAAATGTTGCTTTCCAATTTTTTCCAGAGTATGATGCAGGTATAATAAAAAATAGCGTATGACACAGGTGTATAAGTGCTTTTAAAGCAATAGCGACGTTAAAAGCACTCCGCTTCGCGTCGTGCTCTTAAACTCGTCGTACGTGCTTTAAAAGCTTACTTATACACTTGTATCATAATATACTATTAGAAGTCAATTGGAGTCAAAAAGTCTACATAAATATACATATTCCAAATTCAACCGTTAAAGAGATACTCTTGATTTTATAATTTTTCAAGTGAACATCAGATAGGCTATAGATGGTAGTTGTTTATATACTGTTTTCTATGTTAATTGTCAACTTATTAGAATGTTAAATACTTATAATTGCTGAACTAAAAAAAATTGTTAACATCCCAACTATCGTACAATGCCGATATTATATATAATTTACGTTTAATAACATGTTAATCACAAATAATAAAATATAGAATAACTCCTTACGTTAATATTGATTTTTTTTTTACCATAAGTTGGTTTCCCAATTATTAATACCAAAAATGTTTCTACAATGCTAAAATATGTTTTACGCGATTCATATGGAACTTCATATTTAGAAATATAATAATATAAACAGAAAATTGGTGCGGATTGATCACGAAATCAAATAAGAAGCGTGAAATTGGAATCTGACTTCTAAAAAAAGTAAAATTGGCGTCCTAAAAAATGGTAATTTTTGTTTACCATTGAAGATTAATAAATCATTTTGCGACAACATTGTTACCATAAATAGGAACTTCAATAAACATATTTTTATCGATTTAACCTTTACGCCAGATACAAATTATTGTGCAATGTGGGTATTATTACTAATAATTATTTTACTTATAATTTTAATGAAATTCCTTTACTAATAAAAATAGAAACGTTACCGTACTCCCTAAAATCTGTAATAAGTTATATTGCATCTGAATCGGGTTATTTGGGTCATTATGTTGTTTATAAAAACGTGATAACACCTGAGAGATATTTGATGACTTAAAACCTACTATAGTACTACATACAACAATTGCATCAATAGTCCCCCATTTGTTGATTTATGGTAAATTGAATGAATAATTTGTTATTATATATTTAATCAAATAAGAGCTTATTTCCAAATATGTGGTTTTATTGTGTATTGTAAAAACTTACTTATGTATTAAAAACAGTATGTTAAGAAATATCATCTACAGTCTAACAAGAGTTGTTCACATGAAAAAATATAAAATCAACATTACCTATCTCATTAACGGTTGAATTAGGAATATATGTTTATAAAGACTTTTTGACTCCAATTGACTTCTAAAATATTTACGATATGTTTTCAGACTCTATTTATTTATTATATTTATTTAAAATGCCTTTCATAACGTGCACTTTATTAAAATTAGTTTATTTGTCAATTTCCAGATTTGTTGTAAAGATATCATTGATATTTGTTGTGCACAAGAAAGCACATATATATTAATAGCAAATTTTCATTGATGTTCTAAATTACACTAATTGCGGTTACAGAGTTGTAACCCGACCAATGAAATGTCATTTATATTAAAAAATAATGAGATTTCGAAAATATTTCATACAGCACAAAGAAGCACAAATTGAACTAAATATAAAAATACCAAAAAAATTGGATGCACAAAAAATGTGGTTACACAGCGAAGTTGTAACCCCATATTGCAATAATTAATATTAGTCTAAGTAAACATTTTTGAAGTAAAATATTTTTTGCACAATGTAGCACAAATCGAGCACAATACAATACAATGAACAAAATGACCAGCACAAAAAATTGTGGTTGTACTACGAACTTGTAACCCCAAGTGAATTGTTTTAAAAAAAGTGCATTAAAATTGGTGCACAAATTAAAATATTTTAAGCACGAAGCAGCACAAACTGAGCACAATATGATAGTAAGAAATTTTTTTCGTTTACGCTTATGTGTGGTTAAAACTTCGTAGACACCACATCCATCTGTTCACAATAGCTGCACAACGGTATAAGAAAGTAAAGAGGAACCAATTGTTTGAAAATTATACGACAATTTTGCTTCTTTGAAAATAATTTACTGCAAAGCAATGATATCTTAATGGGATTTAATAAAATAATAAGTTTCATTCTTTATATTAATGCGTATGTTTCACCAAAACTTTTAAATAAAATTTAATGAGTATGCTTCGTAAAGTTATAAATTTTAAAACATTTGTTACGATTTATCCTAACGAACTTATAAAATAAAACTGATTATGATAAATTCTTACTACGGTGCAAGATTGTTCTGCTTCTGTCCCATTGAATATATTTTCCACGTACGTTTTATTGACAGCATCGCCTATAACTTGACACATTCCAGCATGACTGTCTGTATTAATCGAGTTATATTTGTCCATTAAAGTGAATATTTCTGGTAACCATGTTCTTAAAGTGTTTACCCTAAAATAATAGATTAATTAATAACTTGCATTTTAGTTTTTGTGTGAAAATTTTATGACACAAACCCCTGCATTAATAGAAATTGTGAAGCTATACACAATATTATTCTTTTAAGATAGGGCGGCAAAAATAGTGGTTTAAATTGATTCCAAGCTCTGTATATTGATTGGCAAGTATTATTTTGCTTTTCGGGAACAGCTTTTTCTGGTTTGTTCTCACACAATAGAGTAATAATCTAAAATTAAATAATATATATACATATATATATATATATATATATATATATATATATATATATATATATATAAAGTGTACATGAATTTATATAATAAAATCGTTATTTTAAGAGTTATTTTAAAATGGATTTTGGTAGATATTTTACAATATATGAGACCTCTAGATCTCTAGACCATTTGTGTTTTAATTAAGTCATCTAACTAATGCTTCAATAAACCAGAATTTAGTTATGATCTTTGTGAGCTGTATGAAAGCATCAAGATGATAGATAATTTCGTTCCTATTAAGAAATCTGGTATGTCGTCATTAAAACTCGTGAGACAAGCTTCCAAAAGATAAAGCTGTACAAGCTCCTCAAGTTGTTACTGAGAAGAAATTATTTGCCACTTTACCTTACATTGCTAATTTTATCGACAAAATTGGCAGAATTCTTAATAAATTTGACATAAATACGCCATTTAAGTCAAATTTAAGAATCCGCGATCTTCTGGGCAATTTTAAAGATACATGTAGTGCCTCTACATTATTCTGGCATTTATGAGATTCCGTGCCAGTGATGTAAAGTTTACATTGACCAAACTGGTAGAACTGTTGCTACAAGATTAAAAGAACACGAACGTCATATTACATTAAATCAACCTGATAAATCTGCAGTTGCTGAACATGCCATTCAAGAATTACATGGTATTGATATTAAGAAACGAAGATTCTTGTAAGAGAAAATATCTGGTTGAGAATACTAACTAGAGAAGCTACTGAAATCATGAAATCGTCAAATAATCTTAAGCTTTGAGATTAATAAGTCATGGTTAACTGTTGTACTTCCTTAATTTTTTGTTTTATTTTATACTTTGATCCTTGTTACCCTTATTTTGTGAACTCGTAACATTGACTACATATTTATTATTTATTGTTTTATAATTAACCTGAAGAAGGCAGCATTTTGCTGTCGAAATATCGTGATTTTAATAAATATTTATAGAATTTTTACCCAGTTATTATTTATTTACTATATTATGAGTTCTGAAAGTTTTTTCAATATTTTATTTTTTTTTCTCTTTAGTTGCACAATTTTTTGCTAAACAATATTTTTTTTCTTTTGTTACTTCGTTAGCAAAACCTAATCTGTATGGACTTGTATATACAGTCATGCTCTGTTATTGCTGCAAGCTCCTATGAAGCTTTTTTCTCTATATACGGACAGACACTCCTGTCTTATAAGTATACATAGGTGTATTCTTACTCACTGGATAAGAATTAGCAGGTTGACCTGTATTCATCGCATATATATGTTGGAATACTTGCAAAGCTTCATCATGCTTGCCATTCATAAATAAGAATTTTGGACTTTCGGGAAATGTCATAAAAGATAAACTTGCAACTAAACTGGGAATAGCGCAAATCAATAAATATAACTGCCAGGAACGAACTAAAACAAAAATAATAATTATTTGACCGAATATTCTTAGTACAAATTATTAACTTACTGTAATGAAAATCTATGGGCAAAATGGCCCAAGCGAGCAGCGGAAGGAACAAATGTGCAGATCCCATCAATATACCTGACCACAAGATCATCCTGCTTCTATTTTTGTTATTGTGGCACTCAGATAAGTAAGATATTATGATGCCACTTGGAGCCATGACTCTAAAAGATATTCGTTATTTGTAACATATATCTTTATTGTGGACTCAATAATAACGACCATTTTTATAAATCTATTTAGACTATATGTGGGTACCAATATTATAATTTTATATAAGGGAAATATGAAAGTTTTTGGAGCAGTTATTTTATTAAAAGTCAATAACACACCAACTTGTACAATGCCTGTTATATTGGTTGATTTTATTTTGTACGAAGATGAGCTGACTAAATACCCAGGCCATCAGCCGCCTCATGAGAGAATGATTGTGAATTTTATGAACACCCCACATGACCATGCTTTTCAGTAGGGTATGAACTCACGACCTCTGGTTTGCTAGGCTAGTGTGGTTACTTTTAATTGTTTTTTTTATTTTATGCATGTATTATTTTTATTTTTAACCATGATTTCCTGTAACAAATTTACTTTAATGAAAATTGTTAACTTTAACTAAGAACTATGAGGGTTAGCAAGTACCTTTAACATCGAAAGATTTTAATTTTTATTATGATTGCCTTACGTTAAAGAAGCAATCCCAGGACTGTGTATGTACTACATTAAAAGACTAAAGGGTCACAAAAATAAACTAACTGTGAAACTCGGGGTATGGGGTAGTATTAAAGGTTAAAAACGTCACAACCTGACCGATATAAATAAGTTTTTATACTCCTGTGTAAATAGATCCCCATTATTTAAATTGTTTAGATTAATTATAGTAGTCATAATTCTCGACAGTATACTGCCAATAGGTAGATTATTTTAGTCAACCGGACAAAAACCTAAACAGAATAACGACAGAAAAGGTCAAAACAGTAATTAGTAAGATAGAAGGATGGCAAAGGCACAGATCTGCATCAATTAGTAGCACAACTGCCCCAACAAGTAAAGAAGACATAAGATCACATTTTAACATGAAGAATAACAAATATCAGTACGGATAAAAACCTATTTAAGAACAATATTATTAATAAACATTCTGTAAATCTAAATGGCCTCAAACCTCGAACCCTCCCAGAATGGCCGGTCACCGCGGGAGGAACTGATCAAACCCTCCAAATAAATAATCATATAATCAGAAACAGAACTAAAAATAGAAATATATCTACACTAACAATAGGTACACTAATTGTAAGAACTCTAATGGGAGTGGATAGAATATGGGAATTAGAACATGCATTAGAGAAAATAAATTGTAATATATTAGGATTGCGTGAAGAAAAGAGAAATGAAGAAAAAATTATACAGAGAAAATCTAATAATATTTTATGTTACGGATCAGGAAAAGCTGGAAATTGCGGTATAGGTTTCTTGATAAGGAAATCTGAGAATTACGACATAGTCGAATTTAAAATATGTAGTGAAAGAGTAGCCGTTATGAAAATAAAACTAACAGATAAAAAACTATTAACGTTAATTCAGGCATATGCACCAACAAAAAACTCTACAGATGCAGAAATTCATAATTTCTACGAACATATTTATAATATAGCAAATGAGATTAACAATAGAAAAGAAGAAATTATTAATATGGGCAATTTTAATGCCAGAGTAGAGGAGAGAAGACCTGAAGACGGAAGTACAATGGGCAAATTTCACTATGGTATAAGAAATTATCGTGAACAATTATTAGTCGATTTCGCAACTTCAAATAGGGAACATCTTTTTAATAAAAAAAGCCATATCTAAATGGACCTGGATCTCTCCAGAAGGAGAAAAATATGAAATAATATCAATGGTAAAAAATAGTAGAAACAAATATTTCGGCAAAGGAAAAATGTATAAAATACCACCAAATATGGAAATTTGCTACAAAGAAAATCTCAGGAGATATATACCCTACTTAGAATAACAAGAAATAACAGATAAAAATACCAAACAGGACTATTATAAGATTCTAGAGAACATAATTTTAAAAGCTGTTCCACTAGCTGAAAGTACAACTAAGAAAACCACTCAACAAACTCTGGAACTGATAGATAAAAGGGATAAAATGGTAAAATTAAAAAAGAAAACAAATGTTCAAAAAATCGAAATATGTGAGATAAGGAAACTAGTAACATATATATATATATATATATATATATATATATATATATATATATATATATATATACCGTGTGACTGTCTTAAAGGTGTACATAGGAGATTAACGTGGGAAATCAGTTTTTTGCGTTCTGTTGCTCGGTGTTCTATCGGACAACAATGATTGTAGTACCAATCGAAAGACATTATTTTTCTGAATCAAACGATGTAAAATACACTACTATTTAGTAGTAATTTGGTTCCGTAAGTTAATTTTTAAATTTTGAGAATTCTCCGATTTATTCAATTTTTATCGTAAATAAATATAGTCACCTATGACTGTTTTGTTTTGATTTCTGTCAAGCTATTTATTTGACATTTCTGACTTTTGGACTTGTTTAAGACAATTTGTAAAAATATGGCTAGTTATACTACTGGAGAGCGTATTTTTATAGTAAAACTATTTTTTGGAGGAAATAGTTAGCTCAGAGTGCGAGATCTATTTTCTATTAAGTTTATGAATCGACCGAATCCAAGTGCAACCACAAATGCCAGTATCCATGAAAAATACACGTGAGCTGTGTAATTGCAATTTAGCAAGAGCAGAAGAACGTGCTTTATTGGAAGAAAGGGTTTTAGGAATGATACATGTAGATCCTTCGTATAGCACTAGATTTTTTGGAAATGAATTGGGTGTACATCGGTTATATTTTGAAAAGAAAAAGTTCTTAATAATCCTACAAAATGCACTGCAATCAACAAATTTTTCAATTTGACGAAGAAAGTGGAAGAGTATTTTGTGAAGATATACAAAACAGCTAATAAAAATTAAATTTTTTGTCATCGATTTAAAAAACTCTTAATAAATTAATATAATTTAAAGAAAACTGGTTTTTAAACTTAAATTTTTTATTTAATAAAATCTTTACGCAAAAATTATAACAATACGCTTGTCATTACTGTAAATAACCATATTTTACAAATTGACAGAAACGTCAAATAAATCACTTAAAAGAAATCAAAACAAAACAGTCATAGGTAACTACATTTATTTTCGATAAAATCGGAGGATTTTCAAAATTTAAAAATTAATTTACGGAACTAAAATGCTACTAAATTGTAATGTATTTTACATCGTTTGATTCAGAAAAATGATATCTTTCGATTGGTACTACAATCATTATTGTTCGATAGAACACCGAGCAACAGCACGCAAAAACCTGATTTCCCATGTTAATCTCCTATGTACACCTTTAAGACAGACACACGGTATATATATTTATATTAAAGAAGATTTAAGGAAATATAATAATAAGAAAATAGAAGAAATCATAAATACATCTGGATCAATTAAAAAGATGAGAAAAGAGTTGAGCCAAGGAAAAGACTAGATAGTAAGAATAAGGGACGAGACGACAGAGAATTCGAATAGAAACGATATACTCTCTAGAGCTACGACATTCTACTCACAATTATATAAAAGCACTATATATGCAACAACTAGCTAACATATAACCCTAGAAGAAAACTCAAATATCCCACAGATTTTAAAAGACGAAATACTTAAAGCAATACAGGATCTAAAAATGAACAAAACCCCTGGTGTGGATGCAATTAACAACGAAATGATACAAATAGGAGCAGAAGAACTCGCCGATGTACTGCAATATCTTTTTAATCAAATTGTAGAACTTCAGACAATTTCAAGCCAGTGGCTGCACTTTAACATTATTCTGTTGTTAAAAAAGGAGACAAAGAAAACTTAGATAATTATAGACTGATTAGTCTATCCCCAAACCTATACAAAGTCTTTAGTAAAATTATACATGCAAGAATATATGAGAAGATTGAAGAATATCATACCATCGAACAAGTAGGTTTTCGGAGTGGCTTTTCTACAAGTGATCATCTACAAACGATTAATCAATTAATTTAAAAAGCAAAGAAATATAATATGACAATATATATTGCTTTTATAGATTTTCGAAAAGCTTTTGACAGTATAGAACACCATTATATTATAAAATCACTTATACAAGCGGGTATTGAACATAAATATATAAAAATTATCAGATCCATAGCCATAGCCAAGCCAAGATAGTGCTAGAAAAGCTAGGAGAAGAATTTAAAATTAAAAGAGGAGTACGACAGGGTGATCCACTATCTCCAACGTTATTTTCTCGTATTCTTAAGTCAGTGTTCAGAGAATCTCACATGGGTGGAAAAAGTACTGCTCCCTGAAGGAAATATTATTTAAGTGTACCTAATAGTAACTATGTATGTATTACTTGTTTTAATGCTGTTTCCTTTCTGTATGTTTGACTTAGCACTCTGATGAAGACTTAATTGAATTTTAATGAGCCGATGTATTCCTCCAAGAATTTTCATTTCCCATCCATACAACGAATCTACATTTTATTATTTACTGAAATTTTATTTGCGCATTAAACTCAGATCGTACATCACTTAAGGTATATCTACGAGAAAATTTATTTAAAATAATTACGATTTCGGCTAAATTCAATCGAATTTAACACGAACCAAGGAGGATATGTATGTATATATCACTCTATTGTTGTCATACTGCTCGTGATTAGAACACCTCTAGCGATCGGCAGAAAACTTTACTAATTATATTAAAATAAGCGTTTATTGTTTAGCTATACTTCAGTGGTCCGAGTTAAATTGACATTAAACACGTTGGATAATTGACACTAAGAGGGTCGTTATTCTTGGTTAAAAAAGGAATAAATATGTTTCTTACGCGAATCCACTAAGAAATTTAAATGTTATAAGCATCTCCATGTTGATTGAAATTGCACATAGAACAATGCAGACAGCATCTGCAAATGCTGTGTAGATCATTATTTTTCTTCGGCCCATGGTATCTGCCAAGTAGCCCCATAGAAATGGACTCAGAATGTTGCCTGAAGCAAACAGATAAATGCTGTACAATGAAAACAATTTAGTTGTCTTTTATGTAATAATATAATTAAATATACACATTCTTCAAAACAAAGACACAATAATGAAAATAATATAATAAATAATAAGACAATAGTTATAAATTACTGGACTATATTTTTTTATACCTGATGGTGAATTGACTTATTCAATGTGGGAAATTGTCGAGTGTACAAAAAGCCTTAAATATAATATATTATAAATCTAAATCACTAATATTTTTTTTCTTTTTGAAAATAAATAAATAAATATATCATCACGCCTTTTACCCATTATGGATGTGGCACTCTGCTCACGCAGATATCGGTAGGTGATATATTTTTTCGTATGAAGTGGGGTTACCAGCCGTCAAATCATAGCCCCCAAAGATATTGGTGGAGGAGGAACAACAAGGGTAAATGTAAATTGGCAACTGTCACCTATGGGATTCATCTCACGATCACGATCCACAGTCCGACACATTACCACGGAGCTATTTAATTATTAATTAATGGTAATAATTTGTATTTAATTTGCATTTTTCCCAAAATCTGTATTTTAATTACTATGTATTTTTTTTTATAAACAATGGTATTATGCACGCATATTTAATATACTTCTCACCTTTATTCTTATTGAAGGACGAAGTTCTAGGAATCAGAAAATAGACTTTAAACCAATGGTTCTCTAATTATTGGGTTATCCAAAATTTGCCAACTAGTAGTAGAAAGCTGAACTAACGTAAGGTAGGTACATAAAATTTATTGTATTTTTAAAAAAACTTTTAAAAAAATAATAATAATAGGTATTTTGTGAGTAATACAATGTAAGTATTACATTTATTTAAGACATATTATTTATATAATATGAAAATTGAAAGGTACATTGTATATGTAAATTATTGAATTTTCTCAAAAAAAAAAAAACAACCGTATAAATACAGGAAAATTTGCAGTGTGTATGGCTACAATAATGCTGTAAATAAAAATAAACTACCAATATTAAAGCACGGATTCGCCCTTATAATATATCATTCAAAATTAATTTAACTTGTACCTTTCGTGAATTGTGATCACTACCATCTCTTGATAATTTGAAAGCCCAATAGTACATAAATCTATTTTATCAAAATGTTATAGTCCGAGAACCAGCGTCAACAGTAATGTACCATTTTCGTGACTCTTTTGTAAATAACAATTTTGACATTTTTGTTAATCTGCTAATCTGTGTTTATTAAAAAAAAAACAATGCTAGAAAAATGTAATTTTTAAACATAATGAATTCCTGTCCGCTTTGAAACAATGTTTACAATATCATCTCCAGTCACTTGTTTCTTTAAGAAACTATCAGTAACCTTTTCCTGATATTTTAATTCATTCTCAAGCTGAGGGATCACACCATACATCAGCTCATTGAAAAGTACATTTTTTGAAAGGATGATAGTCCGAGAGCCAGCGACAAAATCGTCGGACATACTTACATCGTTAAGATTTTGTAAATAAGTAGTTTAGGCTAGTAGAAGACATGAAGTGCCTGATTTGTGAAATCTAATTTCTTTATATTTTATTATATCTAAATCTAATGAAAATTAATAAAATTAGTGTAATCAAAACACATGTAAAATTAAATATTCTTCAACTTTCAAAATAACAAATTGTTGAAAAAGGAAATTTAACCGTGTTTTTCACGAAAAACTGTTAAGGGCTTCAAATGAACTGCTACTTCCGGTTGACCAATTTTAACCAAAATCTAATCAGCTCTTCATTTAAATATAAGAAGCAATAATTCACAAAATTGTATTTTTTGGTATTATAGTATTTGAGTTATGCGAGACGAAAAATTTGCCACAGACTACACACACACGCACACACACACACATACATACATACATACATACAGGCATAATCGCGAAAATAGTAAAATCGTATTGTAGGGACCCTAAAACGTGCTTATTCATTGAAAACTCACTACCCAATTTTTTGACCAAAAACTATACCTCCCTTACCTAGAGGAAGGCGGGAGGTAAAAAGAGAAACAGAGGTATTCGAATAGAAGATTCACTGTCGGCAACTTGTTCAATTTATCTTTAGAATATGTAATGAGGAAGACAGAAAAATAATACACTCATAAAAATAATTTCTTGTTCCAAGAAAATTTTCAGTTTTCCTTTTATAAGGTTTAATTCAAAGAAAATTTAATTTCGAATATAAATTTTATTTATCTTCTTTTTCTGCATTGAAAGAAAATAAATATATTTTAAATTTTGTTTTTAACAATATTGAAAAATAAGTTACCATTTTTAATTAAAACTACTCTTATTCAAACTACTTTGATATGTTCCTTCAAAACTAAATTAATTTTCATACAAAGAATATTTATTTGTTTTCAATGAAAACGAAATCGGATAGGCACTATTCAAATATATTTTTCTCTTTATTTAAGAGGAATATGTTCCAAGAAAACATTTAAATGTAGCGTATACTGATGATATTATAATCGTCAAAAGAAACAAAAAGATAATGACGGAGATTTTATAGGAAAAAGTCGTAAAAATAAATAAAATGGGATTAAAAATAAAACAAAAAAAACCGTTGGAAACAGAGAATTAAATATAGGAGATTTCAAATTCGAGTAATTCGATAAACTCAAATATTTAGACAATATGCTAAGAAACAAAGAAGAAAGAGAAGCGGAAATAAAATAAATTTTATAATAATAGAACAAATAATTATAAGAATAATATTAGATATCAGGAAACGAATATAAAATAATAAGGAGAGGATATAGTGAAAAAGTTCAAACAACGGATGGCTTGGGCTTGAACATATATGGAGAGCAGAAGAAAAGGATGTAATTAAATCAGTAGTTTAGTAGATTAACATGGCTAAAGGAAGAAAAAAATTTAAAAGTAACAAATTAAAATCTGAAAAAGTTAAATAAAACATAAGGAGACGTTAAATAAATAAAATAAAATAAATAAATATATCATCACGCCTTTTACCCATTATGCGTGTGGCACTCTGCTTATGCAGTTCTCGGTAGGTGATATATTTTTGCGTATGAAATGCGGTTACCAGCCGTCAAGTCATAGCCCACAAAGTTGTTAGTGGAGGGGGAACCACAGGGGTAAATTTAAATAGGCAACTGTTGGCTGTGGGATTCGAACTGAGGATCTTACGATTTGAAGGAAAATAAATGGTAATTGATCCACCTCAAGAAAATGACCTAGAGAGCTTTATATGCTCATAAGAAACTGCGTTACCCTAAATTTAGTGCTAAGCCACTATGTAATTCGATAATATTTAAGATAAGATTTTACTATTATTATTACAACAATTCATTAAACAGAAATTATAAAATTTATAAACAATTCCATGGTTATACTCACCAATAAAAGGGCTGGAATTAAGCACCCCAATTTGCGAGAGACTCAGATGAAAGTCACACTTAAGTGACGGAATAATTTGAGCAACATTACTCATGGCAATCATCACTGCCCAGTTGCTAGGAAGTGCGCCTAGTAACAAGAGCAAATAGTTGAATTTGCCAAAACCCGTAGCAGTTATCGCTTCTTCAAATGTCGCTGGGCCCGAAGGAATTTTTTCAGGCGATTGTTTTGATATTTCAGCGAACGCTCGAGAGACATGGTAGATTCCTGCAAATTGATTAAATGAAACATTCAAATTATTTATAAAAGGATGAAATGTTTACATTTATTATAAGTTAATTTATTTTTATTTTATAATGTGTGCAGAAACTTATCTATTTTACGCTTGGTGAAAGATTTTCGTGCTTCTAATGATCGTGAAAGAAATTCTGCACGAAGTGCAACTCTACTTTTTCTGCGAATATTTTTTTGTGTCAAGTTTTGTGATTAATACACACATTCATACAACGACATACTATATTACACAAATTCTGAAACACAATCAACCAACAATCAATTTCCACTAGACATTCTTATTCTGGCACACAAATTTCGCTTCGTCCACATTCATAGTACGATTCAAACTCATATATATTGTTCACACTTGGAATTAAAAAAAGAATTGAGTACTTCTGAAAATTCATCTAAAATGTGTCATAAGAAAGTGCAAACCAGAATCTCGTATTATGTCATATAACAAAGTTATCAGCAATTCATGTTAAAACTGCCCTAGTAAATAGGCAACTTTCGTCTAATTTAACCAACCTCGTACGTCTTACGATTCTTGAGATCTTAATTAGAGCTGGGCGCGTGAGTGACTTTGACTCACGATCACGCCCGCTCACGATTAAAATTTTGTACTCACGTCCACTCATGCTCGGATCACGAAATTTTAAATTTTATTTTGGAATTACATCAAACATCAAACTAACTAAAATTAGAAACAGAATAGATCATATTTTATTACAATTCAGGTGAAAAACATACATATGTACATTCCGTTATTTATTATGAAATAGAAAAATGATTCTTTTCTAATAAAAAAAAATTTTTTTCGACCTTTTGATGATTCACTGTACAGTGTACACGCCCCATAAAAATTTACTCACGTCTGATCACGAACGATATTTTTTTCACTCACGATCATAGTACGAAATTTCAAATTTGATCATACTCACGCGGGTCACGTCGTGACCCATCGTGACCCAACTAAATTCACGGCCCGCGCCCACCTCTAATCCCACTGTAATCGTACCTTAAATGGGACACACTGCATTACTAATTTGTGCACTAAACACGATTATAAATTACTCTTCGCAAACGAGAATCCAGAAAACGCGTGAAATGTTTCAAACAAAATATATTTTTCTATTAAAATGTTACTCATATATTATTATAGTTGCAATATTCATTTCTATAGAAATTTACATTACCACTGAAATTATTTATTTATCTTTTACAGGTGATTAGGACTCCGCTAGACAAGAATGGAAATCAATTATTTAGTAGTCAATTATACTTGCTTATCTATCGTTATTTTACGCGTTATTTCAAACGATTATAATATAATCCACGTTCTTAGTTTTGTTTAGTTTATGGGAAGTGCAATGTTCCATAGCTGTATCAAAACAGTTTTCATTGTTATTATTTTCCTTAATAATTTGGAATAAATTTTAATTTGGTGAGAATTTTAATTAAAGCGAAAATAAAGATAATATTTAAAGACAAAAAATAATATTTATAATATACTAATAACTGACATTATTGTTGAAGTATCTAAATAATTAAAATATAATACTTTGTTTTATTTAAAATTTAGGAAACACAGAGATGCGATTCCAAAGAAATGTTTAAGGAAAAACAAAAATTAACAAAATAAGAAATTCGGTAGTAACCGGAAAAATCTAGACAAATTAGAAAGAAGTATTTATATCCTTTTTATTGTTATAACAAAATTTAATCTAACTCAATTATTTACTGAGATATGCTCAAAATGCCTTACAGGCTGTCAACTAAACTACCACTTCACAAAGGCCAGCCACCGAAATCTAATCATCTCTTTATTTGGACATACGGAGTCTAAATATTAAACTTGAAAATGATTTTTCGAAAATTATAATTTCTAAACGGTAAAAATTATAGAAAACAGTGGTAAAATAAAATTGTAGCCAATACTATTCTTCATATTTTCTAGTATGACAAAATTTACTGTAATTCAGTTATTTACTGAGATATACTTCAGTACGAGCTATATATGAGTGACGTCATATTAGTGTCATGAAATAATCGAATAAAGTAAGAATTGGTTTAATTCAGTACGAAAATTTGAATTTGTAAACACAAGTTATATTAACAAAACATCGCCATAGATTTATTATCGAACAATGCAGGAACACGGACCACCACTATAAAGAAACGCTCATTCCTTCAAAAATTGTGACATGTGTCAAAAAATTACATTTTTCAATCGTTGCTTTGTTTTTTCAAAAAAGTTATCAGATTTAAAGAAAATTTCAAAATATAATTTTTCTCTAACGTGTTGCAATTCGTAAATGGTGACAGAAAGAGGAAAATGTATCAAACAATAATTGTAGATAATAATATTTGAAACATTATTTTAATAACAAAATTTTCAATAAACCATAATTTACTGAAATATTTTTAAATAATGATATTGCTTCAAGTAACCTACCACTTCTGGTTATTGGATTATCACCAAATACTAATCAGCTCTTCCAAAGGAGATACAATTGATATATACAAAATATCAAAATTTTCAATTTAGCAGCTTTTGAGAATCCGTAACTCCACACAGACTGACATACAGACTGACACACTGATAAACAGACAGCTACCAATATGAATTTATAGAAATTATCTGCACAGGCTGCTATACCGTGTGTCCCATGTAAATTTTGGCATAGACAATTAACATGTAAAATCAGTTTTTTGTAAATAAAATGTGTCCAGTAAAAAATTATGTATCCAAATTTTATATCACAATACTGCCAATATCCCTACATCTTATTTAATGCAGATGATTTTTTTTTTTTGATACCTCAATTTAATGTAATTAATAATAATAATTCCTAATTTTCCGCCTTCTCTTTTTATTGCTACTGACGTATAGTGCAATTTGTTTTAAATATTTTAATTTTTCACTGTCACCAAGAATACTTTAAATGTCGAGAACCGTATAAATATTATTAGAATGTTTTATGGGGGCGCAGTGCAAGACAAATATCTGAATACATCACAGGAATGAACGCTGAATTGTTTTCAGCGCCAGAAATTGACAGTGACAGATTAAAATATTTAAAACAAATTGCAGCCACTTCACGTCAGTAGCAATGAAAATAGTAGGCGCAAAATTATTAATTTCATTAAACTGCAGTATCAATATAAAGTAATCTGTATTGTATAAAGTAATCTGCATTAAATAAGATGTACGGATATTGGCAGTATTTTCATATAAAATTTGGTTGCATAATTTTTTGCCGAACACTATTTATTTACAAAAAACTGATTTTACATGTAAATTACCTAAGCCAATATTTACATGGGACACACGGTATAATTTAAATTGAACCAACAAATATCTCGCTTATTTATCAACTTAGCAATTTATTTCACATAACGTGATTTATATAACAACATACAAGCAAATTGATAGCTGATTCATCATGATATCATTCCCGGTTTATCAGTAATGAATATTAACTTTGAAATTTCAAGTACATACTACATTTTATTTGAAATCGGCACTAAAATGCTAATCCATTAAACGACGATTTTGAGCAACTCAGTGTTGACAACCGTAAAATAATTATTGTAAAAGTAGCATAAATTTGACAGATATATGACGTATATGTTCAAAAAGAATTAACTAATTAATTCCGATAAAGAAATTGTAGACAAAACACAAAATTTTGTGTGTTATTTATGATAACTTCAATGTTCGGGGTTGGCAACTCTGGGTGTCAATTGCAATTGACAACTGACAGATTTATAAACTTAACCTAAATAATATTTTTTTACAGTTTTATTTCTAATTTTCGATTTCAAATAAAATTTAATATGTACCTGGGCACTGAAGTTCCTTTTTATCAAAAATTAAACTTCAGTGCCTTGATACATAAATAACTATTTTTTACAAATTTGAAAAGTGCGTCAAAATACAATCTTGTAAAATAATCTATATGCTGCATTATTAAAAAAAAATGTCGAGCAATTTAAATATTCCTAATCGGAAAAGTATAGCAATCCATGAGGCTGCCTCGAAATAATAACAACAACAATTAACGAAAACATTGGTAACACGATAAATATCGTCTATCAACTACTAGTGTTATTTTTTCTGCAAGTTTCAGTGTAGTACCTTAAAAATTACTTAATTAATTATAAAACTTATTTCATCTCTCGTAAAAAAAGTTGATATGGTAGATGTGTATTTTCGGAATTAAATAAATAAACGTAGAGCTACAAATCTTTATCGACATTGTTTAATTTCGAAGTACGCCTTGCTTATTCTTTTTCCGATTAGGGATATTTAAAGTATTCTCTTTTTTATTTTTTAATAATATAGCATGAATTTGCTTACATGATTGTAATTCAAATTTTGACGTACCTACTTTTCAAATTATTTAAAAATCCAGTGTTTTCCGTTTGAAATTTTAAAGTTGTTCTTGTTATGAATTACTAGTAAACCGAAAATTATATCACGAATATACAATCTCTATCAATTAGCTTATATATGTATAAATCAGGTTCTGTGAAATAAATTTCTTAGTTGCTAAATAATAGTACTTTATATACCAAGGGGCTAAGTACATGATTTAATCCCGAGGGTGAAGTTTATTTCGCGTGCCGCAGGCGAGGGAAATAATCACCTAAGGGATTAAAGGCACTTCAGTCCTGTGGTATATACCTACACAATTTTTTGCACTTCCAACCCTCTTTCTTACAATACACTTTATATAATGATTAATTTTAAATCATTTCAAATGCATAAAATTCACAAATGTAAAATGTAAGGCTTTGATAACAACGATAGCAGTTTACAAATTTTTTAAGTTGCCTAGATACCTTAAATAAAGGGAAAAATTTTCTGTTCATTTTGAGTGAAGTTACAATAGGTTTGTTCCAAGTGGTCATTTCTGACAAGTTTGTGACATGTTTGTGACAAATTTCAGTGCGCCTGCAAAAAATGTAAACAAGTTAACTTTGAAACATTTTTTTTTTTTTGGCGAAAAATGTATGAATTTCTTTATTTATATTTATATTTAAGGTTAGCTGTCAAAACAAAATATGAGTATGCTCATGTGCTTCATTCCATTCGCCGTTCCAGTCTATGTTTCAAACTTAACTTGTTTACATTTTTCGCAGGCGCACTGAAATTTGTCACAAACATATCACAAACTTGTCAGAAATGACCACTTGGAACAAACCTAATATGAATCATTTGAATCATCTTGAAATTAAAAAAGCAACAGAACAAGCTACAGTAGAATTATTGCCCGTTAAGTCAAGAATAATCTATGAAAAACAATATGAAGAATTCTGTGTGAAAATAAAAAAGTGCAAAAATACACGGTAACTGTTTTACTTGCTTATTTTTATGAATGGTCAAAGATTGTAAAAGCTTCTACTATTTGGGCGCAATATTCTATGGTAAAAGCAATGTTAGTGCTTAAAAATGATATTGATATAAGTAAGCTCCAAGCCTAAATATCCAAAAAACTTACTGCAGAACAAGTTGATAAATTTTTAAAATAAGCTCCCGATACGGAATTTTTTATGGTCAAGGTAAATAATTTTATCTAAAACGTTTAAATATTCTCGGTATTTATAAACTGTATATATTTTAGGTTGCGCTAATCTTGGGTATAGCAGGAGCATGCAGAGGAGATGAGCTACTGAATTTGTCAATAACGCGAATGGGTGCAACGATATTATTTTACATACAGAACACTAAAACTGGAATTGACAGAGCATTTATCGTCAAAAATTCTGGAAGTAATTCGGTGAATTTTGTAAAAATACATGTCTTTACGAAAGGAAGATACGAACCATTCACGCTTTTTTGTAGAATATAAAGCTCAACTTCATGTTACTCTAACTACACTTCCATTGCCTCAACGCATGTTTCACAAAGTCAACAAAATCATGCAAATCGATTATTTAATATTATTAATTGTAACAATGTACATATAAATGTAACTTATACAAAATAATTCTAATAAATATTTTACTTGTTGCTATGGTTACTTGTTTACTTGTCACTTTAATCCCTAGGGATTAAATTTCGAAATTTAATCCCTCCGCGATTAAATTTAACACTTCAGTCCACGGGAAGGAAAAATAAGTTAGGGCATTTAAACCCGGAAGTGCAAAAAGGAGATATTTGCTGGTTCCATTTATATTTAACAGCCTGTAGTGTATGATATAAATATCAAAATTATGTTTGACAGCAATAACAAAAAGGCGTACTTACCTACTTTGCGCACCATGTCCAAGAAACAACTAAATAATAATGAAAATAAAACATTCTGTTCATAAAATTTAATTTATTTTTCACACACTTAAAATGTTTACATGGTATAAAAAGTTGAATTTATTATTTCTTAAGAAAACCATATAACAAATTTATGATAATAATAATAATAAAATACATAAATATATTTTGCTATCTGAATATAATAATCTCATTCGTTTGTTTGCACACTTCATTATTCTTATTTTGAATACACAATTGTTTTCACTTGAATATTTTATTGTGACCGCATTTATAATTATGACAGTCATCTTTTTTAAATTAATTCTACAACCTGAAATATTAAATAATTTTATCATTTTGATTGTTTATTTACTAGAGCACCAGACGGAATTTGTTAGGTACAATATTTATTTTGCAAAATAAATTTACTTAGATAATATTTAAAAAATAACCTGCTCTACTTAAAGTCTTCTTCTGTGGGCGAGCCTAGCAAGAGTAACAGGGGCAAACATACTGTAAAGAAAAAATATTTAATAAATATTATGAAAATTTGGTGAGTAGTTGAACCTTATATTATTTTTAACCAGGGATGGTAACCATAAAAAGTATCGGTACGGGTTACGGTTTTGGCCATCGCAAAAATAAAATTTCGGTTTTGCCTACGGTTTTGGTATTTATAAAACAATCGATTTTGGTGAACCGGTTTTATTGAAAGGGGGTTCGATTTTGTAAATAAGATTAAAAAGTATTTATATTTCTTTTATTTTAATGCTAAGAATTTAATCGATTTAATTTGACATGTCTAGCTTATGCAAAAAATTTTGCTTAAAAGGTGTATGAGTACATAATAGTTTGAAAAAATCCGGAGAGCGTAGGTCGAGGGATTTTATCTTAAATTATTATGTACGATAACACTGTTTTAAAAGCAAAATTTTGTAAATAAGCTAGACATCAAATTTAATCGATTCAATTCTTTAGCACGAGGGATAGGGGAGAGTTGTCTAATGCGGACTGGTCACCTAAATCGTACCTGGTGAAGTTTTCTGTAGTTATAGACGGCTAGCGACATTTAGTGTTTAATAGATGAAGTAAATAATATATTGATAATATAGGGAAAAAATCTAAGTAAAATATGATGGTATGTGTGAGATATAGAAATATCAAAAAATGAGGATGAGTTTGATGTAAAATTTTAAAGATACTATTTAGCTGATAATAATTGCACAGTAATTGTTTTTATTACATTACATATTTTTATAACACTACGATTATTGTATTATTTGTTCCCGTTATTTCGATGCACATTTTATACGTACTGTGGAGGTTATGTTTATATTTTCACAAATTTACTAAATTTCTTATATCGATAGAGTTTCTATAATCGTACTGGTACGATTTAGGAAATTGTACTTTAATTTCATATAAAAAACAAGCTAAAATTTTTTCGCAGCATTGGAAAAAGACTAGGTATATTGTGTAAAAAATCTCGAATTAAAATTATAAATCATTGTATTGAATGAAGTGAAATATGTGTGCAAGAGGCTTGTGATGGTGTCTTGGTTGATGATAAAATTTGCTATTGTGCCAGATTTCCTAATTGAATTTAATTTAACTTTTAATAAATGTTTAAATAATTTGCAATGTAATATTAAATAAATAAATTATTTAGGTAATATACTGCTGACTGCATATTATTTACTTTATTTTATTTAAAATAGGTACGATTTTGGAGATAAGCAGATACGATTTATGATACCGATTGCCATAATCGTACCTTTTGATGCATTTCAATAAATAAGGAATATATTATTAATATGTCATTATAAATAAAATTATTGTCCCAGAGTGTAAAGATAAGACGTAACTCTATTGTTTGGTCTAAATATATGTTTAAATAAATAAATCAAATTTATCCGAAGAAATTTTCTTAAGGGGTACGATTTCAGCAACTCTCCCCTATATATTAAGATTATTTCTTGAATTAATTGCATAAACTTTAATACTTGCCGAAGAAATTGTATTAAAACGTTGATTTTGACACATTTTCACATAAATAAATGGGTACACTTATAAACAAAAAGCACCACAAAATTTTGTTATTATATTGTAACTGTAGCAAGTTGTTTATTTTTCTTTTTACTTGTCGAATAAATATCAAAAATTTGTAAATTAAAAAGCTTGAATTAAATAATTCAGCATGTTTGAAGGTATAGAATACCAGTAAAGTTAAAAAATATGTGGGTATCTTGCTTCTACAAATAATTATCCGGCTAAATATGCCTTCAAAATGTTCAAAATTTGCATATAAAAGCTAGCTTCAATTTAATCGCGATTAAACAGCATTGTGCTGTTTAATCACTCATCTAAAATGCACAACAATAGAAAATGTGACATTCTGTATGGTCAAATTTGTAATGAGTGAAATAATCTTGTAAAAAAAAAATAAAGACATGAACTAAATATTTGTTAATTTATGAAATAAAGTAAAATTCTAACACTAAAATAATGAACTATGCTAAATGTGCTTGTGCAAGTTTACAGCGACTTTATGAAATAATTAATGTTGGATCTAACTAATAAAACATATTCTAATGTCTTTTTATCCTTGTTTATCATACACAAATACTCACTGGATGCATTATGGCAATTTAATTAAAACTTTAAAATAATTTTAAAAATACTGATTAATAATTTACATTTACATTAACAAAGAGACCTTTTTCAGTTAACATTTAACTGAAATATAATAATGGGTCTTGCTTCCGGTTAAGGTTTTATATTTTTTTTAAATTTCGGTTTTGATCAGGAACTTTTTTCGGTTTATTCGGTTAACCATTTTAGTTCCGGTTTCGGTTACCATCCGACTTTAAAAAAGGAGAGTATGTAGGTTTATTTGTATTTTCTTTTGTTTATTTCTAAAACGACTAAACCAATTGAAACTAAAACTTTTTATATTATTTACCATATTTTAAACAACGTTATAGGTTTTATAAATTTTCGACGACAGTTTTGAACACAAAATGACAGCTAATTCTTGAACTGTTTCACCAATTTTTACACAGGTAAACTGATAATTATTTTGAAATGTTAGCTTAATTTTAGATATCATCTTGAAACAACACGGCAGCCAACTATCTCAGAAATTCTTTGATTACTTTCTAGGACAATTAAATGGAAGTTAGTTACATCTTTGGTTTTAATAGATTTTCAGCTGTATCCTTTTAACTTTATTTATTTTTAGGTCTGGCACATAACGTGTGTAGAATTGAAATATGGCGTACAGGAATTTCAATGCCATTTTATTTATATTCTTACCTACTTTCTTTATGGAAAAGTGTATATACAAAAGATGTTCACAATTAAAATTGCATGTAATAAGGCCCATTTGGTTACCTAAATATTAAAATGAGTACTATTGAAATTGTAATATTGCCATGAAAATGTAAACAAAAACAAAAAATTTGACATTTCATAAAAGAGTATTAGATTTACTTATTTAACAAAAAAAAAAAAATTGAAAGAAATGAGCTCTCAAATTCTTTATTATATCATTACATTCTATTAGGAAATTTCTACATTGTCCATTACACACAATATTGTAATAAATAAATTTAAATATATTTTCTGCCAGGTCATATATGTTTCGTTTTTGTTTAATTTTCCATGACCGTATTATATTTTTAAATAAATATTAATTTTATTGATATATTGTCAAACACTAACATTTAGATAAGGAACTAGGCCTCACTGCATATATTTTTTAATTCTGAACAACTTTTGTATTTACACTTTTGCTGTAAATTGTATATATTACTGTATATTGGTCAATCTTAGGTTTTACCAGTAAATCTAAGGTTTAACCGATATGAGTCGGTAAATGTAATGATTTTACTGGTAAAAACCTCAGATTAACCAATTTTAAGCTTTGAAAGGTTGGGTTAGTTTAGGTTATTTACCGTACCTTACAGGTATATCCTAAAATGGTGGTAAAAATTTAAATTGAGCAATGATCACTGTTGGACTATTACCATTAGGAGTTAGGAGTTAAATCTTAGATTTTTATTTTAAAAATATTAGGATATTTTGTAACTCAGGCTTTTACAGTACCATATACACTGAGAAAAAAATAATATCGTTCAATTTAATCAGTTAATTTGTGTACAACGGAAGAATTTAGCGAATTCAACAGAATACTTCATTCATTTTACTGAGTGTGGTAGATAAATTATTCTTTGCACTATTATGATATAAAATAATATCTAGGTTATGTTTTTGAAGAAAACCAAATTAAAATACAATACAGTAATAGTAACTGAACTACTTTTTTTTATTTACCGAATTTTTCATATAATTTATCTAATTGGATATCTCTATTGTAGGTACAAATTTACATCCATATAAAAAATAGCATTGAAATTCCTGTACTCCACATTTTAATTCTACACCCTATTATATGTAACAAAGACATTGTAGCGGGTCAAATGTTTCGATATTCAGTATTCAAAACATATGCAAGTTTTAGGGTCTCTAGAATAACATTTCAAAATTTAAAGATGACGTCTTTCGTGTGTTTGGTTATCTTATTTGAGGGATTTTTTCTTCTTTGTACCGCATAAAAATTATTACTATTTTAATGAAAGCGGGAGACTATACGCTGCGCATCAAAGTTAAAAAAAAAATTTTAAAAAGTGACGTGATTTGGAGTAAAAATATTTATGCCAAGTAAGATCGGATAAGATTCCAGGATGAAATTACTGCGAAATCTCATATTTAGTACTATATACCTCATTTAATTCAGTGTTTAAATGGGACTGTTTCAAATTCAGTTACGCAATATTTCGTTTGTGGAAAGATGAAGGAATCGATGACATAGTTATACTTACGTAATATAATGCCACCTATAAGTAAAAACGGTGGAAGGCAGCCCGTTACCAATAAGACAGGAAATATTACGTTTCCAATGATAGTTCCCACACGACCCATCATCATTGTTAACGATACAGTCATTGTTCTGAAAGCATACATATTTTAAATTCAACATTTATTAGAACTATGATAAATGTGAGATTTCGCTTCATGAATATAAATGGTATTTTAAAAAGTATATACTTTAGTACAAACAATAGATTAAGGAGACTTTGATTTGTGTATACTTATAGACAATGTTGAACATAGACAATATAATACTGAAATTTAAGAACGAGGCAGGAGAGAAACTATTGAAGTATGTAAATGGAAAAAGATCTTAAAACAAGTAAAGTAATTGAATTATTTAGGAAATGTCTTCCAAAGAAACAATTTACATATGAAGCATATAAAATGCCAGAAGAAGAAGGCAGTCATAGCCCTAAAACAAAAAAATATGATGTTTAGGGAAAAGATCAGATTACGTCGCTATGGAAGAGATGAAAACTCTAAGGTCCGGTATTATAAACGAATGTTAAAATTTAATAGCGTATAAATTAAGTAACCTACTATTTACAAAAAGTGTATTATAAAGGTAATATAAATTTAATCTTCTACTAAATCAGTTAATTAAATTTATAGAATAGTTTTGGTGGTATTACATTTAGTTATTGTATTTTATATTTTTGTTCTATAAATAATTTATGGCAACTAGTAAATAAAGAAAATTATTGTTAAATATCTTTAATATTTAATAATAATTTAATATCTTAAAAATTTTGTAGATATTTACGTAGGTATATATTCGAATGTGGTGTTAGGATCATCTATTGATAACGTTCAACAATTGATAGTTTTTCATGTGTTTCTTTCTTTTTATATTAGCTCGTCCATTTTATTTGTTTGTAGTTCTATCTAAATAAAAATATATTATACATTTAACGTTATCCATATTAAATAATACCCAGTTAAATTCTTAGATTTCAGCTTTATTTCATTAATATTTTCGTATAATAATTTCAAATAAATTCCATATAATTATCTTGAACTGTATATTGAATTAAATTAGACAGTTATATCCTTATATCTGTCCATAGTTTTGTCTTAGCCTGCATATTCACTGCGTCTGTTTCCTTGTTTCCAGTTATTTCCCTTACCTTGGATATAATTTCTATTAATTTAAATTTTTCTTTTTCACTATTTTTTTTACCTCGTTCTATTTTATGAATAATTTCGTACATACTCGTATAATTGATAAATATAATTCTGATAACAATTATCACATGCAAAATATTATTTTTTTAAAAATATTCCATTTACTTGATTTCGCCATATATTATTTTATTTGATTTTGTAACTTTTCTAGGGATACTCGAATAACTAATAAGTAGGTTATCACATATAATTTTGGTTTGTAATACCCAAACAAATTTTAAATAGCATATTAGCTAACTAGCGTTTATAATACCGGGCCTAAAACTGCAGGTGGCAGCATCAGGAAGAAGAGCGGTGAAATTTTAAAAAAGACTAAGGAAATTCAAGGAGGGCAGATGAGAAAAACAATATAAAGATAGTTGCGAAGTTCAGAAGAAAGAGATAATAAATATTGGTTAACAGGAGATGGAAAAGAGTGAAAGAGAAGAAGAAACAATATGGCATTTAAGAACATCATGCAGAGAAGTTAGAAGAGAATAAGAAAGTGAACTACTGGACGACCAGTACAAACTGAATTTTTAATATTTGTAAACGTCTTTTTAGCTTATATTTAATAAACAGTATTTGCGTGTATTACGATTATAGATTGAAAACGATATGAAGAAATATCAATCAATATCAATCAATAAATGGTTCATTGTTAGTGGAAAATTCCAGTTCTTTAGTATTTCAGTTCACTTCCCGCCTAATCACAGGATGTCAATATGTTGTAGTAAATCTTTAACCAGTGTTTCATGGAAGAGTACTACTCAGTTAGAATTATTTTGAGTGTCACTGTCCCATCCCTTTAGTAATAAATTGTGAACCTTGGGCAGTGAACAACCGCTTGCATTTTGGCTTTTCTTGGGAAATGTTCAAAGAATTAATTACTTTACAGTTTATGGGCTCCTCTCGATTGCATGTATAGTTTTTGTGAAGTTTATTTTGTTAGTTCATGTAAATAGATTTGAGATCTATGTATGAGTATTGTTAATAGCGAATATTATATCAGTCTCGATCTTTGAAAGTTATTGTAAAAGGTAGTGAGTAAACGATATTATGAATTATATAGTGTCGAATTGTTTAGCTCGTAAAAGTACATATTTGATTTATATAATTTATTTTGCTGTTCGTTATTAAATATTATATAATTTTTTTTTATTGTGGATACGTGTTTGATTTCCGCCTGCGCGCATATTTCCCACCATTTGACCAGAAGTCTTTTTTTAAATACTCTTCGGGATCGAATATAAATATTCCGTGGGGGCTAGTGACTACGCTGACCTCGGTTATTAATTTAATCAAGTAAAAACCCTTTCGTATATTAGTTAACCTCATGGTACCAAATGCGAGGTACCTGTTACAAAATTATACAAGTATATTGAAATTTGTTTACTGATTCAGATGCAGATATTAAATTTCTTCAATTTTTATTTGAAACGTTTTTCTTTAAAATGATAAAAGCAGCAGGAAAAAATTATATTTTTGTGTACAGATCTCCAGTAAATTCGGAGAGCTGGATGCAGGAGTAATTCAGTTAATCGAGTACACAATGGAATCTTGAGAAAAAAGGGCTCAATTTTTGTTTTGCAAATTAAAACATACAAGTCTGTTAATTTACATGGGTTTGCGAGTTTGGTTAAAAGAGATTTTTAGTGCGCAGTTACGAGGACATTACAGATATATCTTTACTTTCCCAAATATTCTCATTGGTCAGTAGACAATGGCAATAAACTAAATTGAATAGATTGTTTCCTCTCAAATAATACTTTAACAATTGTGTTGTGAGATAAATGCTTTAAACAAATAGAGAACTGTTCTTATCTAACTAGTGCTGTAACTAAATATACTTTATGGGGTGTATTTTCGAGATTTAATATTTTATTGTGATAATTAAAAGGCAATCAATATAAAAATATATCCACAAGTAAGTAATTATTAACCAGTACTGGATAATCAGTTAGAAATTTTCCCTTAAGATAGCTGTAGACACATTTGGCTAATTTGCAGTAAATTGAAATAATAAGCAATTAGCCTACGTCCTACGTTGAACTGTACCTGAGGCTGGTGGGAAACAACTCGACAACCACACTGATGAGGGTGACGCAGGCGACCCCCGTCATAGCCGTGTACAACGATGACAGTGCCAGCATCGCTCTAGGATTTGTCGCCCAAATTAGCGCCAAGCCGCATCCCCCTGATATTACGTAGAGCAACCCTGTAGATTCATAGAAATTAGAAACAGGAAAAATTATGGCTGATAAGTTAGGCTGGTGACAGTGATTTGTATTTGATTTTGACCGTTGCATAGATATTTTGTATATTAATGTAGTCATACCAATTTACAATAAGAAAATACCTATGTTACCTAAAATGATCTGATTCTAGTATCAAAAAACGTACGAGAATTCTAATGCAATTTTACATATGAATAATTTTTGTGAATAAAAAATTGTAACCAAATTAGCATCATTGTAATAAGAAAAACACAAAATAAATCTAAAGTATTATTCATATTTTCAATAGTAGTAAATTATAGTAATTTACCTAACAAGATCTGAAAGTGATACTATTTTCGCTACAGAAATATGGCGAATTTCTCTAACGGAAACATTTAAATCTAATTTGCTAATTTCTTGTGTGTTACCTTAGGATCGAGAGATGCCCACTACTAGATGCTTATAGAAAATAAGATTTAACTATTAAATTTAATATTAATTTTTATTATAACTAGAGGTTCTACAAAACAGATAATATATGACTGGACAGTAAAAAGTCTGTACTTGATTTAGAGCAGTAATGTACCATAATGGCGTGATAATATATGTACCATTTTCCTTACTTTTATGTAAATAACTATTTTATTCACAATCGGTTAGTAATATTATTCGTGAAAATCAGCTATTTCTTTGAAATATAATTTTTTTTTTAATTGGACCCTCCTCCTTTATTAAAAAAATATAAATGTTACTACGAAATTGTTTAAAAAATAAATGTTACATTCAGCACCTACAAAACAAAAATATTTCACCTGCCAAAGCAAACATAAGTTTCATTTATAAATTTTTGATTGTGAGCAAAATAGTATACAAATTTCGGTGGAAAGTTTCATTACAGGTGATAGCTGAATAAATATTTTTGTAAGAAATTAAAAAGAAATATAACTTACCTAAAACAATTTTTTTGCTAACTTTGTTAATAACCAATGCAACAATAATATACATTGTAATAGTACACACTCCAACAATTCCTGAATTTATGTACACTTGATCATTCGATATTAGCTGCAACATATTTGTTTTATTAAAGATTATTAAGCATTATTTTCACTTACTCCTGTACAAGTAGTATCTATTTTTATACTTGATGCATTTGAATTTTCTTGAGAAGAATTTATGATATCACAAATTGAAGTATTGTCATCTTTGTCACCAGATACTTGTTCATAATCATCCATTATCGTGAATAATTGCGGCAGCCACAGTTGTAAAGTATTAGATCTATTAAAATGTTTTAGTATAGCTGAATTCAGTGAATTATTTATTTATATTAATTAATAAATAGTAATACAAACCACAAACCCTAAAAGTGTGCAAAACTGCATGGATAGCACCAAACATGCGGAGCCTAAATAAGGCCGATGGAAAAGTGGTTTAATTTGTTTCCATCCTTCTTGCATAGTTGTACTCCTTTCAAGGCTTTTACTTTCTGGTAATTCGCCTGTTATTATATTTCCCGGAATGTTTACTACTAGCTCTGAAACCTGAAAAGAAAAACATTTTTATTTTAAATCTATTTTATAGTAGTCAAATCTGATAAAAATTGCTGGAGGTAAGAAATTTTTGTTCACTATAATATAATTCCCAAATATAGTAAAGAGAATGAGCAGCTTATAGAGGAATCTAGAACACTCTCGCACAGTTATATTTTTAGTTCAAGCATCAAAAGATGCTTCGTGTTATGATCAAAAAGTATCTCAACTAAATTTATTTAAAAAAGAACAAGCATAATATAGTCTTGTAAGTTATACGCTTTCCAAAGCTAAACATTTGGTACAGAGTTGTTTTTACTGTTCGTAGCATGTTTAAAATTTCTGTAATGGAATGGCTACCGACAACCTCGTCGTGTTTCACAAAATCCTGATACGAAAGGTGACATGTAATTTTCGGGAAATAGATAAAGTCTCAGGGAGTCAGATCAGTTAGATGGCTATCAAACTTCTGGGATGTAATGCTTTTCAAAAAACTGCTGCGCATGTTATAATGCATATGAGGTGCGTTGTCGTGATGAAATTGTCACTCGCAAGCAGAACTTGCAGTAATACTTGTCGATGGACGGGAAACGAAAGATAAAAGTTCTTGAAGGAATCAGTCACTTTATTTAAATTCAAACACTCATCTACGTCTGAACTTCAATTGAACCTTCATCAAAATGATAAGTGCTCTTAGTTAATATTAACAAATTATATTAAATAAATCCACTCCAAGTTGATTGTGAAATTTTATTTTTTTTTTGTTGACCAAATATTTTTGAAACAAATTTTATTTAATGAAATTTATTTTTTTCTACAAAGATACAAAAAATGATTCTGTATGTATTACTTGTTAATGTTTGACTCTGCTTCCTGATGAAGTCTGAATTGTAGTTAAAACATTGGTGTTTGAGTTATAATAAAATGAATGTTTCCTCGGAGAACTTTAATTTCTAATTCAAAGGATTAGATATATTTTTATACCTTATAAATGAGATTAATAAATAAACCAACGTAAGAGCAACAACCAGATTAAGCTGTGAACCTGTTAGTCAAGAGCTATGATGATTTCTTACTAAAGAAACTTTGTGTTTTGACTTTTGTTTGTCTAGGGATATTGGATGTCAAACTTATGACACCAGTTTGGATATTTTCTAATCACCCTTCGTACAAGGCTAAAATAGATAAAAGTTTTTAATGATTTTGTTTTTTCAAAATAATGTGTTTGTCTTATAAAATTTTATAATAACTAATTAATAAAATAAAGTATATAAACCCAAAAAGCCTTGAAATATATAAGAGGAAATTAAATAGGTATATACTTTGAAAACTACATTATTATTGGTTCAACTAAGGAGGACTTACGACCTGTATGATGAATATCTCTTAGCTCTAGAAGTTAGTTCTAGAGATATGTATCCAAATTTTATTATTTGTCTATATTTTAAGGCTTATTTTAATTAAACTTGGTACCATTAAAGGAAGGGGGAAATACATAAGGAAAACAGAATTAATTATCTCAACATCTAATGACATAGGAGCTATTAAAAACTCTTCTTGATATTGGTACTCAAAGATGTTCCTCAAGTAGATCTTGTCATTCCAAGATTAATTTAATTATTATACTTTTTTAAACTCTGACCACAATAACTGAAATTAAGTAAATTTTTTGAAAAGATGCATAACTTACTGTGTTATGATATGAAGTTTGTAAATCATATTACATTAACCCTTTTAATTCGTATATGATTTGCAAATAATTAATTGTTCATTAGGTGTTACGTTTTTAACTTACCGGATATTTATCCTCTGGTTTGTTGTTATTCACTGCATACATTTTCCTTAAAACTGCCAGAGCTTCATTATATTTACCACTAATTATCAAAAATTTTGGACTTTCTGGTAACGGGGTGTAAGATAGTCCAGCAATTAAACTAGGTAACGCACATATCAGTATGTACAGTTGCCAAGAACTTAAAACTAAAATTCATTATATTATTCCTCATTCATTTCAATATAAATATCAAAGTTATTATATTACCGTAATTAAAAACATAGATTTTCTTCAGAGGCATTATTATCCAGGCTAACATAGGTAAAATGAAGTTAACGGAACCTATATAAATACCAGTGAATATAATTACATTACTTCTATGATTTACCGAATGAAATTCTGAAAGGTAGGACATCATGGTAGCGAAAGGGCCTGCGATTCTAGAATAAAAACTAAGTGTAAAGAAAAAGAACATTGAAAGTGTAATGAAGAACTTACATAAAACCACTAGTAAATTTGAAAGCAGAGAGCATCCATACGTTTGTTGAAAAAGCACAAATCATATTAGAGATACCATCAGCTAAAAAACCGTAAATTAAAATACGTTTACGGCCAAATGTGTCTGCTAGGTAGCCCCAAATAAACGCACTTGTTATCATACCTGTCAAACATGAAATAATTTGTTATCAAATCATATAAGTGAAAAATGTTACAAAGAAAATTATATTTATTTGTTGCATTGTACTCAAAAATTATTTAGGAATGGTTGATAGTGCACAATATATTAAAATCATTTTAATTAAATAGATTTCTATTAATATGAACTCTGATTAAGAGTAAAAAATTTGATGTATCTATTTACTGTTAAGCATTTCTAAATTATTATACAGAGTTTTTGTAGAACTTTAATTTGTTTTTATTTTACTTTACTTTTCTGACAAAATATTATTACAGTAAACGAAATTTATAATACAGTGAGTATGTTTGTAGCTAAAAGTTCAAAGTTTAATATTAATTTATAAATATTCAATTTATATTCTAATAGTAACAGTCGGAACTTACGAACATCATTAGGTGTTATTGTTATAAATAATGAATCTGTGAAGATTATGGTTATCTACAGATGTTTCAAAAAGCTTGCTCACTATTAGAAACTTTTGTATTTGAAGAGTTACGAGGTTGGTTAAAGCAAAATTGTGCCATCTTACGAGATAAATAGCTCCGTGGTAACGCGTCGGACTGTGGATCGTGAGATCCTCAGTTCGAAACCCACAGGTGACAGTTGTCAATATAAATTTACTCCTGCGGTTCCCTCTCCACTAACATCTTTGGGGGCTATAATTTGACGGCTGATAACCGCACTTCTTACGCAAGAATATATCACTTACCGAGATCTGCGTAAGCAGAGTGCCACACCCATAATGGGTAAAATGCGTGATTATATATATTTATTCATTTATTTTAAATAAGAAAATTGATAAAATCGGCAAAAAAAATGTATCAGCGGTTTACAAAATATGGGAAAAATCATATTTTTTCTACAATCGTTGCACAATATCGACATTGTTATTCCATTTTTAGTTAGGAAATGTTCAAAATTGTCGCTCTAGGGCGACAAAGTGACATATTGTCGCACTAGTGCGACAAAAATAAATTAGATAAAAGTAAATGATGCATTGGATTTTTCTGGTAATAACCTTGCTATTGCAAATACAGTTGGCATATACGTACATACACTTCAACTTAATCACCATAAACGTATTCACTCTGTAAGACTTTATGTCAAATGTACTCCATATGTCAAATGTACTCCATGTGTCAAATTATGATTTCTTTGAAAATTTTTATTTTGTTCATAAACGTTGTCATGATTACGGTGACATGGGTAACTACAATTTTACTGAATTGTTATAGGCGTGACCAAAGATAATTTTGAAAATTAATTTTTTTCTACAGCTTGACATTGTTCAACGATTGTAGAAAAAATATTGTGTGTATCTCGTCGGATAGAGCTTGTTCGGTGCACTTGTCGAGTTGTTGATCTCGGCTTCGCCTCGATCAACAATTTCTCGCCGCGTGCAACAAACAATGCTCTATCCGCACTTGATACACAAATAACTATTGTAAATGGAAACATGCAATTTTTATTGTTTTATTGGAGAGAGTTTTCTCGTTTAAATAAGATAATATAATTTTTCTTCAAGCGTATTATAATATTCATATATTACTACTGCATATGTATATTAATCATTTTGTTGCTACAGCGTACAATTATGTACGGTGTACAGTTGTTTCATATTCTTCTAATGGTTGCACCTACAAGAGCAGCACTGACGAATTACAGTTGTATTTTATATTTTATTGTATAAAATCTTCGAAATTCTTGAAGAAAAAATAGTGTGTCACTCGGAATTGAAATATTATTTTCGTGTTTAACTCTTTTTGCATAGCTTCTGCCGCCAAAAGTCCTATTTCAATTCCTAGTAACATAATATTCTATTATAAATATTTATTTAAAATAAACGAATTAATTAATATTATATACAAGTGATTATAATGCAGTTCAACATAAAATACTTTACTTCAAAGTTCAAACTATTATAATTTAATGAATATTTTTTTTTCTCAAAAAGTAACATTATATCACATGTAGTGTGCTTTGTATTACGTTTTATTCTTTTACAGTCAGTAATTTGAAGCCTTCTCTCTCACTACAGAAGAGCAAAAATTTTCTTCTTATACGAAGTAAAATCATTTTTTATCTAGTTTGACTATATTTTGGTCAAATTGTTTAAATTTTACTCGAATTGATAATAAGTACTCAAATGAAGACAAAAATATTTTCATCTTTAAGATTAAAAAATTTGCACTTCATTTTAATCAAATATCAATTATATTATCTTCTTTTGATTGACATTACTATCTCTTTATTAAAGTAAATTTTACACTTAAGTAGCAAATTATGCATTTGTCAGGTAAATTTTAATAATTTATTTTTGTAATAGTTAAAATCACTCAACACTCAAGGGCAAAATTAACTCAAAGAAAATTATAATGTCTTTTCGGAGTATTTTTGTTTTTTGCGCATGCTCCCTATGTTCACCATGCGTCGCGTACCCAAATATAACTACAATAATATATCCTGTTTTCATGTTGTTCTGGACTTCTGAAGTAGTGAAAATGAATTCTCAATAATTGAAAAGTTTTATGGTGGAAAATGTAGAGGACGTAGAGACAGCTAACAAAAGATGAGAAACACTATAACCTGAGATAATTTAACATTGGTTTTGCTATTCCCATAGTTAGAGAATTTTATTTATGTTATATGATAATTTATTTTTGTTATTTATTTAGATTTTTTAATTATTTTTTTTATATTCAATATTAATATTTATATAAATAATAAATCATTTTCTTAAATATATTTGCATCTGAATGATTCTCTAATGTTAATTTCCTTTCCTATTGTATAGTAAAAATGATTGTGTAATTGAAAGGTTATAATTTAAACTTTCAAAGAAAAAATGTATGTAATGTAAAGAGGTAATTTTTATAATTTGAAAAAGAATTTTATTAGATTAAAGAGAATGTGAAAAAAGATCATTTTTCACACTTTTGTTTAGTATTATATTCACTTTTAAAAGACATAAATTTTCAGCTTTCAAAATGGAAAAATACTCTTTTAGGTGTAAATTTAAATTTATCTTAAATGAGATTTCAATTAGAGCGATGCACTTTCAACTCGATACTTGAGTAAATATACGCTATTTGGGCAATATTTTAAACTTCTGTTCTGAGATTGCTTATTTACCAATGAAGGGGCTTGCATTTAGCATCCCCATGTTAATGAGAGAGAGGCCCAGGTCACATTGAGCCGCTGGAAGCACAAACGCAGTGCTGGCCGGAACAAACAGTGAAGCCCAACAGCTAGGAACTGCAGCAAGAAGTAGAATATAGTTGAAACGACCAAATCCAGTGGCTGTGATAGCTTCTTCAAATGTTGCTGGCACTTGTTTCATTGCTAAACTTGATGTTGGTTCTATAAGCAATCATATTCCATTAGTACTTTGATACCAAAGTATTTTAATAAAGCTATTGACTATTTACGTGTTTTTTCCATGTATGTATTACTCTATTTTATATTTTTAATGCGCGGTTTCAAATTCACGAAGATAACAGAAAACCGTGGAATTTGAACCGGCGTCTTCAAAGAGGCTGCTGCTAAAAGCGTATTAAACAGCTTGGTCCGGCTACTGCACACTGAATGTCTATATATTAACACCCGGTATACCATAATTATTTAATCAATCGTAAAAAGTACTCTGTGTCACCGGCGGGATTCAAAAGCAATCCTCTGAAAGAGAGGTGTATAAAGTCAGCACCAAAAATCGCTCGTCCACGTTACCGTACATTATATACCAGGGAATTTTTTTAACAGCCGGTATACTTTATTCTCTTAAACAAATATAAAAGTATTATGCGGCAGTTTAATATCCGATACAGATATATAGAGACTTTTGCCTTACACCACTCGGACACGCTACCGCTCACTATATGCGCAGGGACCTACTTTTATACCTTTTTTTTTTTTTTGGCCTGGTGGGGGAAATGCAGTTACGCAGTGTGGGACTCGCCTGCTGTTCAGCTATACCCTTAAAACCTAACCACCAGTATGACAGAGGTTTTACCAACCTGAAGTACTACCTTTCGGCATTGCTTTCCAGGCTGCCCCTCTTTCTTCGCTCTTATGTTTGAGCTGCCATTTGTCTTCTTTCTTCTTCGAGTCTCTTCTCTCTCTCCTCCTTCTTGCGCATTACTGTGTTGGCGAAAGATTTGATCGAGGTCCACTCGTCTTCGCCCTCCAACATTGTTTGCACAATGTTTTCTGGGCTGATGTTCTTGTTTAGCTCTTCCTCAACCACTGTCCTTTCAGGTGTCCATTCGGGGCAGTGGAAGAAGGTGTGCTCAGCTGTGTCCTCCCCTAGGTGGCAGAAGGGGCAGGAAGCTGAGTCCCTTCTTCCTATCCTTTTGAGATAGGCTTCGAAAGAGCCGTGTCCAGTTAGGAGCTGGGTGAGATGGAAGTCCAACTCTCCATGCTTCCTGTCTACCCACATCTGTATCTGTGGGATGAGTCTCCTCGTCCACTCACCCGCAGTTTCGTCTTCCCATTTTTCTTGCCATTTAAGCCTTGTCTCTTGCTTTATTGCTCGAGCCTCCTCTTTGTTCTTATGGTACGTTTGCTCCCTTTCTTTGACAAGTAGCTCTATAGGAGTTTGTCCCGCCAGCACCTGGGCTGCTGCTGTCGAGACCGTCCTATATGCGCTACATATCCTTATTGCCATCTGTCGTTGGATCTGCTCATATAGTTTCCTATATTTCGCAAGATCCATGGCCTTGTGCCAGATTGGGGCTGCGTACAGTAGTATTGAGTTTACTACTGCGCCCAGAACCCTTCTCTTTGTTGCGGCTGGGCCGCCTATGTTTGGCAATAGTCTGGAGAGATTCCGTGTGACTTCGCCTGCCTTCTTGGCTGTACATATGACGTGCTCCTGCATTCGCAGGTCCTTGGCAAAGTGCATCCCTAAGTACTTGATACTCCTGGAGGTTTTCACCACTTGGTCTTGGACTGTTATATCCATTTCCAGTAGTGTCCTCCTCCCCGCGAGTATTACGGCTTCGGTCTTTTCCGGAGCCACCGTTAATCTTCTCCTCCTGAGCCAGCTAATAGTGCTCTCGATAGCTGTCTTTAATTTAAGCTCGAGCTCAAGCTCTGTCCACGCCGTCACTACAATCCCTATGTCGTCCGCAAAGCCTATTGTTGTTGCCCCTTGTGGTAGGGGACCTTAACTACCGCATAAAACCATGTATACCTTATTCACTCAATCAATTATAAAGAGTACTCTGTAGCAGCGGTGTGATTCGAACCAACGCCTCAGAAAAGACGGGTGCCTAAAACCAGCGCCTTAGACCGCTCGACCACGCTACCGTACACTGTATGACTTGGAAACTATTTCAACACCCGGTAGATATTATTCACTTTATCAATAGCAAAATGAACTCTGTGGCAGCGGTGGGATTCTAACCCACGCCTCCGCAGAGACTGGTGCCTAAAACCAGCGCCTTAGACCACTCGGCCACGCTACCGTAAACTGTATGACTTGGAAACTATTTCAATACCCGGTAGATATTATTCACTTTATCAATAACAAAATGTACTCTGTGGCAGCGGTGGGATTCGAACCCACGCCTCCGAAGAGACTGTTGCCTAAAACCAGCGCCTTAGACCGCTCGGCCACGCTACCGTTCACTGTTTGACTTGGAAACTATTTCAATACCCGGTAGATATTATTCACTTTATCAATAACAAAATGTACTCTGTGGCAGCGGAGGGATTCGAACCCACGCCTCCGAAGAGACTGGTGCCTAAAACCAGCGCCTTAGACCGCTCGGCCTCGCTACCGTTCACTGTTTGACTTGGAAACTATTTCAACACCCGGTAGATATTATTCATTTTATCAATAACAAAATGCACTCTGTGGCAGCGGTGGGATTCGAACCCACGCCTCCGAAGAGACTGGTGCCTTAAACCAGCGCCTTAGACCGCTCGGCCACGCTACCGTACACTGTATGACTTGGAAACTATTTCAACACCCGGTAGATATTATCCACTTTATCAATAACAAAATGCCCTCTGTGGCAGCGGTGGGATTCGAACCCACGCCTCCGAAGAGACTGGTGCCTAAAACCAGCGCCTTAGACCGCTCGGCCACGCTACCGTTTACTGTTTGACTTGGAAACTATTTTAACACCCGGTAGATATTATTCATTTTATCAATAACAAAATGCACTCTGTGGCAGCGGAGGGATTCGAACCCACGCCTCCGAAGAGACTGGTGCCTGAAACCAGCGCCTTAGACCGCTCAGACACGCTACCGTTCACTGTTTGACTTAGAAACTATTTCAACACCCGGTAGATATTATACATTTTATCAATAACAAAATGCACTCTGTGGCAGCGGTGGGATTCGAACCCACGCCTCCGAAGAGACTGGTGCCTTAAACCAGCGCCTTAGACCGCTCGGCCACGCTACCGTACACTGTATGACTTGGAAACTATTTCAACACCCGGTAGATATTATTCACTTTATCAATAACAAAATGCCCTCTGTGGCAGCGGTGGGATTCGAACCCACGCCTCCGAAGAGACTGGTGCCTTAAACCAGCGCCTTAGACTGCTCGGCCACGCTACCGTTCACTGTTTGACTTGGAAACTATTTTAACACCCGGTAGATATTACTTTATCAATAACAAAATGTACTCTGTGGCAGCGGTGGGATTCGAACCCACGCCTCTGAAGAGACTGGTGCCTAAAACCAGCGCCTTAGACCGCTCGGCCACGCTACCGTTTACTGTTTGACTTGGAAACTATTTCAACACACGGTAGTTATTATTCATTTTATCAATAACAAAATGCACTCTGTGGCAGCGGTGGGATTCGAACCCACGCCTCCGAAGAGACTGGTGCCTTAAACCAGCGCCTTAGACCGCTCGGCCACGCTACCGTACACTGTATGGACTTGGAAACTATTTCAACACCCGGTAGATATTATTCACTTTATCAATAATAAAATGCCCTTTGTGGCAGCGGTGGGATTCGAACCCACGCCTCCGAAGAGACTGGTGCCTAAAACCAGCGCCTTAGACCGCTCGGCCACGCTACCGTACACTGTTTGACTTGGAAACTATTTCAACACCTGGTAGATATTATTCATTTTATCAATAACAAAATGCACTCTGTGGCAGCGGTGGGATTCGAACCCACGCCTCCGAAGAGACTGGTGCCTTAAACCAGCGCCTTAGACCGCTCGGCCACGCTACCGTACACTGTATGACTTGGAAACTATTTCAACACCCGGTAGATATTATTCACTTTATCAATAACAAAATGCCCTCTGTGGCAGCGGTGGGATTCGAACCCACGCGTCCGAAGAGACTGGTGCCTTAAACCAGCGCCTTAGACTGCTCGGCCACGCTACCGTTCACTGTTTGACTTGGAAACTATTTTAACACCCGGTAGATATTACTTTATCAATAACAAAATGTACTCTGTGGCAGCGGTGGGATTCGAACCCACGCCTCTGAAGAGACTGGTGCCTAAAACCAGCGCCTTAGACCGCTCGGCCACGCTACCGTTTACTGTTTGACTTGGAAACTATTTCAACACCCGGTAGTTATTATTCATTTTATCAATAACAAAATGCACTTTGTGGCAGCGGTGGGATTCGAACCCACGCCTCCGAAGAGACTGGTGCCTTAAACCAGCGCCTTAGACCGCTCGGCCACGCTACCGTACACTGTATGACTTGGAAACTATTTCAACACCCGGTAGATATTATTCACTTTATCAATAACAAAATGCCCTCTGTGGCAGCGGTGGGATTCGAACCCACGCGTCCGAAGAGACTGGTGCCTTAAACCAGCGCCTTAGACCGCTCGGCCACGCTACCGTTCACTGTTTGACTTGGAAACTATTTCAACACCTGGTAGATATTATTCATTTTATCAATAACAAAATGCACTCTGTGGCAGCGGTGGGATTCGAACCCACGCCTCCGAAGAGACTGGTGCCTAAAACCAGCGCCTTAGACCGCTCGGCCACGCTACCGTTCACTGTTTGATTTGGAAACTATTTCAACACTCGGTAGATATTATTCATTTTATCAATAACAAAATGCACTCTGTGGCAGCGGTGGGATTCGAACCCACGCCTCCGAAGAGACTGGTGCCTTAAACCAGCGCCTTAGACCGCTCGGCCACGCTACCGTACACTGTATGACTTGGAAACTATTTCAACACCCGGTAGATATTATTCACTTTATCAATAACAAAATGCCCTCTGTGGCAGCGGTGGGATTCGAACCCACGCGTCCGAAGAGACTGGTGCCTTAAACCAGCGCCTTAGACTGCTCGGCCACGCTACCGTTCACTGTTTGACTTGGAAACTATTTTAACACCCGGTAGATATTACTTTATCAATAACAAAATGTACTCTGTGGCAGCGGTGGGATTCGAACCCACGCCTCTGAAGAGACTGGTGCCTAAAACCAGCGCCTTAGACCGCTCGGCCACGCTACCGTTTACTGTTTGACTTGGAAACTATTTCAACACCCGGTAGTTATTATTCATTTTATCAATAACAAAATGCACTCTGTGGCAGCGGTGGAATTCGAACCCACGCCTCCGAAGAGACTGGTGCCTTAAACCAGCGCCTTAGACCGCTCGGCCACGCTACCGTACACTGTATGACTTGGAAACTATTTCAACACCCGGTAGATATTATTCACTTTATCAATAACAAAATGCCCTTTGTGGCAGCGGTGGGATTCAAACCCACGCCTCCGAAGAGACTGGTGCCTAAAACCAGCGCCTTAGACCGCTCGGCCACGCTACCGTACACTGTTTGACTTGGAAACTATTTCAACACCTGGTAGATATTATTCATTTTATCAATAACAAAATGCACTCTGTGGCAGCGGTGGGATTCGAACCCACGCCTCCGAAGAGACTGGTGCCTTAAACCAGCGCCTTAGACCGCTCGGCCACGCTACCGTACACTGTATGACTTGGAAACTATTTCAACACCCGGTAGATATTATTCACTTTATCAATAACAAAATGCCCTCTGTGGCAACGGTGGGATTCGAACCCACGCCTCCGAAGAGACTGGTGCCTTAAACCAGCGCCTTAGACCGCTCGGCCACGCTACCGTTCACTGCTTGACTTGGAAACTCTTTTAACACCCGGTAGATATTACTTTATCAATAACAAAATGTACTCTGTGGCAGCGGTGGGATTCGAACCCACGCCTCTGAAGAGACTGGTGCCTAAAACCAGCGCCTTAAACCGCTCGGCCACGCTACCGTTCACTGTATGACTTGGAAACTAATTCAACACCCGGTAGATACTATTCATTTTATCAATAACAAAATGCACTCTGTGGCAGCGGTGGGATTCGAAACCACCCCTCTGAAGACACTGGTGCCTAAAACCAGCGCCTTAGACCGCTCGGCCACGCTACCGTTCACTGTTTGACTTGGAAACTATTTCAACACCTGGTAGATATTATTCATTTTATCAATAACAAAATGCACACTGTGGCAGCGGTGGGATTCGAACCCACGCCTCCGAAGAGACTGGTGCCTTAAACCAGCGCCTTAGACCGCTCGGCCACGCTACCGTTCACTGTTTGATTTGGAAACTATTTCAACACTCGGTAGATATTATTCATTTTATCAATAACAAAATGCACTCTGTGGCAGCGGTGGGATTCGAACCCACGCCTCCGAAGAGACTGGTGCCTAAAACCAGCGCCTTAGACCGCTCGGCCACGCTACCGTTCACTGTTTGATTTGGAAACTCTTTCAACACTCGGTAGATATTATTCATTTTATCAATAACAAAATGCACTCTGTGGCAGCGGTGGGATTCGAACCCACGCCTCCGAAGAGACTGGTGCCTTAAACCAGCGCCTTAGACCGCTCGGCCACGCTACCGTTCACTGTTTGACTTGGAAACTATTTTAACACCCGGTAGATATTACTTTATCAATAACAAAATGTACTCTGTGGCAGCGGTGGGATTCGAACCCACGCCTCTGAAGAGACTGGTGCCTAAAACCAGCGCCTCAGATCGCTCGGCCACGCTACCGTTTACTGTTTGACTTGGAAACTATTTCAACACCCGGTAGTTATTATTCATTTTATCAATAACAAAATGCACTCTGTGGCAGCGGTGGGATTCGAACCCACGCCTCCGAAGAGACTGGTGCCTTAAACCAGCGCCTTAGACCGCTCGGCCACGCTACCGTACACTGTATGACTTGAAAACTATTTCAACACGCGGTAGATATTATTCACTTTATCAATAACAAAATGCCCTTTGTGGCAGCGGTGGGATTCGAACCCACGCCTCCGAAGAGACTGGTGCCTAAAACCAGCGCCTTAGACCGCTCGGCCACGCTACCGTTCACTGTTTGACTTGGAAACTATTTCAACACCTGGTAGATATTATTCATTTTATCAATAACAAAATGCACTCTGTGGCAGCGGTGGGATTCGAACCCACGCCTCTGAAGAGACTGGTGCCTTAAACCAGCGCCTTAGACCGCTCGGCCACGCTACCGTACACTGTATGACTTGGAAACTATTTCAACACCCGGTAGATATTATTCACTTTATCAATAACAAAATGCCCTCTGTGGCAGCGGTGGGATTCGAACCCACGCCTCCGAAGAGACTGGTGCCTTAAACCAGCGCCTTAGACCGCTCGGCCACGCCACCGTTCACTGTTTGACTTGGAAACTATTTTAACACCCGGCAGATATTACTTTATCAATAACAAAATGTACTCTGTGGCAGCGGTGGGATTCGAACCCACGCCTCTGAAGAGACTGGTGCCTAAAACCAGCGCCTTAGACCGCTCGACCACGCTACCGTTCACTGTATGACTTGGAAACTAATTCAACACCCGGTAGATACTATTCATTTTATCAATAACAAAATGCACTCTGTGGCAGCGGTGGGATTCGAACCCACCCCTCCGAAGAGACTGGTGCCTAAAACCAGCGCCTTAGACCGCTCGGCCACGCTACCGTTTACTGTTTGACTTGGAAACTATTTCAACACCCGGTAGTTATTATTCATTTTATCAATAACAAAATGCACTCTGTGGCAGCGGTGGAATTCGAACCCACGCCTCCGAAGAGACTGGTGCCTTAAACCAGCGCCTTAGACCGCTCGGCCACGCTACCGTTCACTGTTTGATTTGGAAACTATTTCAACACTCGGTAGATATTATTCATTTTATCAATAACAAAATGCACTCTGTGGCAGCGGTGGGATTCGAACCCACGCCTCCGAAGAGACTGGTGCCTTAAACCAGCGCCTTAGACCGCTCGGCCACGCTACCGTACACTGTATGACTTGGAAACTATTTCAACACCCGGTAGATATTATTCACTTTATCAATAACAAAATGTACTCTGTGGCAGCGGTGGGATTCGAACCCACGCCTCTGAAGAGACTGGTGCCTAAAACCAGCGTTTTAGACCGCTCGGCCACGCTACCGTTCACTGTATGACTTGGAAACTAATTCAACACCCGGTAGATACTATTCATTTTATCAATAACAAAATGCACTCTGTGGCAGTGGTGGGATTCGAACCCACCCCTCCGAAGAGACTGGTGCCTAAAACCAGCGCCTTAGACCGCTCGGCCACGCTACCGTTCACTGTTTGACTTGGAAACTATTTCAACACCTGGTAGATATTATTCATTTTATCAATAACAAAATGCACTCCGTGGCAGCGGTGTGATTCGAACCCACGCCTCCGAAGAGACTGGTGCCTAAAACCAGCGCCTTAGACCGCTCGGCCACGCTACCGTTCACTGTTTGATTTGGAAACTATTTCAACACTCGGTAGATATTATTCATTTTATCAATAACAAAATGCACTCTGTGGCAGCGGTGGGATTCGAACCCACGCCTCCGAAGAGACTGGTGCCTTAAACCAGCGCCTTAGACCGCTCGGCCACGCTACCGTACACTGTATGACTTGGAAACTATTTCAACACCCGGTAGATATTATTCATTTTATCAATAACAAAATGCACTCTGTGGCAGCGGTGGGATTCGAACCCACGCCTCCGAAGAGACTGGTGCCTAAAACCAGCGCCTTAGACCGCTCGGCCACGCTACCGTTCACTGTTTGATTTGGAAACTATTTCAACACTCGGTAAATATTATTCATTTTATCAATAACAAAATGCACTCTGTGGCAGCGGTGGGATTCGAACCCACGCTTCCGAAGAGACTGGTGCCTTAAACCAGCGCCTTAGACCGCTCGGCCACGCTACCGTACACTGTATGACTTGGAAACTATTTCAATACCCGGTAGATATTATTCACTTTATCAATAACAAAATGTACTCTGTGGCAGCGGTGGGATTCGAACCCAGGCCTCCGAAGAGACAGGTGCCTAATACCAGCTTCTTAGACAGCTCGGACACGCTACCGCACACTGTATGCTTGAGAAACTATTTTAACACCATGTTTATTTTGTTCCCTGAATCAATTACAAATAAGTACTCTGTGGCAGCGATAAGATTCAAACCCAAGCCTCTGAAGGGACTGCTGCCATAAACCTGTGTCTTAGAACTTAGACTATTGGGCCACGCTACCGCATATTGTGCTTGTATGCCTGGGAACTATTTACTTACATACTATCGAAATGTTTATTTAAAAATAAAAAAAAACAAATAATATATCTCGTCAGGTATTTACATATTTACACAAAACATATTATTCAGTAAATATTTATTGATGCCACCATAACAACAGACCCATTTCTATTCGTCGTTGTTAAAGGATTACTGTTTTGGGTTACCTTGTTTTATTCGCATTTTAAGTTAATAAACTGCAAACCCACCTAACGGACGCCTAACGAACTCAAACTGATGTACTTGTTTGTAGCTTAGATTGCTTATTTTAAAATGCACGCTTTGAAATATAACGTCTTTTACAGTGTCGGCTGTACAAAATTTTTATTATTATGGTAACACTTAATATACTTGTCATTGTAAACAGGAAGAGTTTCAAGGACTTTTTATTTTAAATTCGCCATAATCTGCACAAATATTTCCAAATTCGCAGTTTAGTCACTTATCACTTAACCTTGTATTTTTGAAGTTTTGTGAAGTAATATTGTGTTAAAATATTTTATTATTGTGATAATTATATATTTAATAATATTTATTATTCACAATTTCATAGAATAAAACACATTTCTGTTTTCTCGTAGAATATAGACACATTGGACATATTGTTGAACGTGTTACTAATATTTTACTTAATATATACACTATTGATGAAAATTCACTTACCTTTCAAATTTTCAAAAATAGAGCTGGTAGTCTGCACTGTTCCGTATTCTTTACGCTTCTCAGAAGTATTATTATTGTCATTCATTGCAATATAACTTTTGATCTGTCTTCGTTTTATTTATAAGACAAACTAATCTCATTGATGTTAAACTACTCTGTTAAATCATCTTTATTGCGAAATACGAGCAAAAAGAATGTTCTTATCACAGTTTGTTTACTTGTTTTTTAAATTTCAAGAATATTCGAAGATATGATATAATAAATTGATTAACATTAATTATGATTAATTGTTCCCTTCACCCTGACTTTTGATTTGTTTACGGAAAATAAATGTCAAAAATTGAAAACCTTTTATGAAAATGAGGATAATACCTGAAATGAAAACATTAAAATAATGTAGTTCTCTAAATTTAATTATTTTTATTAGATACAAAAATACGAGTATATTATAAAAATGAACATATTTAACTTATTATACATATTACATCCACTCGTACTTAGTAATATTTACATTTAATATATATTGAAAAAGTAATACTATGTGAAATTAAATCAATGCCTTGCGTTCTGTGTTCGGCAAGAATAAGCTAAGCGTTGTACACACTGAAATAAAATATAATTACGATTAGTTATATTCAGGACGGCAGACACATATTATCTATCTAATAAACAGACGATTCTCCACCTATACTCCATTTCATGTTAGAAAGTAGCAAATGCATTGCGGGCGTAGCCCGTTTAACATGCATTAATATGTTAAGGATTAATATTTGGAAAAGCCGATCTCGGTGGCGTAGTGGCTATGTCACTAGCCTAGCACGCCAGAGGTCGTGGGTTCGAATCCCACTGAAGAGCATGGTCGTTTGTGATGTTTACATAAATTCACAATCATCCAATCATGAGGCGGCATATGACCATAGTAGTTAGTCCGCCTCTCATCTTCGTAATAAAAAAAAAAAAATATTTGGAAAAGGTTATTAAGCCGAAAATTATTGAGGAAAATAGTAAATAAATCACCTATGTTCTTGAATAACATGGCTTTAAATATATTTATTTGAAATTATATCTATGACGACGTTTCGGCCATGATTACAGCCATTTTCAGGTCTAATTTAAATTACAAATTTTTTATAATGAAGCCATAATATTAAACTTAACTTCAATTTAATTTTAATATTATGACTTCATTATAAAGAAATTTGTAATTTAAATTAGACCTGAAATAAATAAAATTATCCTGAGGATGAAGTTAATTTCACGAGCCGTAGGCGAGGGAAATAATCACCTGGGGATTAAAGACACTTCAGTCCTGTGGTATATACACTATTTTGCACTTCCAACATTCTTTCCAGCAATACTTTTAAATAATGATTAATTTGCAAATTTTGTATTATACGAGTATGTTGATATTATCTATTTATCGGCGAGTTTTTATAATTATATGTGTTACAATCCGGTAAACTAAACAAATTCCTAAACCTAGTATTATTTTGATTAACAGAGAAATTTAAATTACAGATGAAAGATAATGCATCGATTAAATTATTGAAAGTTTTATCATATCGGATAAAATTTTTCTATTCTCTAGGGATAACATTAAGTATTTAATCTTGTAGCGTAATTTTTAGAGTCGATATTAAATTTCTTATACAGTATGATCACAATTTTTTAAAAATTTTTTCTTCTTGGTCAATATTTTTTGATAGCTAGGATTCCAGATGGTCGATGCGTATTCCAGCTTTGATCGCACCATAGAATTGAACAAACATATAATTGATTGTGGATTGTTAGTTTTTACAGTAACGTAAAATAAATCCCAAAGTTTTATACGATTGTTTTACTTAGTTATCTACATGGACGTACAATAGAAATATTGAATCGAAAAATACACACATGTTTTTAATAATTGTTTTCCGTTCTACTACAGTTTGATCTATACAATAAATGTAGCTTATTGTTTCTGCATTTCGAGTGAAGCTTACTGCGTAACATTTAGATACCTTTAGTGCAAGCTTGTTTAAAGTACAATAGATCTGTACATTATTTAAGTCACTTTTGAGTTGGAAGCTGTCCTCATTGTTTGAAATAATTTTGTAAATCTAAATATCATCGGCATAAATTAGAAATGAATTATCACACAAGCGCTTCATGGAATGGTGCAACACGAAGAATGAATTTGATGAAATTTACTTTTAAGGTGCGTTCAAAATGATTGGCAATTTACTTTTAAACGCACCTTAAAAGTGATTGACAGTTCACTTTTAACTCAGCGTTTCATATTAGAGTATTTTTAATAGAAGTAGATAGTGTTAAAAATTAAATTGTTAATAGTGTTTGTAGAAAAATAAAATTTAAGATTAAGACTATGTAAAACATGCAATTGAAAAAGAATATGTCATATAAGTTGCTAAATTAGAATCAAACACACATGATTTTACATTGATAAATTCCTACGACTAGTTTTTAACCAATCATGATGCAAAACAACTAAAAATTTAACCAATGAGAACAGTGTTATACTGATAACTTAACCCCGATGTACAGTACGCCATAAAGAAAAAAACAATTTTATTGTTTTAACAGCGGATAAATTCATTGCAATTATATGTCAAAATATGATATGTACCTAATACTTGTATTTTCACCAATTAAACTTTTAAATAAACCTTTTCAAAAATAATAATCTTATTAATCGTTATTGCCATAGGTAATTAACAGTAAATATCTATCTTATTGAGATCTGACATGGGGGCGAGGCCTATTCAAGATGGTGTCAATTAGGGTAAAGATTCAAATATGCCATTAGTACTGTTAGCGTATAAAATATAAAAAATGAGTCTCACGATTAATAATATTTGCGTATGCGCTACAACAGATCCTGCAAACTAAATTTTAAAGAAGCTGAACGCATCTTATATACCTACTTGACAATTGATTAAATGTGGGAAAAAAATTAAATGAAAGTGGCTGTGGGTTTAGTGACTTTTTGTATGTCAACGTTGAATCTACGAGGTGATTCCCATCAAATTAATAGGAAAAGTTTAGGAGATGAACAGGTGATGAGTTTTGTTTGTTCCTGCATGACTGGTTTTGGGTGAAAAATGCAAAAAATGCATTGCTACGTTGTTGTACTGTTATGGGTTAGTTGTACGTTTCTTGATCTAAATCAACTAATTAAACAAATAACTAAAAATGAACAAACATAAGGAACATTAAGGTTGTATACAGATTTAATTTAATGTATGAACTTAGTTAAATACAAAGTCAAAAGATTTCGGTGTAAATTCGTATTATAACGTAAAATTTTACTTACTTAGATGTACATAACCGTCTGGTACAAAATATACAGAGCATATTATTTATTGTAAACGCATTCATGTTGTTTACTTTTGTTAGTTTTTTCCAAGGTTTTTTCGCACTCCAAATTGGTTTACTTTCTAAATAAAACGTTTGTCCAGCTTCGGAAAATAAATACAGATAACGGATTTCATAACAACGACTATACAACTCATAGGAAAATAGACCAATCAGATTGCTCAATTTTTCTTTATTAAGCTGTATAATTTCGGTTATTTGCGTTGCAAAGTTGTGTAATTAAATTCTTATCAGCAATAAATCTAAGAGGGTGTAATCAAGACACAGTTTATTAACCAGCCCAATAGTTCAGAATGAATCGGAGGGACAGTATTTTGACTATATTATATTTTAGGCATAAGGATTAAATTATATTTTATTTTAATTAGATAATCGAGAACCTAACTGGAGATTGGTCTATGTTTTTCTATTAATCTAATTTTAACTATTGCAATTAACAAGCGTAAAATATATATAAAAAAAGAACGGCAGTACGAGAAGTGTGGTTAATGTGATTGACGAAGTAAAGAACGGAATAGTTTAGACGGATGACCAGGAGGGAACTCCACACAGCTCTACGTGCGCTCGGCACCCTTCACCGAAAGGTAAAAGAGGTAATCAATTACAGCAAAATATTTAAAAACTTACGAAACGAGAAGCTTGCTATAAAGATGAATGGTGTTAAGCATCCAGAATATAACAGGTATGGAAAGGATACATTGCCTACTAATGGTCCCATTCGTCCAAATATTACTGCCAGAGATAGCGCCTTTGCCCTAGAATAATTTCATTATTATATTACTGTTTTTTCTGATTTATTTGAAGAATTTTCACCTTAAAGTTGTAGGAAACAATTCGACAGCAACACTGGTACAAACAACAGAATTCACACTCAGAAATGCTAAGAATAAGGACGATAAAATTACGGTGGTAAACGAATGTTTAGAAAAATAATTGCTCAGGATTACAAATCCGCCAAGTAAAGGAAGTGTTACTGAAAAAGAAACAATTCTTACCGTCAATACGCACAGGAAAACCGAAACAGCCGTTTATACAAATGTACCAAATTATGTGAAGATTTAGGTTCGTATTTTTATGTTTCTTAGAAATATTAAATATTATTTTGTCACTTAAAGAATCAGTTATTAAATAATAAATATTCATACATTATAAGACAAGAATTTTTCTAAAAGTTTAATAATCTTTAGACTTAGGGCCCACATTTCCATCTACGTAGAAAATACCGAATAAATTATTCGCCGAATAAATGAAAAATGTCGCATCGAAATCATAGCTCAAATGATACTTATTGTTCTAGCTGTAATTTTTTGATGCGCATTTTATTAATTATTCGACGAATAACTTATTCGGAAGTTCATTTGTAGATGGAAATATCGTCCCTTAGAAGCTAGTGTTGTGTAGTGTCAAGTGTCAGTGGCCATGTGGCAAGTGTTTGTATCCCTGACTTTATAAATTATTACAAAATTGTCATTTGTAAGAATATTGGTTCGGTGTCAAGTCAAGTGCCGGTAATAAACAACTTTTCTGGACCGTTTAAAATCCTTAAGACGGTTGACATTCACATCCCTCTTGCATGTTAGCCATAAGCATGTGTGCATCGAATCTGGTGCCCTACATACAACCATTTTTTTGTGTATAGTTCTAAGAAATTGGAATTTCACTCACGCACTCGAACAAACCACCCTCTGACGTCACTTAGGTGGGGATGATGCGTATTATTTTCATTTTTAAGTTTTAACTTTTTGGAATCTTTAGTCAGCCAGTTTTTATCCTTCGTACAATCAAGTCAATTACGTTCAAACTTCATAAGCAAGTTTACGTTCAAGTTTCAAGTCAATTCAATATTCAACTAGTAGTTTATCTAAATTCTTTTCAAAATTCACGAATCCAAGTTCGCTTTGTATTATTTTGTTTAGTTTATTTGGTGTGTTGTTAGAAATAAATTCATTTTTTACATCAGTTGAATTGTTTCTTTTTGAGAAAGTGCAACCCACCATTACACGTAAAAATACGACGTGTATAAACAGCTAGTTTTTTAATTTTATACAATTTTATTTTAAGCTTTTTTTCTCTAATGGCCGATCTTTCCATCTACGCATAAATTGCCGAATAAATTATTCTCCGAAAAGATGAATAAATGTCGCATCGAAATCATAGCTCAAATGGCAGTAATAGTTCTATCTGTCATTTTTTATGCGTATTTTTTTATAAAGCGAATATGTGGAACGAAAAATTGTAATATTTAACTTTATAATACTCACTTAGAATATTCTTCTTTCCAATTTTATTGACAGTGAAGCCAACAATAAAATATACACTTATAGAACAAATAGGAACAATTATATTGTTTAAATATGTTTCAGGATTTAATTCCGGCTAAAAAAATGTACGAATTAAATACAAATTTGTCATTCGTTAAATTATATTATTCACACTTACGACTACACATGTTTCTGTCACATTTTCATTGGAAATAATAGATTTTTTTGGTGTATAGTCTAACATATCACATAGTGTAGTTTCATCAGTAAGGTTGCGAGACTGATTGTATTCGTCCATTGTTGCAAGCATTTGGGGGAGCCACAATCGCAATGTTATGGAACTAATATTGTTAAATAATATATTAGCATGTGCAAATTTAAATACTGAGTGGACCGTCGGTCTGTATTTTTTACTTTCTTATACAAAGTATAGTATATATTCGTTTTCATACAGAATTTATGTATCAACTAGTAGTGAATAGCAGAACTATTTTTCTAGATTTGAAACTTTCGGTATATGAAATTTTCAACAATTGCAACTTTATAAGTTTGACTTTTCTTGAGTTGCTTTATTCTAGATATGAATATTGTTGTATCTGAATTTATCAATGTACGAATCTATTCTTGAATATTTTAAAATTGAATGATTCTGGATAGGAAACTTTCTATGTTTGAATATTCCAAGTATACATTTTCTGGTGTTGAAGGCACTCCCTAGTAATGTACTGACATGGAAGCGAGGAACGAAGTGACGAACTTGATTCGCTTATTGTTTGGTGTCAAATGAAGGTATTTAAGAAAATTTATATTCTTATTCCTATACTCTTTCTTGCAATCTTATTCAGTGTCGCGGAGCCTAGGGGCAAAACCTGCGATTTGTTAGTTTTAAATAAACGCGTAAAATAAAAAAATACAGACCGGTGGACTTACAAATAGATTATTTCTTACCCTAATAAACATCCAAAATTAATACATGCAACTGTTGCCAACTTGAACAAATGAGGTGGGCAAAATATTGGTTTGATTTCTTTCCATACTTGTTTTAATTTAATTTTTTCGTTATCTTCTGAAGTATTACGAGATTGACAGTTGTTCATCTTCATTTTCTTGTCTTCATATGTGTTGTCTATCAGTCTGGAAAACTATAAAATTTTGATACTATTTTCTTATTTTCTTCACGTGTATTAATGTGTGTTCACATTATGCCGAATGATGTTGATCAGCCTTTTTTGGGCGGCACGTTCAGGTCGGCCTGATGTCCATATTGCTTCCATATGTGGACGTCCCGAACAGTGCCGAACCAACGCATTGTGAGTTCTATTGTCACCAAGTAGTGTGTATTATTAACTCCACCTGGGAATAACTACGTTTCTAGTAAGAATATGAGTGATGACGAAGATTTTGTTACAGCAGCAGCAGCTGCAATCATAATTGGAGTCGCAGGCATTCACCGTCGATGTTTTCGTCCTCGGAAATCCCTTCCAATTCGTTGCTCAATATTCGGAAACAATGAATAAATATCTTGACTAATGTAAAACGTAAATAAAATAAAATAACGAAAGAATACATCTCACAAGACTACCCACACTGAGTACCTATTCCGAATAGAAGCCGATCTACACATTCAGCATACACCCTTCGGTTTGGCTTACTTTAATCAGGACCGATTATATTCGGGTCGGTTCGGGCTGGCTTTCGGGACGTCGGCAATGCCGATCGGGACGTCGATACCGTCCTTTGCCGATCGGCCATTGTCGATCAGCATTATTCGGCATAATGTGGATGCAACTCTATATACTAACTGGGAGTGTTTTCAAGTTCTTTCCCGTATTCTTCGTATATATTTTTATAAATATTTTCATTGCCTCGTTGTATTTGCCCTTGGTCATTAAAAATTTTGGCGATTCTGGTAAAAGGAACTGAATAATACTTCCTAGTATAGCTGGCAAGCTACCCAGCAATAAATAACATTGCCAGGATTTCAACTCTTAAAATAAAACATAAAAATTAAATTTGTAAATTAATATGAGATAATTAGCGTTGAACTGTAATTTTTTTTGTGATTCTGAATGCAGTCGAACTTTAATAATTCTTACTTTGATAACTCGAATTTTTTATTACTCGAACAAAATTGATTGGTAACAGCGGCAAAAGTAAAAAATACACGTAAATTAGTCGAACTTCTATTACTTGAATTTCTGGATAACATGAACAGAAAACTTCACGAGCAAATTCGTTGTCGAATTTTTGACGAATCCCACACATACAGCGAGATTATGCAAACAATAAATATTAATAATGAGGAAAAATAGTAATTCAAACTATGTACTAAGATTGGGTAAATTTATATAATTCACAATGGAACTGGCATTGTTTATTATATGCTGGTGGATGATGTTATTATTACATCGGAATTGCGGATATTACCGAGTTCTACAGTACTGAATTTATAAACATTGTTACGAATAGCAGCAAAAGTACTGATTAACCATCCACATGGGATAATTTTCGACCACCTTCAAACGACTAGGATACAAATTATTTAAAATATATATATATATATATATATATATATATATATATATATATATATATATATATATATATATATATATATATATATATATTTATAATTAAATGAAGATACAACCGATGTTATTTATAGATATTTAAATATGATCGAATTTTTTAAAAATAAAATAAAAAAAAACTATAAATATCGAATTACTAATTACTCTAAAATGAAACATATATACGTGTACATATATACATACCTACACAAAGAGATATACAATTATAATATTATATCATTATGAAATATGTTTTGTTTTCTTTTGTTGCCAATTTAAATTTACCCCTGTGGTTCCCCCTCCACTAACAACTTTGGGTGCTATGACTTGGCGGCTAGTAACCGCATTTCAGACGCAAACATATATCACTTACCGAGATCTACGTAAGCAGAGTGCCACACCCAAAATGGATAAAAGGCGTTATGATATATTTTTTTATTTTTTATTTTATTTATGTGTTATGGTGCATTTTTCTTGGAAATATATAGTTTTCTATACCAAAATAAATACTATACGTGCATTGTACATACATATTTTTATACAATATTTTGATTACTTGATATCTAGATAACTTGAACGCAAGTCATGGTTCGAGTTATCGAAGTTCGACTGTTTATGGTTGATTGATCATTAAAGTCTCTGAATTTTACAATACTGAAATAGATTATTACATTTATGAAATCAAATAAATAAAATATATGCACTGAGTGGTAAAATTATATTACCCAAAACTGGGTAAAAATAATTTGGAAACGTTTGTGGAATGCATTTGCTACGCCATTTTATTTATTTTTTGTTTTCAAATTTCCATATATGATTAGTCAAAAATTAATTTGTTGAATAAATACAATAAGTATATCAAATATACTATATATAACTAGCATGAAGCTAAATAAATATATTCTATCTATCACGCATATTATGGATGTAGAACTCTGCTTATGCAGAAATGCGGTTATAAGTCATCAAGTTATGGCCCAAATACGAGTTACTGGCAGAAGAACCCTATTACTAAGGTATAGAATTTGTTTACATTTTGTAAAATGTTCTAGGGAAACAATTTTAATTTCGAGGCACGGCATTAGGATCTCGCGCACTATAAGAGCTACGGTTGCGTTTAAATTAGACAAAAATTGCTACTCTAGTAGGCCATTTTAATGATGTTTTTGTTTTTCCGAAAAAAAAACATAGGCCACTAGATATGCTAACTAATTTTCATTGATTTTTACTTTTTTTAAATAATTTCTAAACTATGTTTTAAATAATAATGAAACTTATTTTTTTTACACTTAAAAATATTTGTAACAAATAATTTTTATCATTCAAATTCGAAACTAATAGAAAAATATTGGTTAAAATTTAAAAAATATTTAATTTTGTTTATTTAAATTTAATATATTTTCATTAGTTTCTAATAAATAAATATCAGAAATACCGGTAATTGACTATTATAAAATTAAATCATTTTTTGCCAATTGACATTAAAGATGGCACTTCACGAACTGCTAACAGTCTGTATAGTGTCACTTTTATGCCTAGGCTGTAAAAATATTTTACATAACAACCGCTCTAGAAATGCATATCAACCGTCAATAAATACTAGCATAGTCAATGTTGTAAATCTGGTATTTTGATGCCTAGTTAAACAAATAACTACTGTATTTAATTCAAATAAATTTATTATATTCAAATAAATAGTGAATTAAATAATTAATTTTCTTTTAAATAAATCGCATACATTTATTTTAAATAAATATTTTGTTGCTACTTACAAACTTATATTTCATTAAAATAATTTTATTTTCTCTTATAAATGGTTTTATTTAAATTTACTAAATTTTTTCTCTCATTTTATTTGTTATAAATAATTTTTAGTTGGAAGTAATAAATTTTTTCTCTGAGTGTATACCTACAGCAAAATTTTGTGATGGCATTTTGTATGAAGAAAAAGAACAACAGTAGAAGAAAAGCATGGAAAAAAGAGAAATAGAAGAATTTTCTTCGATATGTCATTTTTAAAAGCAGTATACATATACTTTAGTATTTCATCATCACCCATATTTATAATTAATTCAATTTGATTTAATTAATTAAAAAATAAACTTTACAAAAGATAAAAAATAACACGTCAGTTAAAAACAAAAATATCACAAGAAATCTGATTTTACTAGTTAGGTTACGGGTACAGGAATTACGGGTGTGATTCGGAACGGCACCGGCTCAGTGTAGACAGTGTCACCAACTTTTATGGAAAACATATTTTATATGACTGATACTTTTCGGAACTGATGTGTGTGTGAATCAACCTTTAACCGAAGTCATAGCTCTTATAGTTCTCGAGATCCCAATAGCGAGCCTTGAAGTTGAAAAATACTGTATATGAATGTGACGAATATAATTTGATATTTAAAAATAGATTTGATTAGGAAATAAGCCGTTTTATATTTAAAGGGTGAAAAATGGATAAGTTGGCTTAAAGTATATTTATTTATGAATTCATAAATAGTCTACGATCGACGACGTTTCGACCTAAATTGAGGTCATCTTCAAAGTCTAGAATAAGTATACAATTAATCATACAAAAAAGGGCTGACAAGTTCTTTAAACTTACCTAAAAGTTATAAGTGATAACAATATTAATTTAAATTTAGTTGTTTACATTGTTTTTAAATTAATAAATCGAAGGTAAAGGTCACAAAGTAGCACAGAACGAATTTAAGCTACATCAAAATTGTTGGCTTTAAGTTGTTGCTACTTTGCGCCTGGTTGACGACCTTCCAACACGGCGGAGTCAGTAAGACTGCCTGTCTAGTTATTTTTATTGTATTCAGGCAGCCTTACTGACTCCGCCGTGCTGGAAGGTCGTCAACCAGGCGCAAAGTAGCAGCAACTTAAAGCCAACAATTTTGATGTAACTTAAATTCGTTCTGTGCTACTTTGTGACCTTTACCTTCGATTTATTAATTTTAAAACAATGTAAACAACTAAATTTAAATTAATATTGTTATCACTTATAACTTTTAGGTAAGTTATTCTAGACTTTGAAGATGACCTCAATTTAGGTCGAAACGTCGTCGATTGTAGACTATTTATGAATTCATAAATAAATATACTTTAAGCCAACTTATCCATTTTTCACCCTTTAAAAATAGATTTACCAATAAATCCTGGAATAACAATAACATGTAGATGCAGCGGCATAAGTAACCAAGCTAGTAGGGGTAATACAATTTTTGCAATTCCGTAATAGACTCCAATTATTGTGATCAACCTTGGTCGGAATTGATAGTGATGAAACTCAGAGATATATGTTAGTTGAAGTGCAACAGGCGCGCAAATCCTACACAAAATTAAAAGAAAAATATTTTAATTTAATAGAAAATTTTAAATCTTTATTATTTGATATTACATAAAACCGCTAAAGTATTTGGCTGCCAACAACAGCCAATAGACTCTGGAAAGAGATGCGATCACTGTACAGGTTGCTTCCAGAGCTAAAGCAGTCATCAAGACAATTCTCCTTCCATAGTTGTCAGCTAGTGTTCCCCACATTAGTCCACTGCTGATCATACCTGAAAAGATGTTTTTTCTATTTCACGTACACAAAGTCAATTTTGTGATATTGTTTTTCTCAAAAACAATGCTACAAAATTGAATTTTGTGCAACTGTTTTTGGGGAATTTATTATTTGTAAAATTAACAGTCTGTCAAACTTGGGGCTGTCATTGCTCACGTAAAATTATTGAATCGGAGCCCTTACGTCGAGGTTGCGGCCTGGAACCCGATAGGCCCCGCGGGTAAAGCCCCTTGGTGACCAGTGGTATATTGAACATGCCGTGCAATTTTATTTTATTTTTATTTTTATTGAATTTATGAACGTGAAATAGGAAAAGTAGTATGAACAACTCGTGTTAGAATGCCTAATTGTAATACTCGTATTTTGCGTAATTTGCCTGCGGCTCGTTTATGCAAACTATACACGTATTACAAAAAGGTCATTGTAACACTAGTTGTTTAATTTACAACTTTATGAAATGTATAACTTATATTGTTAAATTTTAAATTAAGATTATTTGTTGAAAAATTATATGCTATTGGGGAAATTCATGCTAATACCGATTATGTGTTGGTCCTGAATCTATCACAATATGGCATTCTCTAATAGTAATATCAATCATGTTATTTAACCTCTCCGGCTTCGCTTGTGTTTAAATGCTCAAAATTGCTTACTAGTATTAAAAATAAATAATTTAGCACTTCCCGGGATTAAATACCCTAATTTATTCTTCCTTAACGAGGATTGAAATGTCAAGTTTAGTCTCGGATGGATTAAATTGACAAGTAAACAAATAACCACAGCTACAAATAAAATATTTATTAAAATTATGTTATATAAATTACATTAATTATTAATAGTTTTATACAGTTGATAACTACAGAGTATATTTTAGAGATGCCACGAAAACCAAATCTTGAAAAATAAAATAATATTTAAAAATTGTAGTTATTTTGAATGAAAACAATTTTTTCAGCATTTGTTGATAGCAAAATATTGCGCTTTTCTTCATAAATTATACCTGCTTCTGAAAATTGCCTCTTACTATATACACTACTGCCAGGAGAAGATGGATAAATCTAATATTTTAAAAAATCATATAATCATGATGCATTTGTTTATCCAACACCTCTCAATAAATGCTCTATTACTATGGCGATTTTAAACAAGCAAAGTAACAGATTACCCACTAGTGAGTATAATTTTGAGAAAAGCCACTAGTGAGTATTTTTTTATTTATAACAATAATAATAACACTAAACACCTTGGTAACTACTTCGATAGACATTTTAATTTAGAAAATTTAAAGCATATGTCACTGTCAAATAATATTTCTATAAGTAATATATATTTTATTATTAAGAGATGTTGGATAAAACGTTATACTTCAACGTGGGCAAAATGGAATTACCCTCTCGATTAAATTTCTCTCGTGGGTAATTCATTACTTTGCCCACTTGTTTAGTAAATAACTATTTATGTATTGCAGATTAGCTAAAACATATATTTTATACAGACTGTTCGAGAAAAACGAGAGCTACGATGTTAGTTAAATTGGCACACAATTTCTGGTTTTCAAGAGTTAAAATAACAAGAAAAAAAATGATACAAGCACAGTATAAGAATTCACACTGGCGACACTCGCCGTTGGCCCCTTTGATCTTCATGTCGCATCGACCGATGGCCTTTAGCCGAGTGGCCATATTGGCAGCTGCGGCATACGGCGGTAAATTTTAATAACTGTCAGTTTCAAAGGGGATAAAATCTAAAAATATTATTTCACCTGCACTATAAAAGTTCCTACAATTTTCCATAGTACAAATTAGTTTACTCTCTGTGTTGCACTCATTTTATGAACATGACAGAAATACTGTAGTTTGATATTTGACAGATACAACTCATACTGACATATTATATTTTCTTTTCTATTGTTACTAATATAGCCCATCAGCGAACACTAAGCGGCCATCTTCCCGGCTGCGCACCACTGAAATATTGGGATTATGAAATGTCGCTACTGTGTGAATTATTATACATACTGTGATACAAGTTTCATATTTTATACTATACAGGAACCTATATTTTTATTCTCTTATGTGATTCAGAATTTTTTCTAATTACATTTAATTTTATTTGTGACGAAACAAGTGTTTTGGACAGGATTTATATAATAAGTAAAATAACTAATTGTAGATGCAGTCAAAATATATTTTAAAAATCGATATTTCAACTGTTATTAAGTCTTCATCGTGTTGCTAAGTCACGAACATGAAAGAAAAACAATATTTAAAATATGTACATCCACACTTGCATAATTAAGAGATTAAATTATAAGGTTTACATATAATAATTTTTACAGTAATTTATCGTCAAAACTTTGTAATGTTTTTTTTTTAATTCCGCTAACTGTACTTAAGCTCTGGATGTCTATTTATTCATAGCATGTTTTATTTGTTGGTTCAGAGTATTTCAAGTGTCAATCTCTGGTTTAGATTTGTCTCGTTTTCACGATTTTTTGGAGTCAAAATCATAGTGCTGTGTCTGAAAGTGCTCAACTAAAGCACATTTGCTGCTGATGTTTGGCTTCCCTGCGTTTCTTCTGTGTTCCTTAAGTCTATCGCCTAAATAAGAATGCGCCTCTCCTATATAAATACTCCGATAATATTTACACGGTACTCTGTTTCAAGTTATTGAATAAACAATTGACTGTCTTATATTGTTTGAAAGTGATGTTTGTATCTAATTTTCTACTCATAGTAGTTTTAATGTTGTATGATAACATATAGCCCAGGAAAATTAATAAAATCAGCCGAAATAATTCGTGTAGTTTTGAAAATTGGTACAGCTATTCCTTGAGGTTTCCTGAAAAACATACTAAAAGTCCCCGAGGGTGGTGGTTGAGCCGGCTTAAGGGGAGGGGGTGAAAGGTCCCTTTTTTTAGTTTTTGGCTCATATCTCGAAAACTATTAAGAATATCATTAGAGTTGCTTGTACATAAATTAACTGTATTAAATTTTTTATAATTATGTTATAAACATTTTTCTGTAGGATCAATACTTTACGAGCTACAGGGTGTCAAATATGACGAATTGTCAGTAGTCAGCAGGTACGTGTTTTATTGTGTTTGCCTTACCTACCAGCGATGTCAACTGTTTTATTTAAAAAAAATCCCTTAGGATCATCTTCAAAATACCTCCTTCCAAGAAAAATTCCTGTTTCAGGTATTCCAACGAATTATTGATTTATCACATTACTTAAATTGTTTTGGTTCATGTTTTCGCCTAACATTATTATTAATTTATTATTTTTATATACTCAAACATATTTTGACAATGTACTTGCTCTGTTCGAACAGTTTGTTTATGTATAGTGCAATATTTATTTATTTATTTATGATTATAATAAAAAAATATGATTCTTGAAACAGGGGATTTTTCTTGGAAAAGAGGGATTTTTATATGATACTAAGGGATTTTTTAAATAAAAAAATTGGCATCACTGGTGGGTAAGTCAAACAATAGAATGCGTACCTACTGACTACTGACAATTCGTGTTGATTTTGGTGCGCCTCATCAACTTTGTCATATTTGACACCCTGTAGCTATTAAAATATTGATCCTACAGTAAAATTGTATATAACATAATTTGTAGAAATTTTAATAAAGTTCATTTATGTACAAGCAACTCTAATGATATTCTTAATAGCTCTGGAGATATGAGCCAAAAACTATAAAAAGGGACCTTTTACCCCCTCCCCTTACGTCGGCTCACCCCCCACCATCGGGGACTTTTAGTATGTTTATCAGGACACCTCAAGGAATAGCTGTACCAATTTTCAAAACTACACGAATTATTTCGGCTGATCGACGATTTTTGACCTAATTTTCTTAGGCTAATATCAATATAAGGAATTGCGGTATATCTTGATGTATTCTTTTATATTTTTTTAATTTGCCGCATCACTTGTTGATTTGTTGGATGATAAAATCGGTAATTTAGGTACCTATTTGTCGAAATACTTTTTCGAGACCATTTCGTTCTATTCTTATCGTTCACATGTTTTTTTATAAATTAAATAAAAATAAATAAATAAAGACAGCAATTATACATTTATTAACTTTAAACATAGTGGCTGATACCTACCACAAGGTCTACTAGGAGATAGTATACTAAGAGAAGTATATTTGTTTAATGATCTAAAATTATTTTATAAAAAAAATGCTTCGACTAAAAAATACTGAAAATATATTATCAACCACTTTTATTTGCTGTACTTTTTTAAATAATAATATAAGGCCGCAACATCACTCTTTAGCGTACCGAGAGGGCCGAGGTAGGAAAATTTCGAGGGTGTTAAAGGATTTCGCGGAGAAGAAGGTCCACACAATCGTAAAAAAATATGTAGCTACAAATTGTATTGATTTTACACAGTTTAATAGTAAATAGAATATTGACTTTCAAAGTGGCTATGGGATTGACATTTGATAAACAAAACAATTAGTTTTGAAAAAAATTGTGTCAAATCTCAAGTGTCAAAATGATTGTTTACTCGCTGCCGCTACCATAAGAACAGCCGCGAAATTCAATTTAGACTGCGATATGCATATTTCGCATCCAGTTGCAAAAAAAATTATCAACGACCGTTGTTAAAAATGGCCATTTTAACGGTTGCTCAGCAAGTTAAAAGCGTCACTTTCTAACACTAGTGTTAAAAGTAATATAGCAACGTCTAAAAAAAATTTTTGATTGTTACTTTTAACACGTTGATAACGATTTGTATCAATAAATCAACAAATATTACCCTACCTGTCAAAATATCTTTCTACATTTTTTCGTATTTACTAATACAATAGGAAGATGGTAGATATATGTATTAAAAGTGATTTATTTCGTTCGTGGGGTTGTTTCACTCGGCTTCGACTCGTTTCGCAAACTACCCCACTTATTCATAAAATGAAACTCTTAACACTTTTATCAAATATAACTATTAGAACATTGTCCAGCGCTAAAACACTTCTGTTAGAATACCCAAATCCAGGGTTCATGATACCGGCCAATAAGTACCTAGACACGTAGTAAGTCGCTTAGAAAAAAATTGTAACAAAATATTCTTACCAATATAAGTGACAGCATTTAACATCCCTTTATTTTCTAAAGATAACTCTAGATCACATTGCGCTTGCGACAGGACATACGATATTGTTGAAGTCGCAAATAAACAAGCCATTGCTGTAGGTATACACAGAAGTAACAAGTAATAATTGTACTTCCCAAATCCAACCAAAGACACTGCAGTCTCATAATTGACAGGCTGTAAGTTCTGAATCCCATCTGTAAAAAAAAATATTCTAATTAGTTAATTTGTATTGAGGTCTTGAAAACTATGAAAACTACGACTTCAGATAACTTGCCACATTAGTGGGTCATGTCAGTTTATTTATATTTATTCTAAACAATATGGGTCGCTAGATAAAAACAAAAATTGTAAGCGTTTTCTTTAAATAATTTTTTCAAATATAAATTTTAGCTGGGAAATTATTAGTCAAAAAAATGCTTTTTATTTTCCTATACGTAGTTTAAGGAAGTACCTATAAGCAATCATCTATGGTGAATTTTTTACAGAAATACGAGCAGTGCCGTATCTAGGGGGGGGGGGTTGCAGTCGGTACAAGGCGGCATTACTGTCTATGGTATGTATTATTTTCACAACCAAAAACCCAAAAAGAAAAGGACGAAATTGCGGGTCATTGGCCACAATATTCAGTATTGGATTAAAAAAAAAATAATAAAAAAAATTATTGTAAAAAAATAGTGATTAAAATTACTGGTAAAATTTATAGTGGTAAAAACGTATAGTGATAAAAATAGAGTTGTCAAAACGGAGTGGTAAAAATGTCTCCCTTTATAAAACTATAGATATTAATGTCAAAAAATACAGAAATTTCTCCTCTACAATGAACTATTTTAACTTTTTTGTTGTAAAATAATTATATTTTATAAATTTTGTTCTTCAGCATTAAACACTCAGCCCATAAACTCTCAGGGTTTTATAGTTCTCTGAACAAAATATTTTCGTCGATACTACTAACATTTAATATTTTACTATTCTTCTATGTCCAAATTTTCGATGATTGATATTCTCGTTTTAATGATTTTTCTTGTTATTAAAAAAAAAAGTAACTTAAATAACAACACTGTACTAATTAACTGCTTGTCGTTTATATGCATAAACAATTTGTTCACATCTGTCATAAACAATAGCAATATCAAATCAAATTGAAAAACATGTTCTTCATCGGTAATGGTAAACTGTCTTTTTTGTTGTAAAATAATTAGGGAGGCCAATAATTGATCATATATAAAATAGCATTGAAAACGCTATATAGCGTTCTTCGATTCACTACCCCGTATTTTTATGTATAAGAAATTCTTTTTCATCGTTATCTATACCATTTTCCCCCGTTTTAATTGTATCGAAACCTGTTGTAAGTGTTAAAGAAATATGATTTACTTTTTATTTTTCTTGTTTCAAACATTTAAACATCAAATTTATTTGTATGGAATAAAAACTGTCAAATGGTTCAGATTTAAAAAAATATTTTTTTCACGACAAGGTAGGATACCCCACCGTTCTTTTCCAGAAATAGTAAGGAAAATGTGTTGTTCTTCTCTAGAGAGGAAAATATAGAAGTGTTGCCAATATGAATGTTATTTACAAAAATTAATTATAAAAATTATAAATAAATTTCCAATTTTATTGATAATCCTTATTTTAGTGATATACATACTTTAAATTATCGTACAATTATGTCTTATATTTTTCTTTTACTTATTAAATCACAATTTGACAACGTATTAAAGAAATTTAAGATTGGTTCATTGGCAACACTGCTACACCGCCTTAGAAACATGTCGTGAAAAAAATGTTGTCTAACACGAGAGGAAAGCTCTTCTTCCACTCTCGTTCGAAATGCCTGATGAGCGCAGCGAGTGAGGCAAACTATTGAATTATTTGCAGCTAATTATTGGTTGTAGTGTGATAGATATAATAAACAACACGTAATGTAATCGCATAAACATCCTCGGAAAGTAATATGAACTGATGCATAGCTAAGCTATGAGACTTAATAATTGAGTAATAACAATTGTTTCAAATATCATTATACTACCATTATACAGCTTGTTTAAATTTAAAGGCTCACCATTTTAATCTAGAGTACTAATAACAGTTATTATATAGGTTAAATTAGACAAAAGTTGTCACATTAGCAGACGCTTATGATGTTTTTGTTATTCCGAAGAAAGTCATTTTAAATATGAACAAATAGATAACAAATAGCGGATGTAGAATTGAAAAGTGGAATATAGGGATTTCAATGCTATTCTTTTGACATTGCTGTAAATTTTTACCACCTATTCACTTAACTGAAAAAGTGTAAATACAAAAGTAGTTTAGAATATAAAGATGCATGCAATAAGGCCGTATACCAATCAATTTAAAATCAATATTTATCAGGAAAATTGTAACATGGCCATGGAAAATTTAACAAAAATGAAATATATTTGACATTTTATAAAACATTTTACTGAGGAGTTATGTATTAATTTTTTTCTAAAACCATTGATGAAAAAATTAATTTTAAGTTTAAAAATTTAATCCGATTTTCTATATGTATTTAGTAGCGCATTTCTTTCGTTTCTAAGGTAACAGAATGTTTAAACGTTTTGGTGACTACGTTATGAAGTAACAAAACGTTTAAAACGTTTTCGTGACTAGGGAAATACTAATTTCGCGCCATATTTTAGGCGCGAAAATAGTACTTTCCCTCCGGTTTAAGAAAAAAATAATTAGATACTTATTTTTGATCTTGGAACGGTGATTTTATGAATTTCTTTTCCAGTCAAGTTACATTTGAATTTACAAAAAATATGAATAGTTTACTTAATAGTCCTAGTACCATAGCAAGTAAATTATTTTTCTACAGCACTAGTTATTAGGTTTGTTCCAAGTGGTCATTTCTGACAAATTTGTGACATTTCACTGCGCCTGCGAAAAATTTAAACAAGTTAACTTTGAAACATAAGTTTAATTTCTTTTTTGTAGCGAAAAATGTATGAATTTCTTTATTTAAATTTATGTTTAAGGTTAGCTGTCAAAACAAAATATGAGTATACACATGCGCTTCATTCCATTCGCCGTTCCAGTCTATGTTTCAAACTTAACTTGTTTACATTTTTCGTAGGCGCAGTGAAATTGTCACAAACATGTCACAAACTTGTCAGAAATAACCACTTGGAACAAACCTATTATAAATATAAAAATACATACTTTTTTATTTTAAACATTTTTTAATAATGAAAAAATCAACAAAAATAGTTTTTTTGACCATTCAGAGACTATGCATTTCTTTTTCGGGAAAACAAAAACATCAATAAATTAATCTGCTTGTGACAAAAAACGTTGTAGCTCTTATAATTCTCAAAATCTCAATGAAGACCTAGATTAAAACATACTGTATATTGTATAATAAATAAAATTGTAATTATTTAGTCTTTGACTTCGTAGTTCTCATCCTCAATTTTTTCCTAAAACTTTCAACTGCCAAACCAAAATAATTCAAGGAACTAGTTACATGTAATCGGAGTTTATAGATTATTTTCTGCAATATTGTATAAATACATATTTGAAAATCATTAATCGTTTTATGTACATGTTACGTAATAATTAATAAAGCTATTATAATATTTTTCTTACCCAAACTGCTCTCGTTACTTTTTTGCGTATCCATTGAATGATCCAGGTCTATATCTTCCGTATTATCAAATTTATGCATAATTAAACATTCACAAGATTAGTACCGCGAGGTTATATAAATTTATTACTGCAAGTAGTGCAAGTACAACATGCTCTGTGCAACTGATATGAAACCAGGTGGTTATTTGAGAAACAAAACTTAATCGCTTACGAATTACGTCATCGTGTTTTGTCACTACACAGAGCAGAATTTTTAGTTATGATAATAAGGCAATTTATTATTGAAATATTCTATGATTAAATGAAACATTATATTTGTTTGTTTTAAAAAAAATGGTTGTGTGTTTTTAATATTTATAATTAATGACTGTATTATTTCCATACCTCTGTCATTTGCGTTATTAAAAAAAAAAAAAACATTTATTAACCCAGCAAACAAATTTACGTCGTATATATATCTCAGTAATGTTCACATCACAGATGTCACAAAAAGATCTGAGTCTCTACAATATCCCATAGACATCTATGTGACTGCTAATGTCCGATCTTGGTCGTAACCTCGCAGAGATCTGTGATTTTCAACATCTTATAGATGTTTCGGCGATATAATTGATATGTTTACCATATCAAAATTAGTTTGTCTATGTTACAAATTATAGACTTTTATTTTAACCTACCTGTAACATTGAATGAATGTTATAGTTACCTTAAATTAACGTTCATGTGATGTGTATTTATCGGGTATACAGTGTTTGAAAAAGTATCTTGTTTAATATTTATCACACATTTTTCGTACAGAACTTCAGCGCAAAACCGGAAATCTTACACATAGATAAATAATAAATTTTGCACTAAACATTTAATGTCATGTACGAAAAATGTGTGATAAATTCTAAGCAATTTTTATATTTAACCGTAAAATCGTAAAACCGTAGTGTTCGAGACAATCGTAACAAGTCAAGTTACAGATTTACGATAAATGCAATTCTATGCAGAAAACTGTATCAATGAACGTTACAGATTAGCTTTACGATTGACGTCATATTTTACGGTCAGTGTCTAACTTCATTGCTAATACAGTATCTGAATATTGAATGACAGTTTTTTTTTTTTGTATTTATTTACTTATCAAATACAACCATGTGATGAGTTTTCACTACAAATTTTAAGAAAAATGGTCTTGTCTGCGAATTATGAAACAAGATCTTCATTTACATCCCCATGAACAATCGGTGACATGTGTCATTGTCAATTATGACATATGAAAAATTTGTGTTGGCCGCATTTGATGCCATTTTTATTTAATCACCCGATATATTTAAATATAAATGGAATGCAAATGCAATGGAATTCTTGAATTTGATGGATTATAAAATGGTTCTATATTACAAATAAAATTGATTGTCCATTACTGATCTAATCTAAACATTTGTTTGAAATTTGCAATAGTAATGTCAAATGGGTTTACCAAATCTTTTATATCTGTGTCTGCACAAGAGACGCAAGTAATTTCTAAAATATGTATAAGGTAATTTTTCTTGATGTATAATTAACATATTTTTGTTATGCATTACCTATTATATTCAACAAGAAGCAGAGCAATATTCCAAATATTTATATTTTCATTCATTTCTTTGACAACATTGAGCAATGATTAGAGAGAAAAATCAAAACCGTAATGTTACGTCCAGTTACCCTTTCAACGTAAAATTTTCGAGAAATCGTAAGATATTTACGAGTGATCGTAAGCAATAGTTTTGCACAGAATTGCTCTTTGATTCGTAAACTGTTACGAGTCTTATGAGAACACCTTACGAGCCTAAAGCCTATGTCCCATCTGTATGATTTGCCTGATGAAAGATGAAACTCTAGCGGTGAACGATGAAATACGATTTAGAGGTGTCACACTTGGATGACAAAAAACTCATGAAAATGTTCTCTTCTTCAGATTATTCTGTACATACGTCACTTATTTGGACATAACCTGTGCGTTGATGGAAAACAAAAATATTTTATATTGTTTGTAGATATTGTAAATTGATCTAAGAAAAACATTTCTTACGTACTTAAAATTACTATGGATTGAATAAATCACATGAAATATTTTAACATCAGTTTATTCATACAACATACACAATAAAATTAGAAGGAAACATAAAACAAAGATCTATATGAACTGTGGGGCTAGCTTTTTATTGTACAACAAATTAAGATCACTAGATAAAAAAGCGTACAGAATTTTTTGAAGAGCAAGGAACTGGATGTTTTTATTTGTCTCCTGTAACCAATTTATTTATCTCGTTTTTAGCATCTAGCTAAACAACAAAACAAAGTTTTAATATAAAATATTCCATCGCTAATAAATTTATAAACAACTTACCTTCAGAATACTCATTTTACAATTTCACACTAGTATTAAAAATGTAAACACAAAAACTTAACCTCAATAAACAAAGTAATCGTGCACTTAAAAAACCAAACTAAAAGAAAATTAACTAAATAATGAAAACCTGTATTGTTAAACTAAATAGAATACTACATAAAATAATAATAATGAAAACGAATGACATAAACTATAAAGGGGAATGAACATAGATTCAAATTCTTCATCGTGAAACCAGTAACAAATGGTTTCATCGCATTTAGTCGATGGAAATAGAAATAATCCTATTTTCATCGTGAAGCTGCCTGGTTTCATCGTTCATCAGGCAAATCATACAGATGGGACATAGGCTTTACGATTATGCTTAGAGTTGCACCATTAGGTTAGTATACCCGAAGTGTTGCGCTCAGTACATATTTAGGGTACCTTCTCATACTCAATCCGCTTTACAACAAATAATTATTCATTATATTCTCCGAATAAATATAAGCTCGTGATATGATTAATAATCGAAGATATTGCTCGAGAAACCGAAGCTGCACATTTCTCTCGTCCTACGGACTCGTTAAATCTGCAGCGTTGGTTCCACTCGAAAATATCATTATTTTTTGACGTTTCTTAAAACCAATGAAATGCTTTATTGTATGTCACGTGTCTGCGTTTTAACCAATCCTGTCATTATTATACTGCGAATAATGCTCTTGTGATTATTCCCGGCAATTTTCTCTGTAGCTTTTTTGTTTTTGTTGACAGATGTCAAATGTCAGTTAGTTATCATCAACACAAGTAAAAAATGAGCAAAAAAGATAGATTTAGTGGCGTGCCTGATGATGAAATCAAAAAATAATCTAATTAAATATAACTCGAGAGTTCGATAAATTAGAAAATAATTCTCAAGTATCTTTCTCAAACTTGTCGCCATTTGGCAATAGCCACTCAAGCCCTACGGGCTTTCGTGGCTATTGCCTGGCAGTATTCGTATAATTTTTTTTTTTTGACTTTTTGGATTAGGTTCAAATTTGTCATTTTGGCACAGCCCCAAAGTTGGATGCCATATGTACATATTAGTATTATGATTGTTTTTTATATTAGTATTTTATTCTGAGTGTTTAAGTATGCCTGATGTGAGAAGAGGTGGGTGTGAGCGTGCCTCAAATTCAATGAGTGCTATCCAATTTCAAATCCTTCGAAACATTTCCAATGTTCATTTATCAAATAGTGCAATGATCTAAAATGGCCGAATTAGCAGAGATATAAACCAAAATTTTGTTTAGCTTAGTTCGCTTCGCTCGTGCAATTCTAAGCTCGTAGTTCTCACGTCCGATAAACTCTATCCACAGTAACCATTTTTAATGGAATCTTTTCATAAACATTTACTAGTTTTTAGAATATATCGCTTAGAAATACCGTGTAGCGACATCTAGTGAGGAATAGAATACACACATTTTGGTTTATGTCTCTGCTAAGTTGGCCAATTTAGGTCGTTGTACTATTTGACAAATGAACATTAGGAAAGTTTCCAACGATTGGAATTGGATTGCACTCATTGAATTTAAGGCAGATGCATGCATTCCCCGTGAAAAGTAGGTACAGTACTGGTTCCAGTTAGAGATGGGCGCTGGGCGTGAAATCTAATGGGTCACGCTGTGTTACGGCGTGACCCACCGTGAACGTTAACAAAATTTGGGACGTGAGTGGATGTGAACGTGAAAGTTATTTTTTATGTTAGGAATGAGTGGACGTGAGCAAATAAAAAGAATTACTCACGCATATTATAAATTTTACTTTCAAAACAAAAAATCATTAGGTACAACTAGTTTTTTATTCATAAGTAATAATATAAAATAAACCGAAGATTAAACAGTTTGCAGTTACGAAAACGCAATGAGAACACACTAAGCAGATTGAAGCAGTCGCTCAGTCACATAGCTCATTAAACCCCCCTAAAATAATTTATAGATAACATTTCTTCTATGACAAACCTAACAGTAACAGAAAAAAAAAAACAAAAAAAAAATATTTAGGTACTACTTGCTTTATAAAACCAACTTGGAAAAATAACCGTGACCCAGCGTGACCCAACGTGCGTGAACGTGAAAATTTTTATACTTCTTGTTCGTGAATGTGCGTGAAAAATATTTTTGATTCCGGGAGTGATCCAAAAATCACTCACGCGCCCATCTCTAGTTCCAGTACGCTGTCTTGTGGCCACGGGACTCCAGACTTTATTGGCTGTACCTATATTTACTATAGTGCCTTAAATAATTACGTGGTAGAATATTTCGCTCAAGTAAGATTTTTTTTAGTTGGGTATGCCAGACTTTGTCGAACGCCTAGCTAACGTCTAAGAATGCGGTTGAGCAGATTTGTCGTGTTCTAGGCTGGGAATACTTTCTGTGTGTCATTCTATATTTATATTAACATGAATAGTTTCTCAACTGATCATAACAGAACCTACAATGAATAAGAGATATACAAAAGATTTTTAAAATTATACAAAAATATATAGGCTGTTTAATTAAAAAATAGATACATATTATTGAACGAAATCCGGTGGAAAAACTTATACTGCAGGTATGTGGGCATTTAACAATAAAATTTACTTAGTTTAAAAAAAATTGTCTGGATGTTAAATTTCAACCATTGACATTATTTCTTGTTTTGTAGAGAAACAAATAAATAAATAAAATAATTATTATTTAAATTTATTTGGTATGTCCCAAACCTTAAAAAAGTACAATAAACAGGTATTAATAACATACTATAATTTAATTATATACATATTTTTATTTAAACTAGTCAACGCAATGCACGTGTCATGGCAAATTAGACAAGCTGAGTGTCCAATCAAAGATTGTGATCTTAGAGATCCCGATTTGATTCCATCCAGCTGGAAATCGTATCCAAGGTAAAAAAATATTTTCTGATATCTGAACCTGCAGAGCAGCCACACTCAGAATTGAGTAAAATACATGTAACATTAGTCGTGTAATAATCTTAATATCTAAGCTCTAAGTAGTAAAAAAATATCCTAAGTTGAACTTTCATACGTTGTCGTCAATGTTCTTGATAAAATGAAGTCCAGTCTTTCATATTTTGAAGCCAATTTTACGATTAGAGTTAATAACTACTTAAATTCTGCTGGTTTCGAAGGCAGGAATAAACACAAGAATGCGCAAACTGAAAAAGAAAATAAGTTTGAGTACTTATTCATATAACATAATATAATAACTACACTTCTCATTTAGAAATAGATCTACTACAGCATAGTTATTCTATAAACTGAAGTAGGTAAAATAGTAAGATTATTATTATTTTTTTTTTTTAAACAAGTAAATTTATATACGCTATTTGCATATTACGCGTGAATTGCGGTTACTAGCCATCAAATAACGGCTTTCCCCCAAAGATGTATGGGGGAACTATAGCGGTAAAGTTATTATCTCAACTGTTGATTGCGGGATTCAAATTGAAGATTTCATGGTTCACATTCAGTTGCGTTACCACGTTATTTATTAAAATATAATAAAACTTACTAGCTGTCGCTCCGCCTACGAGTAAGAATGGAGGCATGCACCCAGCACTCAGTAGGTATGGGAAAATCATATTTCCCAAAATAACTCCTATTCTTCCCATCATGAACGAAATTGATACTACCATTGTTCTGTAAATAAATAAATGAAATATTATAAAATTTAAATATTTTTATGTTCCCTAAAAAAAAAAACGGGTTGTATTAATCGTGGTTGCTGATTATTGTGACTATTTATGGAATTAAAAACCATCTCTGTTTGATATTAACAGAAGACTAGAGGACTCGGTAGGCAGACGTTGTCCTGCCACAGGCTCGGATGGCTCAACTTGTTAGAGCTCTCGACATGTAAACGAAGGGTTCGAGGAGTCAGGGCCGAATTTTTTCTCATCTTTATATATAAAATTCCTGTGTTCGTAATTCTTCTCCTCATAAACGACTTGACCAATTTAAAATATAATCACGCCTTTTACCCATTATGGATATGGTACTCTGCTTATGCAGATTTCGGTAAGTGATACATTTTTTATGCGTATGAAGTGCGGTTACCAGCTGTCAAATCATAGCCCCCGAAGATGTTAGTAGAGGGGGAACCACAGGGGTAAATTTAAATTGGCAACTGTCAGCTGTGGGATTCGAACTGATGATCTCACGATCCACCACGGAGCTGTTTACCCCATTTGTACTTATAGTTATAGGGTCACCTGTATGGTCAAATGCATAAGTCATGAATATAAGTCAGGAAAATAAAAAATATATAATTCTGAATCTCGACACCTATTGGGCCCAGCTGTAGCTAAGAAACATCCATGTGATTCCATAAACACACAACCAAAATTTCATCAAAATCGGTCAAGCTGTTTAGGAGGAGAAGAATTACGAACACACGCAAACCGGAATTTTATATATTTATATATATATATATATATATATATATATATATATATATATATATATATATATATATAATTATCACCTCAAATTATATTTGACTTTTGGGTGTCTTTGAACATAATGATTAAGAAATTTCTGGACAATGGTTAACGAATCGAATGTAAGAATCGAACTGAGGATTTCAAGTTCCTCAGCTCGATGTATTATCATGGAGTTATTACATTATATGCCTACACATACGACTATATGTTATTCTAATATCTATTGTGTCATAGTCGTTGTGAGATACTATTCAAAAAAAAACATATCGAAAAGTTATGATTTTTCATCCAATAAAAAATACATATTCTAGATAACTAAAAAGAATTAATTTGCATATACTTGTACTCCCATAATTACCTTAAAGTAGTTGGAAACAGTTCAACAATAACTCCAACGATAACTTGGTTGCAAATACTAGCGAAAGTTATGAAACTTGACGATAGAGCTAAAGTTGCTAACGAACTTTTGGACCAATAGTTAGCAATGCCAGTTATACCTGAGATGGCGAATGTTACAACTGCAAACAATAATTCTCTTAATATTTGATTTATTAATCTAAATGCATTTTAAATAAATTTTACGGTATAATACTTACTTAATAGATTTTTCTTGCCCATTGCATTAATCAATGTTCCAACGAAGAAGAAACCAACACAAGACAAAGCTGCGACAATGATTGAATTGATGTAAACTTCATCATCGACTGGAGTCTAAAAGGAAAATAAACATATAATTGATAAAAAAAGTCATATAAATCCTTTTGAATTTTACATTTTCGCGTTTTTGGCAAAAATCTTATATTAAAATTTATTATGTCAAGGCTCAGGCTCAGTGATTCATGTATATTATTCCACTACCCTTAATGTAAATACAAATTACATCTATCATAGCAGTAAAGGAAATAAGGTGCTTATAATATTTATATATTTGGATATTACTGACCACTGAATTTAACAGTGCCCCTTATATACCTAAGACAATGTTGTGTTTTTTCAATATTTTCACTGCTGAGAATTGCAACCTTAGTGAACCTTTGAAGCTTGTAAATAAATATAGCAAAGTCGTAAAATGGGCCACATTTAAAAAAAAATTATTAAAATTTGAAGGCAATTGCTGACGGTAGCGGGAAAATATAAAAATCAACATGTAATGCTAGTAACATAAATATTCTCGTAGAATAACATGAACTTAGTTCATACTTTTCTCGAAATTTGAAGTTCTAATAACAATTTGTTTGGTTACCATTGACCATAGAACTTTATAGTGCCACTTACTGATTATTTTCATTATTTTTACTGCTCAGTTATGCAATTGTACAGCTAAAATTAGAAGGTTGGAGATAAACAAATCAAATGGTTGTAGTCGTAGTTCTTACATTGCCAGGATAAAGGATATTACACGTAGTTATTTTTATTTATACCATATTTTACATTTAAGTTTGAGTACTTACCACTGTACATTCGCCAAGAGCTGCATCGTTTGTTGTGGAGTTATCCAAGATAGGGTTATACGCCAACATTTCGCACAAAGTTGCATCACTAGTATAATTGTGTGCCTGATTGTATTCATCAATAGTTGTGAAGAGTTGTGGAAGCCATAAACGCAATGTATTTACTCTAAAAGTTAAAATTATTCAGTGAATATTTCATGCAAAATTTAACAAAATTTATATTACCCCATCATTCCACCGAACTGAATAGCATTAACTAAAATGAACTTCATCAAATAAGGAGGCATGATCATCGCTTTCATTTGCTTCATTCCATCACAGAACTGCTGGAAACCGGTCTTTTTATCTGGAAGATCACTGTAAATTTGATTTCCATGAACAGAAGAATCAAATTCAATATTTTCTTCCAATAGTACCTTTACCTAAAGGAAATGTTTTTTAAATATTAATATTTTGATGATTAATCATATTTTTAAAATAAAGTACTTACTGGGTACTGTTCTTTAGGGTTTCCAGTATTCGTCTGGTAAACTTTCTCAAATACTTCTATTGCTTCTTGGTTCCTTCCAGTGGTCATTAAGAACTTAGGACTTTCTGGGAGAGCGGTATGACCAATAGCAGCGAAGAAACTCGGAAGAGCGGATATCAGGAGGAATACGCGCCATGAGGTTATTTCTATAAGTTAAAAAAAAAATCCGTTAATTATGCAAATTAAAACCTCGAAGCCTAATAACTATGAGCACAAAATCTGTACATGTATTTCGAGAATTAATTATAAGTTCTCATCCTCAGTAGAACTAAGAGGAACCAATTAAAGATTACACGACTTGTTAATCAAGCTAGTGGTCCAGATCGAATCCGATTAAATAACGTTGAAGATATCTGATGATGTCGAAATTTTTAACCCAAAACCTGGAACACTCTAGCTAGTTGCTTTAAAAATTGTAATTTGGTATTTAATTGTCGTACTGTACTAACGACATTGACATTCATTATGAATTTTAATTTTACCCCTTTGGTTCTCCCTCCACTTACACCTTAGGGGTAATTATTTAATGGCTGTTAACCGTATATCATGCACAAAAATATATCATTTAATATGCGATAGCAGAGTGCCAAACCCAAAATGGGTAAAATTGATTATTGCAAACGTTATTCCAATATTTCAACTTAGTCAATGGTTCATTGTTAGTTGTTCGTGAAATATTCCAAATCTTTAGAATTTCAGTCCAGTTTAGTTTCCTCCTAATCAGCGGATGTCAATATCTTCGTAGATAATATTTTAACCTATACTATCCTATAGGATAGTACTTTGAGTGGGCAGTGAGCAACCACTTGCATTTTAGCATTCAATGGTAGGTACACTTCAAAATCGAGTTATTATATTCATGTCGATGAAGCTGGCAGACACTTTTTGGCAGAATCACCTGAGACTATACTCAGAACATAATTTTGTATGATAGTACGTCATATTGAAAGTTGTTCTCGCGGCATTTTAAGGGATTTTGCCAACTTTACCGAAAACCTGGCAGACATCGATTTTTTTTCGAAAACGGCTGCGGGCAGAAAGTTTTCGTTTGGGCCCATAAATAGCCCATAATTTTACATGATATAACAGCATATCAAAAGTTTGTTTAACTCTATTCCAGGTGATTCTGCTAACTTTGCCGAAAACCTGGCGGACATCAATTTTGGTCGAAAACGGCCGCAACCCAAAAATTGTATATAGGGCCTATAAATAGCCCATAAAAATCCCTTAATTCTGAGTATAGTCTCAGGTGATTCTGCTAAAAAGTGTCTGCCAGCTTCATCGACATATTATATTCTGTGGTTTCCAGTACCAACGCTACCCTGGGTTACTCATTTCAAATTCCTTCATAAATCAGTTACCACTAGAACTAGACTGTGTCAAACGATAGAGGAAACTTTTCTAATATTTTTGGGGTACCTAATTATCCATGTTAACACCGAAATATGGAACATCTTTAGTTCAACCACAACAACTGACAACTGTCGACTCTTTTAATTTTATTCCTACGATTCCTCTTTACTAACATCTTTGGTGGCAGCGATTTGATGGTTAACACATAAAGTATATCTCTTGCCGAAATTTGCGAAAGCTGAGTGAAACATCCGAACACGCGTAAGTGGTGTGATTATATTTTCGCTATGTTAGGCAGTTAGGCTGAATAATATTGTAAGAGATTATTGAATATTTTCTGTTAACGGTGATTATGAATTTATGTATACAACACAAACTACCATGCTCTTCAGTGGAATTCGAACCCACGATCTCTAACGTGATAGGCTAGTGACACAGCCACTACAGCACAAAGATTGGCGTTTTCATGAAATTATTATTGTACTTACGGAAGGCGCCATCGAAGAAAGTGTAGGTCATGTCGATGGGAATGATCCACCAGGCTAAAAATGGTAAAACAACATTTCCTGCAGATAGAAACATTCCTGCGAGAACGATTACTCTTGAGCGATATCTTGTGCAGTGGAACTCAGATAAATATGACATTAAGATTGAATATGGTCCAGATATCCTATAAATTAAAGTGTAAATATTAAATTTTGTACGATGTGACTCGGTACACTCGTATGTTCATTATCAACTTACAGAAATCCACTGAAATATTTGAAGATAAGTAACATCCAAAACGACTGAGATGCAGCACATCCAATGTTACATAAGGTATCTAGCCAGTAACCCCAAACTTGCAACTTTCTTCGGCCAAGAGTATCGGCTAAGAAACCCCATAAGAATGCACTGCTTATCAATCCTGAAACATATTTAACAAAATTACCCACTATTTAACATTAAAAGATAAATATATCATCACGTCATTTATCAGTTTTGGGTGTGGTACACTACTTTTGCAGATCTCAGTAAGTGATATATTTTACTTGTACCGGTCGTCTTGTTATGGCACCAAAAGCGGAGTTGGAACCACAGGGCCCACAGGGCTAAAGTTAAAAATGGCAAGAATCTGATATAAATAAATAAAAAATAAACAATTTTAGTGTTTACAGATTGGTAAATGGAACTGAAAAGTAAATAAATACTCCCAGAGCCATCTACTGGTTTTAGACTTCAACATCTAATATCCCATTCCAGTTCCATTTACCAATCTGTTGGGATCTTAGATCTCGCTAAGCCAGTTAATCGGTGCTACTGCCTCACGGCAGTTGGCAGGTTACACTACATTGATGAGTTCCAATAAGAACGAAACGCTTCTGTAGTTACCGATTGATTTCTTTGGCCGGTCTCTGTAACTTAATAACTTTGTTATTATTCAGAGACTGTATTTTATGAAAGAGTTGACAATTTATATATATTCATAATACTAAATAATGTTTTATTTTCGAAAATCGATGGGGTGGTTTTCAAAATATCTTGTTAAAAATTTTTGATTGGTCGCCATTTTGTTATTTGATGAAATAGAAAATAATTGTAAATACAAGTGTTTTAGAGAACCGAAAGCAAATGCTTAAAGTTTTTGTATTTTTTAAATATTCCTTAAAATAAGGGAGTTATGACGATTTTTCGAAAAACAAGAGAACGCCAATAACTATGAAATGGGGCTCCAAATAAAAAATTTGAGCTAAACAAAGTTGTTTGTTTTAATGAGTTCTATCTACCATTTTCGGGTGTAACGACTTAGTATTAACATCCTGTATATATATACAGGATGGTCCATCGGTCTGTATTTTTTATTTTATGCGATTATTATAAATATTATCGAAAATTTATTTGGACAAAGTTTATTTTACATTAAAATGTCCATGTATCTGCAGTATTAGTTTTTCTACCGGGTGCTCCATTTTCGCGCAATAGTATGCAACTTAGTATTTTTAAATGGAACACGCTATATATTTTTACAAAATTTGAAAGATCCTTTATTTTTTTTTAAGATCTAATGTTTCTCTTTAAATAAGTTCTTATTCACTATAGTACTAAAATGATTAGAACAGGAACTATTCACGTTTATAAGATTTAATAATCACACAGAAAATATGCCAAATAATTGTGTGTGAATGTTTAAACAAGCAGATTAGTTGCTGTCATATCTTCAATCATTATTATTTACTATTTTCACTTAGTTTAATAACTTTTTTTGTTATATTTTATTTAGTTTGTTGAATTCATGTTCAATTCGAACATTTTTGTTAAATTTATTTATTGTTTTTACTTTCATGGCATACTTTCTGTGTGTGATTCTTCATAAATAAAACCGAGAATAGTTTCTGTACGGATCATTTTAGGACTATAATGAATAAAAACTATTTTAAAGAGAAACAAAAGATCTTTCAAATTTTGTAAAAATATATAGAGTGTGCCATTTAAAATTATAAAGTTGCATATCATTGCGTGAAAATGGAACATTCGGTAGAAAAACTTATACTGCAGATACATGGGCATTTTAATGTAAAGTAAACTTTGTCTGAAAAACACTTCGGTCTATGTTTCATAGACCGTTTTAGCTTTTTGAAAGCATTTAATTCATTCCTTTTAATTTCGGCGGTGCCTAATAAGTGGGCTTTAATTTAAAAGCACTGTTTTGACTTTCTGGTTATTGAGTTTTGTCAAAAGTTTATTAAGGAAATTACATTATTTTGGGTCCCCTGTCTACATTTTCAATCTCCTCCGTAGATTATTAATTAATCAACTTGTATACTAAGATGCACGTGAATAGCGTGATGACGATATTAATTTAATTTTTATTTGAAAATTAGTTAATTGCAATAAAATTTCTCTTACCCACATATGTGCAAGCATTGAGCATCCCTTTGTTCACCAAGGATAAATCTAAATCACATTGTGCCACTGGTAGAATGTAAGAAACAGTTGTAGTCGCAAAAGAACAAGAAAATGAAGCAGCCATTGCTGACAAAAGAAGAAGAAAATTAAACTTTCCAAATCCTGTTGCCGTTATTGCTGTTTCAAAATCTGCAGGTTCATGTGGATCACGTTTATCTAAAAATTAATAACACAGTATTAAATATTTGCAAATTATTTCATTACGTTGCAGAATACAATTATAATTGTATAATTGGCAGAATTCAGACGAATATATCAAAATTATTGTAACTTAAATATATTTCAAATAACCACTCAAATACAATTTTTTAATTCATTTATAAAAGTATAATAATAAATAAAACTAAAATTTTAATTATTTTTTATAATTATTTAGAGAATCACAGGTGTAATCACAATACATAAAAACAAAGAATAATTTATTTTGAATTAATTAAACAAATACATATCATTATGTACCTCCTATTATTTTACAATATATTTTATAAAAACCTAATACAACAAATTATATTGTGTAATTTCGATTACAATATAACATTTTCTTTTCAAGATATTTTTACATAAAAATTATTAAATACATATTTTTTTCCTAAAAGAACTTAAAACTAATTTGTAATTTATTGTAAATTTCGTAGGTCTGAAAACATGGTGTTATACTTACTCTCCATTTCTGGAGTCTTTTTAATGTGGTTGATTGTCAAAAAAGCTAAAAGATTTCGTCTCATTTTGAAAAATAATAAGTGTACCGTACTAGAGCTTGTCTAATTGTACGAATGCGGCAGAATGCAAGATAGCCCGCATTCTTATAAAACTTTGAAAAAGGTAAATATAAATTTCATCACATTGTTTGCAGGTGGGCGTAATATATCAGTACGAGGGATTTTGACATTAGTGAGTTAGTGAGATTATTTTATTGTTGGAAATGTGACGTAAATGGGAGGATTTGCAAACTATTTTTGCTTAAAAAAATACAAGGTATTTTTTTGTTATTTAAATAGCATGATTAAACTGGATATTTTTATTAAATAAATAGATTTAAAGGTTATTTTTATTTTTACATTTATTTTCACAGGTGGCCTAAACGATAATTTCTGGTTTCGTTTGGTTTTATAATTTTTTATAAAAAAGTACAACAAATTTCCTATAAATAACAATTTGTCTCACATAGTAAAATTTTCCATTCTTTATTGTATCTATTATAAATAAATAAATATATAATCGTGCTATTTAACCAATTTTTGAGTGGATTTTTGCTATCGCAGACCTCGGTAAGTGATATATTTTTTTAGTAAAGTGCGGTTACATGCCATCAGATTACGCTCCCTAAAAATGGTAGTACATGAGAAACAGGAATAAAGTTGAAAGTGGCAAAGGTATATTTGCGATTTAAATTTTCCTACAACAGAACAGTCGCGAAGTTTGTATTAAAGTTTATTGAGGTATGCTAATGTTAAAAAAAAAAAAACGACGTAAAAAACACTGGCCTTTCTCAAACGCCTGGCTAGCATCTAAGAATGCGGCTGAACAGATTTTTGTGTATTTTGGGTTGTTTTAGATCTCTTCTACTACGCGGTAGGCTGATCAGACGTACTCTTTTTTAGAGTATTATACTCTTTTCTAAATAATATCCTCTTCTCTCTTACTTTTTATAAAAAAAAACTCAAAATTTAATCTTTCATATGTTATAATATGAAATCTCGAAATTACATTTGTCGAAACGGTCGATTATTACAAATTTCGAAAGTAAATATCTAAAATATACGAATAATACCTACAGAAAATTTTCATTAAAAGTGCTGTGATTCGAGTATGTCGAGCGTGAGTTGTGTGAGCTTAGGGTTTGTTAATTAAAAGTGCGCGCAAAGCGAGCTTACCTACAGATAACTTCCATCAACATAACATTCGACATTTGTAACAACTCAAACGTTCTACATTTGTATTTTCGATAAATATTTGAATTTAATGTTCGACAAATGTATTTTCGAGATTTGTAAATTTCACCTTTGTAACTTTTCCAACATTCGACAGTATTTTGATAAATGTACACTCTCTAATTGTAATTTTCAACATTCAAAAATATATTTTCGTGGTTTGTATTTTCGGGATATGTTTTTTAGAGAAATGTTTTGTTATCCGTTATTTGACTATCAACTATTAATATTTGGGTAATGTTACTAAAATAAAATAGTTATTGGTATAATTTGTTAGTCAAGGTACTTCATACTCTATTTCTATAAAAAGAATCTGGTCAGCCTTCTACACGGTGTATTTATTATACTGTAGAGTGTTGCTCGTGTCTTCGAAATTGTAAACGAAATATTTTTATTATTATCATATGTGCTGCTTCGTGCTTTAAATATTTTAATATGTGCACCAATTTTAATGTACTTAAAAAAAAAATTATTCACTTGGGGGTGTTACAAGTTCGTAGTACAACCACAATTTTTTGTGCTGGTCATTTTGTATATTGCATTTGATTGTGCTCGACTTGTGCCACAAAAATATCGCTGTGTGACCACATTATTTGGTGCATCCCTTTTTTTTTATTTTTATATTTAATTCTATTTGCGCTTGAATGTGCCGTATTAAATATTTTGAAAATCTCTTTATTTTAATGTAAATAACATTTCAATTTCCGGGTTACAATTCTGTAAGCAGGTTTTCTTCTGTGGTCCATATTCCGTCTAGATAGATAGGATGTATTTTATTGGTCTTTTCAGTTTTTTGTGGCTTTCCACAAGGAGTAGTCGTTTTCTGGTTGCGGTGATAGGTTGTTTAAGTAGTTTTTTATGTAATTGTTTTTTATTTTGGAAATTATTTTTTGTATTTCTTTACTTAAGATGGTTTAGTCGGTTTTTGTTTTTTGGGTCTGGCATTTGTCTCGTTTTTCTCTTATTTCAATATTATGTTTTATTATTTTGAGATAGTTTACGTTATTTTCGTGTGTGGTGTTTGTTAGTAGGGTTGAGGTCCATTCTGCGTTTTGTAGCAGGTTTGTTAGGTTTTCCACTGCGTTGTCTATGTCTTCGGGAGATTTTAAAGGTGTTTGTAAGTTTATGTTCCGTTCTAATTGTGCTCTGTATAAGTCCTAGTTTGCATTTTTGCTGCACAGGCTTTCCCTTTTTTACTGCTGTTGTGTTGTGAAAGAGACTTTGAATGGTCTGAATGTAGATCATAGTTACATTCAATGAGAAAATTGTTTTCTTTTGCTATGTAGAAGTTGAACAAATCTGGGAGTTTTGTTGTATCAGTAGGCCAGTACGTTGGTCTACCGGTGCTTATGAGGCTGTATTCGTTTTTATTCTTTGTTTTTTGAAGTTCGATTCTCCTTGGATTGCTGACTTTTGAACCCCACTGCGGGTGTTTCGAATTGTAATCGACGCCTTCCATGCATCTTACCCCCAGAGTTCGAAATCATTCTTCAAATTTATTATCTTTTATTGGGTGTTTTGGTGAGCAGTAAATAGAGGAAATGTTGAGCATGCCCTGTGTTTCGTTATTTTTGATTGTTGTTCCTTGAAGATATTCCATTTCATATTTTTCTAGTTCGTAATGTTTCATTTTGTTGTTAATTATAATTGCAGTTTCGACATGTGTAGTGTCATCTAGTTGGTTAGTGTTGTATGTTGTGTGTTGTGTGGTTACTTGGTTAGGTATTTTAATAGTTATTTACGATACAAGTACGTAAAGCTAGTATTTAGTAACGAATGGGTCAAATAAAACACGAGTTCAAAAATTGTGACATGGAAATATAAACGAATGTAATGTTAATATTGTTAATGTCAAGAATAAACACTACAAATGTCGATATAAGTTTTAGAACATTTGTAAGAATAATTCAACAATGATTTCAATTGTAACATTTAGACTAAGAAAACCAAGACAGAGGATTCTTCAGCATCAACGGTTTTTTCCTCTTTCGGAGTGGGTGCCTCTTTAATCGATTTTGTTTCAATGTTCCTTTTTCTACAAGTAAACATAATTTATACTCTAATAAATGGATACAAAAACTACTTTACTTCGTTATTTAAAGAAAATGGCTGCTATTCACAGGTCTATACTAAGTGCTACTAACAAGAACATTTTAAAATTTCGCACTGTAGCTTTGCAAAAGTAGTTGATTATTGAATGTTAAAAAGGAATTATCGCTAAAGCCATTGGTTTGGTTCTGAGAATAAAATTGCGGTTAACATTTGAATTCCCCTCGTATTATAATCCGTACCCCCTATATATTTAATTGTTATTTTTATATATCTCATTGCATAAATTTCTAACAATTGTTAATGGCACGTCAAACCAATTATAAAAAATAAATCTGTGGGGTATGTAAGATACCCCTTTTGGTTAAAGAAGTGTTAATTCCATGGAATACATTCTGTGTATCATTCTTTATTTATATGAACATGAATAGTTTCTGTACTGATCATTAGAGAACCTATAATGAATAAGAAATATTTTAAAGATATACAAAAGGTTTTTAAAATTTTGCAAAAATATATAGGCTGTTTAATTAAAAAAATAGTTACATACCATTGAACGAAAATGGAACATCAGGTGGAAAAACTTATTTAACAATAAAATTATTTCGGTTCACCCGATAACGCAAGTTAAGCAAGGCTGCCCGCGGTTAGTATTTGGATGGGTGAACGCTTTGCGAAAACCCATACCAACAAACACTGCGGGTCATTGTCACACCACCGAAAACGAGGAACCGAGGCGACATATAACCTCAGTCCGATTAAAAAAAAAACAATAAAATACACTTCGTTTAAAAAAATTGTCTGGATGATAAATGTTATTGTAATGATTTATTGTTTTGCAGAGTGTCAAATAAATAAATGAAACAATTATTATTTAAATTTATTTGGTATGTCCCAAACCTTAAAAAGTACAATATAGGAAAGGTATTAATAACACACAATAATTTAATTATATAAATATTTTTATTTAAATAAGTCAACGCAATACACGTGTCATGGCAAATTAGACAAGGTGAGTGTCCATTCAAAGATTGTGATCTTAGAGATCCCGGTTTAATTCCAGCCAGCTGGAAATAGTATCCAAGGTAAAAAAATCTTCTATGATATCTGGACCTGCAGAGCAGCCACACTCAGAATTGAGTAAAAGGCATTTAACACTTAGTCGTATAATAATCTTAATATCTAAAGCTCATAGTAGTAAAAAAATATCCTAAGTTGAACTTTCATACGTTGTCGTCAATGTTCTTGATAAAATGAAGTCCAGTCTTTCATATTTTGAGGCCAATTTTTTGATTAGAGTTATTAACTACTTAAAATCTGCTGGTTTCGAAGGCAGGAATAAACACAAGAAAGCGCAAACTGAAAAAGAAAATAAGTTTGAGTACTTATTCATATAACATAAAATATAAAAAATAACTACACTTCTCATTTAGAAATAAATCTACAACAGCATAGTTGTTCTATAAACAAAAGTAGGTAAAATAGTGAGATTATTTTTTATTAAATAAACAAGTAAATTTATATACTCTATTTGTCCATTACGCCAACTAGCCATCAAATCACGGCTTTCCCCCAAGGATGTATAGGGGAACCATAGAGGTAAATTTAAAATCTCAACTGTTGGTTGAAATTGAAGATATCATGGTTCACATTCCACGTTATTTATTAAAATATAATAAAACTTACTAGCTGTCACTCCGCCTACGAGTAAGAATGGAGGCATGCACCCAGCACTCAACAGGTATGGGAAAATCATATTTCCCAAAATTGCTCCTATTCTGCCCATCATAAACGAAATTGATACTACCATTGTTCTGTAAATAAATAAATAAAAAATTATAAAATTTATATATTTTTATGTTCCCTAATTAAGTACGTATGGAACCGAAACCGGGTTGTGGTTAATCGTGGTTGATGATTTTTGTGACTATTTATGTAATTAAAAACCGCCTCTGTTGTCTGATATTAATAGAAGACTAGCGGACTCGGTAGGCAGACATTATCCAGCCACAGGCTCGGATGGTTCAACTGGTAATAGCTCTCGACATGTAATCGAAGGTTTCTAGGTTCGAGGAGTCCGGATTATTCAATTTTTTTTTTTTAATCTTATATATATATATATATATATATATATATATATATATAACATTCCGGTGTTCGTAATTCTTCTCCTCCTTTTTTTTTATACTTATGAGGTCACCTGTTTGGTCAAATGCATACCTAAGTCATGAATATAAGTCAGGTAAATAAAAAAATAATAATTCTGGATATCAACAATACTGTCACCTACTGAATCCAACTGTAGCTAAGAACCATCCAGGTGATTCCGTAAACATAATAAAAAATTTCCTCAAAATCGGTCAAGCCGTTTAGGAGGAGAAGAATTACGAACACACGCACACCGGAATGTTATATACTCGTATAAAGATGTATCACCTCAAATTATATTGGACTTTTGGGTGCTTTTGAGCATAATAATTAAGAAATAAAGTATTTCAGAGCTAGTAGAAAACAATATTTCTAGACAATGGTTGACCAATCGAATGTAAGAATCGAACTGAGGATTTGTGTTTCGCAGCTCGATGCATTATCAAGAAGCTATTGCACCACATACCTAGACTTACGACTATATGTTATTGTAATATCTATTGTGCCATAGGCGTTGTGAAACACTAGACATAAAAAAATAACAGTATATCTCATGTAACAATCCTAAATTACTATCCCAGAAATGTAACAAAAACAGGGACCTGAATCGTAACGAAAACGTAACCGAAAACTGCACCGATATCCTTTTTATGAAACCGTAACCGGAAACCGAAACCTATATTTTATTTCTTCAAATAAGCATTACCGAAAGCCGATGCGAAATATAAATTAACACTGCAACCGAAAACATAACCGAACCGAAATAATATTGGTCCTAAACACCTATATAAATATAAATATTGTACAAAAATATGAACCACAAATCTTTTCCATAGAAATACTTTGCATGCTTTCGATTACATAAAAAGTAATTTTTATTTTAAATAAAATTGAAGGCAGTTTACTCCATTTTTTTGCATTTATAATGGGAACATATATTTTTCAATCACTTTCAGGTAAGTAATACTATTAGAATTTCGAACGCAATAATTATTATTAAAACATAATATGAAAGTTAATAATTCACGTGAAAACTTTAACTTACCATTTTAACCGAAACCGAAACCGTAACGAAACAGAATTATATTTGATTATTTTAACAGAAAGTAAAATCAATCAAGAAACCGTTACCGATAACCGAAACTGAAAATTTGTTATTATAAAGATCGTTAACCGTAACCGAACCTCAAAATTTTTCGGTTTGCGTCGGTGAACAAATATAAAAAAATTGTCAGTTGTTTCAAGTTTTTTGTCAGAATATTGATTTTTTTGTACCGAATTATAACAGCAGTGTCGAAAATAATAACACAAATTTCTCATAAATAGAGTAGCACAAAAATTGATTATGAATTATCGAAAAAATGGGTACTACCCAATTCTTCCTCCGGTAAAATGTCTACACACTATAAAGCTTCAAATTTACGGACATAATTTTAAATTTTGAAAGCGATTCTCAAAATGTACAATAACGTATTTGATGAATGAATTTACAGCTCACGGTCTAATTGCTTATAGGCTGCATTATTGTTATTCCTTGTTGACAATTATAGTTGAATTATATATTTTTTTGCTTATCGAAATGTTATAAATTTTTGTCCAGTAAAAGAAAACTAAAAAGAATTAATTTACTTATACTCGTACTCGCATAATTATTTAATTACCTTAAAGTAGTTGGAAACAGTTCAACAATAACTCCAATGATAACCTGGTTGCAAATACCAGCCAAAGTTATAAAACTGGACGACAGTGCTAAAGTTGCTAATGAACTTTTGGACCAATAGTTAGCAATGCCAGTTATACCTGAGATGGCGAATGTTACAACTGCAAACAATAATTCTCTTAATATTTTGTTTGTAAACCTAAATACTTTTTAAATTAATTTTACGGTATAACACTTACTTAATAGATTTTTCTTGCCCATTGCATTAATCAATGTTCCAACGAAGAAGAAACCAACACAAGACCAAGCTGCGACAATAATTGAATTGATGTAAACTTCATCATCGACTTGAGTCTAAAAAGAAAATAAACATACAATTGATAAGAAAGTCATTTAAATACTCCTGAATTATACATTTTTACGTTTTTGGCAAAAATCGTATATAAAAAATTGCTATCAAAGAATCAGGCGTAGTGATTCATATATATTATTCCACTACCCCTAATGTAAATACAACTTACATCCATAGTAGTAAAAGATGTAAGGTGCTTATAATATTTATATATTTGGATACTATTGATCACTGAAGTTAAAAGTGCCCTGTTTGTATTTTTAATATTTTTCTACTCAGCAACATTAGTAAACTTTTGAAGGTACATCAAAGTCGTGAAAAGGGATCACATTTTAAAAATATATTATTATAATTTGAAGGCAATGAATTGCTGACTGTAGTGGGATAATATAATTAGCAACACTTAATGATAGTACCGTAAATATCCTCGTAGAAACACGAACTCAATTCACACTTTACTCGAATGTTCAAGAGTGCGTTTTGAAAGAAACATCTCAAAGTGCAGTGGCAATTTTCGGAAGTACAATCAAATTTGTCACGAATTTAAAATGGCAGCACTACATATTCGGTCTATCATAGTATACTTCTAGGTTATAGGTACGCTCTAGTAGAAAATTTGAAAATATTTAGTACGATAATTTAGCAAAATGCGAGGGCGCGATTATTTGGCCCTGCTGCACTCCAAACATGGTACACCGCTCATAGTAGTCAAGCGAATATCGATATATTTGGCTACCATTGACCACAGAACTTTATAGTGCCATTTACTAATTATTTTCATTATTTTTACTGCTCAGTTATTCAATTGTATAGCTGAACTTAGAAGTTTGGAGATAAACAAATAAAATGGTTGTAGTCATAATTCGTTCTTTGCCAGGAAATTACACGTACTTATTTTTCTTTGTACCATATTTTACATTTAAGTTTAAGTACTTACCACTGTACATTCGCCAAGTGCTGCATCGTTTATTGTGGAGTTATCCAAGATAGGGTTATATGCCAACATTTCGCACAAAGTTGCATCACTAGTATAATTGTGTGCCTGATTGTATTCATCAATAGTTGTGAAGAGTTGTGGAAGCCATAAACGCAATGTATTTACTCTAAAAGTTAAAATTATTCAGTGAATATTTCCTGCAAAATTTAACAAAATTTATATTACCCCATCATTCCAGCGAACTGAATAGCATTAACTAAAATGAACATCATCAAATAAGGAGGCATGATCATCGCTTTCATTTGCCTCATTCCATCACAGAACTGCTGGAAACCGGTCTTTTTATCTGGCAGGTCACTGTAAATTTGTTTTCCATGAACAGCAGGATCGAATTCAACCTTTTCTTCCATGAGTACTTTAACCTAAAGGAAATGTTTTTCAAATATTAATATTTTGATGATAAATCATATTTTAAAAATAAAATACTCACTGGATACTGTTCTTTAGGGTTTCCAGTATTCATCTGGTAAACCTTTTCAAACACTTCCATTGCTTCTTGGTTCCTTCCAGTGGTCATTAAGAACTTGGGACTTTCTGGGAGAGCGGTATGACCAATAGCAGCAAAGAAACTCGGAAGAGCCGATATCAGGAGGAATACGCGCCATGAGGTTATTTCTATAAAATTCAAAAAATTAATTATACAAACTCAAACCTCTACGCCTAAATACTATGAACACAAAATCTGTGCATGTATTTCGAGAATTAATTATAAATTCTCATCCGCAATATAACTAAGATGGATCAATCAAAGATTACTCGACTTGTTAATCAAGCTAGTGGTCACGATCAAATCCGACTAAATCACATTTGAGATAACTTATGATGCTGAATTTTTAACCAAAAACCTGTAACACTCTAGCACGTTGCTTTACAAATAGTAATTTGGTATTTAATTGTCGTACTGTACTAACGACATTGACATTCATTATGAATTTTAATTCTACCCCTTTGGTTACCCCTGCACTTACACCTTTCGGTTAATTATTTAATAGCTGGTAACCGTACATCATGCACATAAATATATCATTTACCGAAATATGCGATAGCTTTACGAAAGCCGAGTGCCACATCCGAACATGCGTAAAAGGTGTGAATATATTTTTTCCATAATTGTTGTTAACAGTGATTGTGAAGGCACAAACGACCATGCTCTTTAGTGCAATTCGAACTCACGATCTCTAGCGTGCTAGGCTAGTGACATTATTATTGTACTTACGGAAGGCGCCATCGAAGAAAGTGTAGGTCATGTCGATGGGAATGATCCACCAGGCTAAAAACGGTAAAGCAACATTTCCTGCTGATAGAAACACTCCTGCGAGAACGATTACTCTTGAGCGATATCTTGTGCAGTGGAACTCAGATAAATATGACATTAAGATTGAATATGGTCCAGTTATCCTAAAAATTCAAGTGTAAATTTTAAATCTTGTACAATGTGACTAGGTAGACTCGTATGTTCATTATTAACTTACAGGAATCCACTGAAATATTTGAAGATAAGTAACATCCAAAACGACTGAGATGCAGCACATCCAATGTTACATAAGGTATCTAGCCAGTAACCCCAAACTTGCAGCTTTTTTCGGCCGAGAGTATCGGCTAAGAAACCCCATAAGAATGCACTGCTTATCATTCCTGAAACATATTTAACAAAATTATATCTTCTTTCCCACTATATAACTTTAAAATACAAATATATCATCACGCTATTTATCAGTTTTGGGTGTGGTACACTACTTTCACAGATCTCGGTAAGTGATATATTTTACTTGTACCAGTCGTCATCTTATGGCATCCAAAGATTTTAGCGGAGCTGGAACCACAGGGCTCACAGGGGTAAAGTTAAAAATGGCAAGAATCTGATATAAATAAATAAGAAATATCAAAAATAACCAATTTTAGTGTCTTTGCAATTATTGAATTAATGTTTACTAAAATTTTTACTGTAAAAATAATCAAAGTGGTACATAGTTCCGTAGTAACGTACTATACTGTGAATAATGAGATTCTCGGAAGATTTGAAAGAAATCTTTGCAAATTACACATATAAATTAAAATTTCCTGTAGCTAGTCCTTAATATATTTCATTTAATTTGACGGTTTGTAATATTTCCCGTGTAGTTATGGAACCCAAAATAATGTTCTCAACAATAACTCAATAACCAGAAAGTTACAGTAAATTAAAGTGGAATCAATTAGTAGGCAATTGTTGGGGCTAGTAACCGCATTTTACGTGTTAAAATTTAATTACTTACCGAGATCTGCGATAGCCGAGTGCCTCATCAAAATAGATAAATGAAGTGATGATATAATATTTATTAATTGCTGTTAATTGTTAAAAATTGTGACAGTATGGTTTAAATTAAAATGAGGGATACTTGACAGCTATTTATGCAAAGTGTAGTTATTTTTTTAAAATTACATGAATTGGACCAAAGAGACATTCAATTAATATTTATATTTCTTAATTAAAATTGGTATATAAGATACGCTATATTTGTAAGAATCAATCTGCAATATTTAATGTATGTTAAAATTACAATAAATATAAAAAACTAAATAAATACAATATTAAATTTAGCTCATATCAACTGGACCATAACTCAAACGCAGATATCAAAGTACTACGATTATGAAAATGGTACGCCAAAAGTCTTTGTCTTTTACTCTAATATGCGCTTTGCATTGTTTAATTCTATTGTTTCTGCTCATCAAAATGGGTTTCCATGGCATCTATTTGTAAAAAAAATGAGTATTTCTCAACGAACGACAGACATATTCGTCATTTCATAAATAATTTTTGTTTAATAAATTTTACTGCGAAAAATTAAAATGTAATTTTAGTTCAATTCATGTGGGACTGGGATCGCAATAACACAACAAACCTTGAAAACAAATTACTGTTTATCTAAATATCAATTCATTTAACCCTCAAAGATAATGGTTAACTGCTTTGAGTTTTTGTTTCCATAAATTATGAATATATTAAATGATATAATTGAAATTAGCCAAAAAAATTTCATAAATTATTTTTCTATTAACTGCTTTTGTCATTATTTTTTGATGGATGTATAATTTAAAATTAAAGTAATAGCTAATTGGTAAACTTTATAAAAAATTATATGTAAACGAGAAAATAATGTATACTATTTCTTTTTTTTTTTTATTTTGGCGGTGCCCAATAAGTGGGCGTTAATTTAAAAGAGCTTTTTTAACTTTATGGTTATTTAGTTTTGCCAAAATATTTTGGATCCTCCTGCCTACACTTTTTATCTCCTCCGTACGTTATTAACCACCTTATATAGTGAGTAGCGTGATATTGTATATCAAATTATTTTTAATTAAAAATTAATTAATTTTAAAATAATTTCTCTTACCCATATATGTGCAAGCGTTGAGCATCCCTTTGTCCATCAAGGATAAATCTAAATCACATTGTGACACTGGTAGAATATAAGAAACAGTTGTAGTCGCAAAAGAAGAAGAAAATGAAGCAGCAATTGCTGTCAAAAGGAGAAGAAAATTAAACTTTCCAAATCCTGTTGCTGTTATAGCTGTTTCAAAATCTGCTGGTTCATATGGATCACGTTTGTCTAAAATAATAATAAAATGATATTAAATTTTGGAAAATTATTTCATTACGATGAAGAATACAATTATAATTATAATTCTGATGAAAACATTTAAATTAGGTACTTACACTTAAATATAAAATATATTTCAAATAATCAGTCAAATCAAATTCTTCAAATGATTTATGAGAGTAAAATAATAAAGAAATCTTAAATTTTCATTAATTTTTAATAATTATGTAGTGAATCACAGGTGTAATCACAATATCCAAAAACAAGAAATAATTTATTTTGAATTAATTCAACGAATACATATCATTATGTACCTCCTGTAAATTTACAATATCTTTTATAAAAAAACAATTTAATGAATACAATTGCTCAATTTCGAATACTGTATGCTTATACTAATACATTTTCTTTTCAATAATTAATACATATTTTATCCCTAAAAATTTCAAAATAAATTTGTAATTTAAAAATTTTAAATATCGTATACCTCAAAACATGGTATTATACTTACTCTCAATTTCTGGAATCTTTTTGATATGGTTGATTGTAAAAATAGCTGAAAGTTCTCGTCTCATTTTGAAAAATAATTAGTGTACCGTACTAGACCTTGTCTAATTGTACGAATGAGGCAGAATGCCAGATAGCCCGCATTTTTATAAAACTTCGAAAAAAGTAAATATAAATTTCATCACATTATTTGCAGATGGGCGTAATATATCAGTACGAGGAATTTTGACAGTAGTGAGTTAGTGAGATATTTTTATTGTTGGAAATGTGACGTAAATGGGAGGATTTGCAAACTATTTTTGCTTAAAAAAATACAAGGTATTTTTTTGCTATTTAAATAGCATGATTAAACTGGATATTTTTATTAAATAAATAAATTTAAAGATTGTTTTTATTTTTACATTTATTTTTACAGGTGGCCTAAACGATAATTTCTGGTTTCGTTTGGTTTTTATAAATTTTTATAAAAAAGTACAACAAATTTCCTATAAATAACAATTTGTCTCACATAGTAAAATTTTCCATTCTTTATTGTATCTATTATAAATAAATAAATATATTATCGTGCTATTTAACCAATTTTTGAGTGGATTTTTGCTATCGCAGACCTCGGTAAGTGATATATTTTTTCAGTAAAGTGTGGTTACATGCCATCAGATCACGCTCCCTAAAAATGGTAGTACATGAGAAACAGGAATAAAGTTGAAAGTGGCAAATGTCGACTGTAGGTTTTGAACGGTTTTATGATCCATAATCCCATACATAACCGCGGATCTATTTATTTACCCCATATGTTTATGTACCGTTGTAAAAAAAACCATCGAGACCACAAAATGAAAATAGTGGAAGTTAATCATAAGTAACTAAAAAATAAAATATTCAAAAAAAATTACACTATAAGAGATAGTCACAAAAACGTTCCCCAAGCGATTATTAAAGTCCGCAATAAATTATAATGTATAGGTTTCTAGCTAACACCGTATACCGGGCTATGTCAAGTTGGCCCTTCCACTTAATTATTTACAAAAAATAATTATAGTCATACATTGCGCTTTCATTGCGCTTTATTGCTCCGTAAATATTTTTTATTGCGCTGCCCTAATTTAGCCATAATTTGGATAATAAGTTAGGAAAGGCCAAGTTGACAACAGCCTTTCCTTTTTGGAAATTTCATAGTTTTAATTATCGATTGACTGGTCCATCCATTGCGCTCTTTTGCGCCATTAAAATAAATTATTGCGCTATTACACAATTTTTGTAATTAAATATCAAAATAGGAAGGGCCAACTTGACAACAATTAAAAAATCAATTATTATAATATTTTATCTTTACTATTAAATCTTTATATAATGCGCTCTTTTGCGCCACAAAAAGTTTCTTTTGCGCTGCGCTAATTTAGCCGTAATTTGTATATTTAGTTAGGAAGGGCCAAATTGACATCAGCCTTTCCTTTTTGGAAATTTCATAGTTTTAATTATCGATTGACTGGTCCATCCATTGCGCTCTTTTGCGCCGTTAAAATAAATTATTGCGCTACTACATAATTTATGTATTTAAAAATCAAAATAGGAAGGGCCAACTTGACAACAACAAAAAATCAATTATTATAATATTTTATCTTTGCTATTAAATCTATGTATATTGCGCTCTTTTGCGCCACAAAAAGTTTTTTTTGCGCTGCTCTAATTTACCCGTAATCTGGAAAATTATTTAGGAAATATCAAGTTGATATCAGCCTTTATATTTGTAAATTTTAAAGTGTAGATTGAATAGGTACTTCGTATGTGCTCGATCTTAAAATTAAATAATTTTCAATGAGATACAGTTCACTTAATTAAATTTCTTATTAACAAAATTTGTAAGAGCAAGTATTTCTTTATAAACGGTAGTAATACGAAATAATACTAAATATTAAATATAGACAAAAGGGAAAAATTAAAGTATATTATCAAATAATGCTTTTTATTATATACAGGCTGGTCCATCGGTCTGTAGTTTTTATTTTATGCTATTATTTTAAATATTACCGAAAAAATTTTCAATCAAAACTTTTTTTACATTAAAATGCCAACGTATCTGCAGCATATGTTTTCCTACCAGGTGTTCCATTTCCGCGCATTGATATGCAACTTTTCAAATGGTACACCCTATATATTTTTCAAAATTTTAAAGAACATTTGTTTCTCTTTAAAACAGTTCTTATTCATTATAGTCCTAAAACGATCAGTACAGGAATTATTCATGTTTTTATTAATGAAAAATCACACACGGAAAGTGTGCCATATGAAATTATAACAAAAAATAAAATTATATAAAATGTTCGTATTGATCATTAATTCAACAAACTAAATAAAATTTAGCAAAAAAGCTGATAAATTGGATAAAAAAGCAAATAATAATAATTAAAGATCTGGCAGCAACTAATCTGATTGTTTAAACACATTCATGGCATTCTTTCTGTGTACGATATTCAAAACGTGAATAGTTTCTGTACTGATTATTTTAGAACTGTAATGAATAAGAACAGTTTTAAAGAAAAATAAAAGGTCTTTTGCAAAAATATATAGGTTGTTCCATTTTAAAAAATTAAGTTGCATATCACTGCGAAAAAATTGAACACCCGGTAGAAAACATTTTTCTGCAGATATATGGGCATTTTAATGTAAAATAAACTTTGTCTGAAAAAATTTTCGGTAATATTTATAATAGCATAAAATCAAAAATACACACCGATGGACCACCCTGCATATATAATAATGTATATACAGGCTTAAAAAATTAAAGACATGAAAATTGTCAATTGTTTCATAAAATACAGCCTCAGAATAATAACTAAGTTATCAATTCATTGAAATCGGCCAAGCCAATCAATCGGGAACTACAGACGCGTTTCGCTCCTTTCCGAGCTCATCAGTGTAGTGAACCTACCAGCTGCTGTGAGGCAGTGGTACCGAATGACTGGTTCAGCGAGATCTAAGTTCCTAACAGATTACAGATATACAGGCTGTAAATAAAAAATCGGGCCATAGGCGTTTAACATGAAATATCAGTATTTCTTTGCGCAAAAGTTCAAATTATTTTGGACAAAAATATTGTAAATTTTGTAGAGAATTAAATTATCATCCTTGATAGTGGGAACTATGAAAATTAATTAAATCTATATATATATATATATATATATATATATATATATATATATATATATATATATATATATATATACCGTGTGTCCCACGTAAATGTTGGCATAGGCAGATAACATGTAAAATCAGTTTTTTGTAAATAAAAAGTGTCCGGCAAAAAATGATACATCCAAATTTTATATTACAATACCGCCAATATCCCTACATAATTTAAAAGTGATATCTTCATTAGATTCTGAATTATCGTGAACAAAAACATCGTTATAGACGTTATTGTAAAAATATTTAAATCGTATATCATACTTTCATGTGTGTCCTGAACTTTTGAAGCACCTTGTATATTATTAAATATAATTTAGTTTTTCTTAAAATTGAAAATTGAAAATTGTAACTTATTTTTAATCAAAATTAATATTTCATTTGCAACCGAATCTACAACACAAGTAGGTGTATTTGAAATAAATGGAATTTTTAAATATTTTCCACTTCTAGCTTTGAAATTATAACCTCATTTTAATCAGTTTATATAGTTTACTCTACATCCATTCATCCTTACACACACTCACACACAGAGCTAGGAGTATCTTACATAAAAAGATATTCGACAGTATCTAAGATACTTTATCTTAGATACATTTTATTTTATATGAAATGTATCTTTTATTTAAATATATATATATATATATATATATATATATATATATATATATATATATATATATAATAAAAAGCAATATTTGATAATATACTTTAATTTTCTCCCTTTTGTCTTTGTTTAATATTTAGTATTATTTCGTATTACTACCGCAAAATAAAGAAATACATGCTCTTACAAATTTTGTTAATTTGAAATTTAATTTTAAGATCGAGCACATACCAAGTACCTATTCCATCAATAGTTTACAGTACACTTTAAAATTTACAAAAATAAAGGCTGATATCAACTTGATATTTCCTAAATAATTTTCCAGATTACGGGTAAATTAGAGCAGCGCAAAAAAAACTTTTTGTGGCGCAAAAGAGCGCAATATACATAGATTTAATAGCAAAGATAAAATATTATAATAATTGATTTTTTGTTGTTGTCAAGTTGGCCCTTCCTATTTTGATTTTTAAATACATAAATTATGTAGTAGCGCAATAATTTATTTTAACGGCGCAAAAGAGCGCAATGGATGGACCAGTCAATCGATAATTAAAACTATGAAATTTCCAAAAAGGAAAGGCTGATGTCAATTTGGCCCTTCCTAACTAAATATACAAATTACGGCTAAATTAGCGCAGCGCAAAAGAAACTTTTTGTGGCGCAAAAGAGCGCATTATATAAAGATTTAATAGTAAAGATAAAATATTATAATAATTGATTTTTTAATTGTTGTCAAGTTGGCCCTTCCTATTTTGATATTTAATTACAAAAATTGTGTAATAGCGCAATAATTTATTTTAATGGCGCAAAAGAGCGCAATGGATGGACCAGTCAATCGATAATTAAAACTATGAAATTTCCAAAAAGGAAAGGCTGTTGTCAACTTGGCCTTTCCTAACTTATTATCCAAATTAAGGCTAAATTAGGGCAGCGCAATAAAAAATATTTACGGAGCAATAAAGCGCAATGAAAGCGCAATGTATGACTATAATTATTTTTTGTAAATAATTAAGTGGAAGGGCCAACTTGACATAGCCCGTATACCGGGTGGAACATCATACCTGTGTACATAGGCGATTAACAAGAAAAAAAAGTTTTTTCTTGCGCATTGCTCCCCAAATTATTTTATGCAAAAATGCTTCAAATACATGTTGTAGAGCATAAAATTCTGTATCTAAATCAATAAACAGAATTACTTTAACATGCTTTGTAACGACAGAAATTAAATATGAAAACACTGAAAATTACGTTCATAATTTCAAATAGTCATGGAATTGAAACAAAAATAAATAATTGCTTGTCGTTTTTCTGTCTATTTGATATTTTACCTGTCAAATTAATCATTCACCTGTCAAATGTCTAGCATTTATTTATTTTTGTTTCAATTCCATGGCTATTTGATATTTTCAACGTAATTATCAGTGTTTTCATATTTGATTTCTGTCGTTACAAAGCATGTTAAAGTAATTCTGTTTATTGATTTAGATGCAGAATTTTATGTTCTACAACATGTATTTGAAGCATTTTTGCATAAAATAATTTGGGGAGCAATGCGCACGGAAAGTACACAAATAATCAATGAAAAAGTCTTTAATAGAGTTGAACATTGAATGTTGAGACGATGAATAGGTAAATGGAGAGTAGAATGACTACAAGTAAATATATAAAAAAAATAGTGACCTAAAGTTTCATTGTCGTCGAGCATATTATTTATTAATTAATATAGATGGCTTAAAAGAGCTTTTTTTACTATCCCATGAACATATAAATCTAAATTTATCGTATTTTATATCGCATTTTATTAATATTAAGGTAGAAAAGAATCTATTTATTATTACTTCTATATAAAAACATAACGCCCATTGAATGTTATTCCACGAATACTTCTAAATTATTGATTAAGATATAAATTTTATTATACTGGTAAATTGTATTTATATAATAAATTATTAGATTTAATTCTAGTCGATGAAATTGTATATTTATTACTATTTATTAAATGAATAATGTTTTAAAATACAAAACGTATAATACTTTTTAAATGCCTATAAATTTTATATCAATTTTTAATATTCACATAATTAAATTTCAAGTACTTTTTACGCTGTTTTCCTCAATATTATCACAATTAAATAAACAATTTAAAATAATTAAAAATTTAATTTTATCGTTCTATAAATATAATTTAATAAAATATTTTTTCAAAAAGCAACACGTGTTTGCTAAGTAGATATTTACATAGTATTTATAAGTTTGCTCTGCTTAAACAAAACAGTAATCATTCAATATCAGTGGCAAACAAAAGTCATATTCACTATCTTAGCCAGCAACAACGTATAGCTTTAAGTACATAGTGACAGCTTGCGGGCTTACGTATGTTTTTTTTTTCAACTGCGCAAAATTTTAGAACCGCAGAAATAACTATTTACCTAAGATAAATTTTATATTAGGAGAGATTTGAAATAATATAGTCATATAGATTAAACATTATAATATAAATGTATATTTGTAAAATTATAAATACAATACATTAAACAATTATTATAAATTATGATTGTAAAAATATGTTACACCTATTTAAGAGTATTCGCGTTTATAAATAACACTGCAAGGCATTCTCGCATTGCAATAACATTCTTAATAATACTAACAATTATGTGATGAGTTTTGTAAGGTAAAATGTGAGTGCCGTCGTAGGTTCAGTTTAGTAGAGGACGATGTGACCCTCTTTGGGGAAAACTGAACAAAGCATTCCGCTTGCTGTAACAAAAAAAAGTTATACATAAAATATAAGTATTGTTGTAAATAAGAATAATTTTAGCAATGTATTTACTGGGAATATTGTACGACCTTGAAAATATATGAAATTGTACTTTTGACAAAATAGAGGTTTCTAAAGGTATGTGTATCTTTTTATTTTTGATCAGAACAAAATTTGCAATATGTTATGGTTACCTACCAAGACTATGTAAAACAAATATTTTATTAGTATATATACCCCTTAAATTCAAGCGAATGTTCTATAACAAAAATAACCTTTCATTTCTGAGTGTTTCAGACCTTATGTACCTCCAATTATCTGGGAAACTTCTATTTTATTGCAGATTTAGATTCTTCAGATAAATAATAACTTTAAATCTTGAAATTTTTTTTTAATATTTTAATTTCTAAACGACCCAAAGAAGAGAAAAAAGCTTCAAATAAAAATACTACTTTTACATATTTTTTAATAATACAAAATGATATATATATACTGAAATAGAAAAAAAAAATTTTATGATAGGTTTTCAAGTAAACTACCACCGGTTAATAGATCATCTAAATCATCAGGAAAATCGTGAAATCGTATTTTAGGGACCCGAAAACTTCATTATCTCTTTAAAACTCAAGACCAAAACTTTGACTTCTTGCAATATATCCCTTAAATATATGTGAGGGAAGTAAAATTCCTACATCAAAACCTATAATATAATTTATTTCCTACTGGTTACTATTGCTACATTTTTCGAACTATTTACCGCACAAAAAGTGAAACATTAAAGTCCTAGGACGTTAAAGTAAAATTTGACTTTTAATTTCTTCATTATTTATAAACAAATATTTGTTCCTTTAGAAATTGTTATGTAGCCTACTTACAACAACTTATAATTTTACGAATTTTTGATAATTTAACAAATTTAGTAACCAGTATGAAATAAAATTTTGTATATACCTCGAGCGAAAAGTGCTAACGCCTCGGCCATAAACAACTTACTAGTACCATAAAGTTTCACTTTTCCTTCTAAATACATAAATAACTATTAACGGTATGACGATGTTGATAGTGATGATACATCACTAAAAAAGAAGGTTCCTTTTTAAGATTTCAAAGTTCAAAGTTTAGGGAACGATTTAAATTTGGTACTATTCATAGATATCGAAAAAAATATTTGACACTTTTTTTTATTTCTCAATACGATATATATTTTGTGAGATATATGGGGTTACTGGTGGTCTGAAACATTCTGTATTTCGTTTTCTGTTTCAGTAAAATTAATTATGTTAATATAATATTAATTGAACGTTTTAAAATAAGCTACACCTCCATGCAATTATGAACTTAATTATTTTTCTGTGCAAATAAATAACGTAGCATGTTTCGAGTTCAGCAGAAACTGAGACAAACGGGTTTTTTTACCAAGAGAATAATTAAAAGGTTAATTAAAATTATTTTCATGTACTGCTTCATATTGCATAAAGCATATACGATGGTTCATTTCATCATACGTACCTACCTACTCAATATGTTTGTTTTCTTTTATTTAATACGAAGCCATTTACTTACACTAGATATCGGTGTACAACGTATTTTTACTCGTTACCGGCAGTCAAATCACACCACCAGATATGCCCTTTACCTTTAAAATTTTATGGAAGTCTAGTATATTGTGTATCTAACTAATAGAAATATTGATATATTTTTGAATGAAAGCTATAATTTCTGATAAAAACGTAAGAGAACAACGGAACTTCGGGAAATTTTATATTTTATAAAATATGTAATGAACTGAATTGCTGTAGTCAAAATCGTTTAGTAAAGTAGTACTTTACAGTTTAGTAATCATTAGTGAGTAGCAATCAATTTTAACAGCTTTTGCTATTTTGTTTGTTCTCCATTCGCAAAATAAATTGTAGTACTTATTATATCTTTCTTTCGACTAGGAGAAAAAGTGTCTTCCCAAAGAAGAAGAATGAACTTTCTAATTAATTTTCGGGGTCTTCTATTTTCACCAAATATATTTCTTCATAGTATAGGAAATTGTGATATTTATAATATTTTTCTCTGTAATGCATTTTTTTGTTATTGTTAGAACTAGCCTCCTATTATATATTTCTTATTAAATATTTCTAATTAAAAAAAATTAAGTTCAAGTTTTTTCACATTTTGCTAGAAAATGTGAGAAAACTTGAACTTAATGGGTACAAATAGTGTACATAATACGTCCAGAAAAGTGGTTTTACTTCACTCATATGGCTTTACGCAACCCGCTGTGCTCGTTACTAAAACAGCCATAATCGTTCAGCAAAACATAATTTTTCTAAACACGTTGTGTGCTATATTATTACTACCCCTCGACAAGTTTATATAGCAACCGACAAATGGACAGTGCTGTTTTGAGTTATAACTTAACTAGTATGCTAAATAAAATTTAGGGATATAATTTTTAACGATATAATAAAACGAAAATTATAGGCACAAAATTTCACAAACATTACAATCTGAGTCTAGATTTTACTGCAAATAGTGATACACTTTCAATCTTTCACGCCTATCCTATTTCAAAATCATAATTCGACTCACAAATAAAATAAATATATCATCACGCCTTTTACCCATTGTGGGTGTGGCACTCTGCTTAAGCAGATCTCGGTAGGTGATATATTTTTGCGTATGAAGTGCGGTTACCAGCCGTCAAATCATAGCCCCCAAGGATGTTAGTGGAGCGGGAACCACAGGGGTAAATTTAAATTTGTAATTGTCGGCAGTGGGATTCGAACTGAGGATCTCACGATCCACAGTCCGACACGTTACCTCGGAGCTATTTACCCCATACACACAATCCATATAAATTTGATATTATTTATTTGTTCAAAATGAGACTTTTATTTTATTTATTATAATTTTTAAACTGAATGCGCGACGATAAGTATAAGCTACATGGTTGTTAAGTGCAAATTATAGAATCGGGGAAATTGAAAAGCTTGATTTCATTTTGTTTTTTCCTCTCGTAGATTCTGTTTTGTACACTTCTTACATCGAAATACGAATATACATTATTTTCTCTGTCCGAATTTATCTTTATAGTTAATTATTTATTTTTCCATTACGTTAGACTATTTATATTGTACTAGGTCATAAGTTTCAATTTTATGTTTTAGTAGTACAAATAGTTTAGTATATGCCTGTATGATCATTCCCTGCGCATGTTCTAATTTTAGTTTTTATTCTAGTTCTGAGTAAAAGTAGCAAGAGTTTGTACACTTTAAACTTTCTAGAACTAAAAATAAATATTGCGGACGGAGAGTACTCCTGAAATTTATTATTTTTCAAAAGACATATGTGAGTGTGATTGGGGGTGAGTGAATGAACAACCCAAAGAGTACCATAATAAATGCGATTGGCGATTCCGAATGGAATCAAATAGATGTACTTGTGTGAAACGATACAAAAGTGGCATGCCAAGATGGACAATATTTGTGGGTGATGGCCGAATTTTTTAGGGTTTATGTTACTCTGCTTGGAAACTTACAAATAAGTAATAATCCGAAGGTATAGATAGGAACAGCACAATTGAGATCAACCAACCATCCGAAGATGACGTTGCCTAGGATAGCGCCCAGCCTCCCAGAGGTCACTGTCAAGGCTAGCGCGATCGCCCTGTAAAATACATAGTAACATTGAGATAACTTAAAACAATGTGAGAACGTCACATAGTAAATATTTTGCGTACTAAATACTTTAATTTATTTTTAGGAAGAACCTATTTGCTTTGCATAATAATGTTACATTTTTTGGTCTACTTTTCAAAGGTCACAGGCAAGGTTAATATAGTAAACATTTAAAATAGAAGTTGCAATACAATTACACACATTAACTTGCACTAAGGTGATATATACGGTGTTAGCTAGAAACCTATACATTATAATTTATTGTGGACTTTAATAATCGCTTGGGGAAACAAATAAAAATGATAAAAAGTTATATAAAATGTACGTACCTGAGGCTAGTGGGAAAGAGATCAACAACAATACAGAAAATGACAGCTTCAGCTGTACTGGTGAGGGCTTCAAACAAACACGATAAGACTAAAGTGTCCAAGGTACTATGCACCCAGTTCAGTCCTATTACAGATGCTCCTGAGGCGACCAAACTGCAAACTAAATATTATTGTTGAATACAGTCAAGCATTAAGGCAGATAGTATTTACACGTGATTCTTACAATTTTAAAATATATAAAAATAAAAAAAATATTACAACATTTGTATTTGAAATACTGATCTCAAATAGTAATTATTGCAAGTGATGTTCAAAGTCCCAGCGTGTAGTAGTGGAAAATTTGTAGCAAGAGTTGTAGGAGGGTGTTACAAATTCATGTGCAATAATTGCTCTGATACTTTTGGTATGAATTAGGCTTACAATTTATTTATTTTTCGATCAGGTTACATTTATCAAGAAATAGGGAAGATTGTTTCATTATGGGCCGGTCTTTCCATCTACTAATACACTTCCGAAAAGGTAGATTTGTGGAATAAATAAAAAATTATGCACAAAAAAAATTACAGAATAATAACCTACTTTCATTTGAGCTATGATTTCAACGCGACATTTTTAATTTATTTATAAATGTACTAAAAGTGCATACATAGGCCGTATCAAACCACCAGTCTCGCGAAATACACATCAGGTAGAGAAATTGCAAAAAATACTGGTTAGATATTTATTAGAGTACCCTTGGGCTGGGAAGAGGGATTACTATGGAATATTTATCTTAAATCTTTTATTTGGTTCAGATTCTCCAAACAAAAATACGTAACTTTCATTCTCGATATTTTTTTTCACAAATATGTATTGTTCAATAGTTATTTCGGTTTGAACATCGAAAACCTAGAACATAATTTAACGGTTATGATGTAGGTGATGATAATGGTTATGTTCAAATTAGTTTGTGATTAAATTTAAAATTGTAATCGTCATCACTATGAATATTATCATCACTATGAACATCACCATCATCATGAACATCACTACCACCAACATCATAACCGTTACATTACGAAATGTTCTTTATTTTCGATGTTCAAATGCAAATAACTATTGAAAAATGCATTTTCTTGAAAAAATTTCTAGTATAACAATGACGTATTTTTGCTTGGACAATCCGTTATTGTAATAAAAAATGCTGTATTAAAAAAGAGGTTCCCATTGAAGATTTAAAAGTTAGCCCCCCTCACAAAGCCAGGTGGTAAGATGGCGGTTCAATTTTGGTACCTACTATTCAATAGAGATAGAAAAAAAATTTAACGCGTATTTTTAGTTTCTCAATTCGATGCATTTTTTGCAAGATATTTATAGGTACAATATGAAACTACCTGCATAATGGTAGATAAAAATAGAAACGTTTGACACTTGTAAACAGTTGAGTTGAAAAAGTAATAATCTCATATATCATCTCGCAATTTATCTATTTATAGATGTTGCATTCTGCTTCTAGTTGACCACGGTATTACGATATAATTTTACGCGTAAAGTGCTGGTACTAGCAATCAAATTATTGCGAATGAGGAGCCACAGGGATAAATTTTATGTGGTGAAAATTTGTTGACGGTTTCTTATGAACCCGAGGTTCTCATGATCCACAATCCAGTGCGTAACCACGGAGCTATTTACCCCATTGCCTCGTAGCATTAAACGTCGATATCGAAATGCTTTAACAGCAATAACAAAATAGTTAACTACATACGAGTATTTATACCTCTAACCTTTTTATAAGAACACATAGAGATCTAACTAACGCATGCAAATGTTCACACTTATAACACACGAAATAAAAGAGATATTGTAGTACTACATTGTAAATTATCACTGACGCTGAATAATTCTTCGACCGTTGGATTAAAATTTTATAACAAGTTACTTGCAGATCTTAAAAATGTTGAGTATCTACAAAGCTTTAAATAAGTTAAAAGAAATGTTAATTATGAAGGGCTATTATGATGTAGATGATTCCCTGACAGATAAATTCAATGAAATGTATATGTTATAATTTTGTAAACTTGACGAACCTGATGTCGAATGTATTTGATCAAAAGGAAATAAATTATTTTTATTATCAATGGGGAAAATAGCTCGGTAGCAACGCATCAAACTGTGAATAATGACATTGTTATTTCTAAATTATGTATCGAATTTGAAGATCACAACTTGAGAGCTAACAACCGCACTTCAAGAGCAAACATATCATTTACCGAGATTTACTATAAGTAGAGAACCACTCTCAGAAATGAATAAATAGCACGATATTTTTTTTTTTTTTTAGTTTTACCATATGAAACATTTTAAAAAATAATTTTTAAGAATAATAATAATATTAATATAAGTTATAGTAACATGTACTTACTTATCAATAACTTCTTCCCTAATTTATCAATCAAATATCCTAAAGAAATAGAGGACGGCAAACAACTAACTCCAATAATGATTGTATATAGGAACACTTTTTCGTCTAAAGGCCTCGTACAATGCTCTATTTTCATTTGATATTCTTGTAGAGGCGTTGTGACAGAAGTGACATCACAGATACCAGCTGGAACTCCAGGATTTAGCCACTGGTACATGTCGAACCGGTCGAACAGTTCAGGAAACCACATCATCAGTGTGTAATAACTTGAAAGAAACCGCCCAGTCAGAACTATGTAAAGATAGTTTTGGTTATTAGGATGCTAACGTATGAGTATGACTAGTGTACTGTATTATTTATAACTTTAAATGTGACCAAAGCCATGATACTTAATATTTTTTATAAATTGAATGTGCTCTCTAAAGCTATTACATATTTATTAAAGTGTTAAAAATATTTATTTAATTATGTCCAGTTTCAGTGTAGCCCAATATGAGGTATTTAGTTAATCTTAAGTTAATCTCAAAGGCGGTAAGAAGAAATATGATTTAATATAATAGGTATTTACGAACTGTTAAAATTAATAAATTATTGTTTTTGTGCGTCTACTTTTTAATCTTAAATAATTTAATTATAAATATTATTCTCGTAGATTTAACAGAAAACAGAAGGACGTAAAAACATAAATAACTTTTAATAAATTTATGGTATTACGAGTAAATTTTTTGACAAGCAGCCACATTTATTAATTAATTTCTTAAAATTCAAAATTAATACGCAGAATAAAATTAAATTTTATTATATAACTTTTTTGACAAAAAATTAAGGCATTTATTTAATTCATATTATTTTAAATTATTATGCGATCCAGCAATATTTTATCTCATCATGTACCCATTTCTGGGTGTAGCATTCTGCTTTTACAAATCTCGAAATTTAATAATATTTTTTTGTATAATGTAATATTACCAGCCGTTGAGCCACGGGCCCCAAAGAATGTCATTTTCCACAGTAAGATGTGTTACGATGAAGCTTTTTATAACAAACAATAAAGTTCTAGTATTTGTAAGCTTTGGTCATAATTAAAAGTTAGCTCTTTTGATTGTTATTAAATACTGCATATTCATATTTGTTAGCATCCCGTTCGACTGTACCTTGACATGAGTCCAAAGTCTGCGAAACATGTAAGCATTAGATGTTTTAGATGCGGCGGAGAGAATATTTCTTTATTCCTTAACCAGATTTCTTCCGCTTGATGCAATAATCTGCGATGCCAAGGGATGCAGATTTTTTTCACTGATCCGTTTTGTAGACAGAATATTTCCCCATGTAGGTGTGTTACCTGTGGAAATGTTTTGATATTATTTTTGATATATAAAAATAATAAAAGAAACTGAAGTATAGGTTTCTATATAGTTACAATTGGTTGTAATAAATTCTTATAATTTGTGATATAATAACATTATATTCTATTTTGTCTGGTAATTTACGAAATTAATAACAGTTAAACAATTTGAAATGGTTTGAAAAATATGGTGTTTTACAATTAAAAATTGAATTATAATATGTAAATACAAGACCCCAGTGTATACTTGGTTGCATAAAATTGGTTTTTTTTTTTGTATAATCCCAGATAAGTTTAAATAAGAATCAATGCCCTGTTCAGACATGGATTTATAGAGGACACAGGCAACAGCAACAGTAGCACAATGAAGATGTACGGAAAGACTTAAGAATTTAGGCCATTTACTCATGCAACTTGTTTGTGGTCTCAAAATTAGAGCAATACAAGCACTTGTAAATAGTTATTGTCTCTTTTTCAGTTTTATTTATACAATCAAACATAAGAATATACCAAAAAACAGCCAAATCAATTATACAAAAAGAAAACCGACAATAACATTACAACCCGCAAGTGAGAGAAGAAATTAATTTATAAGGCTCAAACAAAACAATTCATAGATTTGAAGTTTTCAGTGAAACTATTACTTTTCAAAGAAACATTGAAGGGAACGCACGCATCTTCTCCAAATTCAATGAGTGCTATCCAATTTCCAATCCTTCGAAACTAGTCTAATGTTCATTTGTCAAATGTGCAACGATCTAAAATAACCGAATTAGCAGAGCTATGAACCAAAATGAGTAAATATTTACAAAAGGGTTCCATTAAAATGCATACTGTGAATCGAGTTTGTCGGACGTGAGTTCTGCGGGCTTAGGGTTTGTTTATTAAAAGCGCGAGCGAAGCGAGCTAACCTAAAGAAAAATTTTGGTTCATATCTCTGCTAATTCAGCCATTTTAGATCATTGCACTATTTGATAAGTGAACATTAGAAAATTTTCGAAGGATTGGGAATTGGATAGCGGCGCCTCTATTTGACAGGCAACACATATTGTACTTCTTCTTTTGTGTCCATATCCCCAATGTATACTGTTTATAAAAAAGTGTTTATTTTGAGGAAAATATTTATTGCTAAAATATGTCAACTAATATTCTTCCTTACTCTATTGGTAAAAATTCTGAAACAAAAAATGATTTCTATTTTGTGCTCGAACGTGCAACAAATTTTGAACAAATAATTTTTAAAAAATAAATAAATAGCGATTTCCAGCGATATTCTGTGCGATTTGTGTTCCATTATCAACTATACATTGGAGAATTCTTTAGAATATTGTGTCTACTCATGGCGTATGAAAATTTTCAGTTTTACATATTTTTTCACTTACCGGATACTCATACTTCTCCTTGCCGGTATTTATACTGTACACTTGCTGCAGGACCTGCCGGGCGGACTTGTGATGTCCTTTGGCGATAAGGTAGCGAGGACTTTCTGGCAGGAACATCAACGCACATGCTGCCAGTAGACTAGGGAGCGCACATAGAGCCACAAAAGCTCGCCAGGAGGTGAACGCCATCTGGCCGCCCCACGAAGGGATTGTGAAGTTCCAGGACTGTGGTATCACTAGCCACGCTATGCCTACCAACAAAATGGTGTCATTTATTTAGACGCGCAAAAAATTATGTATAAAACAAATACTAGATTTTTTTTTATTTAATTGAATTTTAATTTACAACGGGGTCGTTCACCATTTTTTTTTATGAAACTTTATCTAAATTGAAGACTATCTACACTTTTAAAAAGTCTTAATTGTTATTCATTAAGCCACAATGATTTTTTTAAATGTTGTGACGTCATTATAGAGGTGGATCTCAAACAGTAGAAATTTAAATAATTTTTGTCACATAAATGTTCTATTTTATTGTAAAAATAATAATAATAAAATAAGTAAAAAAATATATGACTACATTACAATCTGTACTGTTTAGATCCAGCAACACCTCTACAATGACGTCACAACATTTAAAAAAAATCATTGTGGCTTAATCAATAACAATTAAGAATTTTTAAAAGTGTAGATAGTCTTCAATTTAAATAAAGTTTCATAAAAAAATATTTAAAAAATGGTGAAAGACCCCACTGTCAACCAGTAAATTTGATATTTGTATAATTCGTGTGAGCAGATAATATTACAATATCATTTTAGATAATTTGATTATATAATACAAATATTGTTCATGTACATAAATCAAGAAGTTCATTTCTCTTCAATCTTCTGACTTCGTTTTCATTATTTAGGAGATTTACTGCTATGTAGTTCAGGTGAAAATTTAATATGTTTTAATATCTGCTAGCGTAAAGAAAATTTATTCTTGTACATACTTAATTTTCAGTACTGTGTAATGTTTCATTGCTGACGTACCATTAAACAAGAATTTATAGTAATTTTTTTTACAGAAATCAATGTGCAATAAACAGGGTACACATAACATCAGTATAAAGCAAATTGTCGGATACAACTGGAAACCTTTTCAAACTTTTTTTAATCTTATGGCATTCCCTCATAAGATAATAGGTATATTATTTATTCATATAAAGTTACATAAGACATTTAACGACTATGTGGATTACTTATTTTGGGGATATTTTATTTTCAACTCCCGCACATATATAAGTTTTCAGCAGATAAGTACGTTTTAGGCTCTTTAGAATAACATTTCATTTCGCTATTCTTATGGTGACGTTTGTGTTTTAAGTTGTTTAGAACACTATTGATATAGCACAGTTTTACTATTACCTAGAATCTTTTACTTTTGAATTTGAGTAGAAATTGATTCTTGTATTAAATAATGATATACTCATTTAAAATTTTTATTATTGGATATAATAAAAGTTATGAATCTGCCTACATATGAACGAATAATAACAACAGGATTACAGAAATAACAAATAACTAGATATGAAACAATATAAATATAATTTTATGAAAAAATACTGCGGAATATCTGTTTATATTTTGGCTATAGTTAGCTTGTTTAGTTAAATTGTACAAACATGCACTTATATGTTTCATAATAATCATAAATATTGTTTTATGTGAACCAAACTCTGATAACTTAATAATCATTTATTGTTTTCAAAATAATTGCAGTGAACTTTGATTCACCAATTTATAAAGCCATTAAGATATAATTTAATTAGATTCGGATGTATCTTTAGTTGTTTTGTTTGTAATTAGTGAGATTTGAAACGTAATAATAGTGGCGTGACACTTACCCGGCAATAAGATGATTCCAATGTTCCAGAACACTTCTAGTCTGGATAACATTGCATCTCTGTTAATGATTGACATAAATTCTCCCAGGTATGAGAATATTATACTTGTTGCTCCAATAATTCTGGAATGAGAACAAAAATAAATTTATTAATTAAGATAATTCTACGTAAAACGTGCAAGGCATCACGTAATTCAATCAATTTTCTGAGTATGACAGTTGTATAATTGAAGTTCTTAATAAATGATATTTTTCTAAAGTTTTAGATATGATAAACATATATTTTAAAAGAAGCGTTGTAAAGTAATGAGATATTAATCGTAATTGAAATGGCAACATTTTATTTAATAAATAAGATGTGTAAAACAATCCAGCATGGAAAGATTCTATGAGTATATGAGCTAACACAGTCTTATTTACTCCGAAGGACACGTAAAAAAATACAAATTTTCAAAAGGAAAAAAAGTCAAATGTAATTGAGGGAAATACCACAAGAGGTTTAGATATGTTTCATTGGGCAAATTTTTGTTCAGAAAATAGTGGTTGCTTGGAACACAACTGATGAGAGTAAATGAATTAATAAAAAATTGAGACAACGCAGGTAGACTGATTTTGTCTGTCATATTGCTTGAGTCGTTTTACCTATAAGTAGGTAACCATGTTTGAGGGCCAGTTTCTCCATCTACGGATAAACTCCAGATAAATTATTCAACGAATATATAAATAATATCGCATCAAGAAATAACAATTAGAACAAATAATATCATATGAGCTATGATTTCGATGCGATATTTTTAATTATTTGACAAATAGTTTATTCAGTGTTGATTCGTAGATTGAGAAACCAGGCATGAGTGAAAGAAATAAAAGTTCGGCCTTATGAAAAACAAAATCACTAGTGAAATTTGCTGAGATAATTGTTAAATGTTGTTAATATATTAAAATGATTTTTCAATGCTAATTCATAAAGGTATCTTAGGGAAGAACAAATAGTTCTTTTCATTGTATATTCATAGTAAAACTGACAAAATTGATGTGTCTATCGAAAGTTCTTATTTATAAGTTGATTTGTAGTAGGGTATATTGATTTGTAAACTTAGATATTAAAATTTCAGGTCAAACCAAATACCTAATATAATGTTTATGAAAAGACAATTGTTAGTAGGTACTTAAAATGTACCTATATCATACCCAAATCCATTGAAGAACCTGAAGAATAAGAACCATTCAAAGCTCTGGACAGTAGATGACAAAATGGCTGCTAAGGCATCCATTAAAAGCGCAAAAATGATCACCCATTTACGTCCTCTTGTATCAGCGAGTGAGCCCCAGAAATATGAACCAAACACCATTCCTGTAACATCACAAAATAATCAATTATACAATCAACATTACATACGTCAAACTGCAATATAAATAGATCACTAACTATTTTTTTATTCTAAATATATTCAAAATTACGTTACAGATAATATTATTTACTAATAAATTATGTTTTACTGACAAATTTGATACAAATTATCGATAGTTTTTAAAGTAAATTACTTCGATAACAGGCAATTAAAAAGAATATTTATGATTTTATCTATAATAATATTATTAAATATGAATGAAATTGATATGTTTTGCTTAATTTAATGTGATATTTATATTTAGTTCTAGTATAAAGTGGATTTAATCAATAAAATGCAATTAAATTAATGAGTTTCATCATCTTCAGGGCGCCAATGTTGTACGCCTTAGGCGTTCTCAATATTTTTTTAATGTTCTGTAGCGATAATTCATTTAAATATCCTGTCTACTGATTAATTATCGCATATGCGTAATAAATTTATGATTTTTTTTACAAGTATGATTCCTGTTTTGAGTTATTTTTATCTCTTATATTTTTGTAAACATATGCAACATGAACGTGCAGTTTATAGACATATATTGAGAAAAGTAACAAATTATGAATGCAGAATGTTAGTGAAACAACAATATTGTTTACAGTCTCTGAAATCCTGAAATGGTTAGATGGATCCAGTTATCTCCGGATTGCTCCGGATTTCAGAAACTAGTTCTTGCTTTCTAGAATGAAGGCTGGAAAGACGTAGATTCTGTATGACTGAACAATACTTGTAATAAATTCTTAGTCATCTGGGTTTTGCTATAATTAATTTTTTCTATTCACACAAATAATTTGGACATGTATAATTATATGATATATAATAAACTTACATGGTCTGCAATGTCAAAAATATTCAACAGAGTTCGATCTTTCTCCCACCATTGTAGGTAGCTTCATTAGGAAAATAACATAATAAACCATGTTAGAGGTTAAGAGCAATTTTCGAAAAACGGAGGAAACTGTTGTTTAGGGATATTTACGAAACAGTAATTGTTTTTAAACTCTAGGAATGTTGTAACATGTATCACAGATGAATGTAGTTTACACGTCAGGTAACCTTGACTCTCATTTTCTCCTCTCTCAAAATTTGACGTGGTTCAAATACGGAAGTCATTTGGTTTTCACAATAGAGATTTTTGAGGAATTATAATTTAGTCATATTTAGGTAACCTTTATACAAAATTTCCATAGTTTACCAGCAAGAATCACAATCATCAGTTGTTGAAAGACAATACCCATAGATGATAGTGAAGGATAAACTACTGACTATATATGATACAGGTAATGCGTTACTGGCTTAAAGTCCGAAATCCTGTATTTCTCAAGACATTTGAAAAAATTGTTTTAGCTCTGCTCCAACGTCCAACATAATATCAATATCAAAATTAAAGATATAGAAAAATGTTATTAACCCCAAAATTTATTTGAATATTTTTAAATAAAATAATATAGATAAGTATTACAGCGCTAAAGATTGTCTTAGTACATTTAAAAACCGATCTCGTAGTTCAAGTTACATGATAATTAACTTCATATAATTACATATCTAATCAATTCTACTGTTCCACATTGGAGAGCTTAACAGTGCAATAGGAACGAAAACTAAAGTCGAAAATAGAACATTCATGTTCATCTCAATCAAGCAGTTTAAGAGAAACAACTTTTTGATCCCTAATTAGTATTTCTTTTCAAGACGTAAGTGAACTAATTGCAAACTACATAACAAAGTTTAATATTTCCCGTCATCAAAACTTTAAATTCTGAAAATACCACAATTCACGACCAAAATGCATTATAACCTAATATGGGTGCAAAGTCTGTTGATATATTTGTTTTAAAATACCAATGCAGTAGCGTATTTTGCATCCTGTACATCTAGGCAATGACGAAAATAAATTGTAAATTACTTCATAATATTTCGTTAGCAAAGTGATAATAATAATAGTAACATTACTTACATGTAAGCAGAGGAAAGAGCAATAATAGCAATAATAATTAATAATAGGAATCTGTAAACGTATAATATTTTTTAAAATCTTTTAATCCACTTTCGCAGTTTTCCCGACTTGTGTACATTTCTTATTTTATTTTTGCGGACAGGTCCTTTTCAAAATTAAAAATAGTAAAAAATAGGTAACCTATATAAAGTTAATTTCACATTGGCGAGTAGCAGGACTAATGAAAGTCTGTAGCCAATATACTATAACTTATACATTGCAAATATTTTGCTGTGTGAGGCTGAGGGCACAGCTTCTCATGTGCCGCAACTCTAGGTTCTCGAAAACCTGAAGAGTTTGTAAGAAAGAAGCCATGTGCAGCGAATGTCAGTTTATCGTTTCGTCCAAATTGCAATCATGTTCATCTGTGCTAAACGTGTTACAAATATATCGCACCGATTACACAAAATGCATTTTATCTTATAAGTAAAATCCTGAGATTCTAAAAGTGAAAATGATCCACAACTATATTTTAAAACTGAAAACACATCTACAGATGTTGTGATTAGGTGATTCCTGTCGAAATTGGGATACTAATCTATATATGTATTTTCATTTGATGGTTAATATAATCACTAACCGATGAGTGGAGTAGCGCTGAGCCGGCCCTTGTCGGCGGAAGTGAGAAGGAAATCGCACTCAGCGGCCGGAAGTACGAAGGACAGCGTGGTGGTGCTGACCGCGCACGTGGCGTACACGCCGCCGCATGCGCAGAGTAACAGCCATTGGAACCGACCGAAACCTACAACATACATCAGATATCAGTCATTATGAAAAAACGTACTAAGAATACGTCTGAGTTAATTGTTCTATCTTTCAGATCTTATAGCTAAATATATTAGTTAGTATATTATTAAAATATAGGTAAGTTGAAGAAAGTGATCCCTGATCTTTTCGAACAAGTGTTTGGAATATGAGTAGAGGACGAACAAAAAAGTGCACGAAAAGTCTTCTGTAACGAGTGTTTCATACTAATTTATACAGTTGACAATTTCCATAAAACGAAAATTTTGTAGAATGGTTAGGTTAATGACAGTGACTTGTAGTAGAATTTTTTTATTTTATTCTTATGCAGTCATATCAATCTGCGATAACAATGTTACTAAAATCGTTTGTATCAATAAGTTTTGAGACTGTGATATTCTTATGCCGAATCAGGAAAGATTTTATATTGTTTTACTTTTAAAAAAATTACATTTTTAATTACATTGTCATATAGGTAATAGAAATTTTGAATTCTGGTAACCGATAATAAAATACGTAATTATAACAATCTACTTTACAAATATATTAAAATTTATTGCACTAATTTAAAACTTAACTAACTATAATATATTGTAATGTTTAAATATTTTGGTTTCTTTTGTTCGTTGTTTTCCGCCATTTTATTCATTTGCATTAATAAAATAATAAATTTCTACTTGACTTGAATTCTAAACGGCCTTTCTGCCTAATTTCGTTATCAAAAAGACAGAAAAATTATCAATTGCCAACAAATTTTTATAATCTTAGCTCATATAGTGTTATACAAATTTTTTATAACCTACCGATAATTAATATAGATACCTATTGCAAAAAACGATACTTCTATATGATCTACTATTTCATATTTTGTACTTCTGAATAATACCAAATTCATAAAAAACCCAATTGGTCTTGTATAAAATATGAACTAATTAATTGATTTTCGAACAATGTACTCAGCTGTATGCAACATTTAATTATAAATATAACATAGTAGTAATTAAAATGATAAAATTAAGGCCTATCCAATGAACCTTGCTTTAATTGTGTTTTTCAAGTAATTAAAACAGTGAAACAGCAATTAACCCAAAAAATTATAGGCGATAAAATGTTTATTAATATTAATCTTCATTAATATCAGAACATTTATGCCATTACTAAATTAAAAATTTAATAAGAATAAGATTTTAGGGTTAGTCTTTTCTTTAAAATTCCTTGCAAACTTCGATTGATAGCTTTGTAGTCTGGGCTATTCGCAAATAATTTTAATCAAAAGGCCAAATTATCAGATCGTGACATAAAAAGTGTGATAAAGTACTCACCAGTGTGTAAGATCGCCGTCTCAAAATCTGCATGTTCAACTTTATCATTGTTGAATGAATTACTTTCACTTTCATTGTTACTTTCTGCAAACGAAACAATTAGTTAACACTTTTTAATTCGCACTGAAAGAGATAGTAGGAAAATCCAAAAGTTCAGGTCAAATACAGATAAAGCATTAGTCACTGTAACTCCAACTTGATTATCGCATTATCACTTGAACTAAGGTACTTGGCACTAAGACATTATGCTCGAAGAAAGCATTCACTTACCCATTTTACAGACTGATAGCACTTGTCACTCGATGCTATAGACCACAAACACATGGACGAAGCGAAATTTAAAGGCTTGATTTTCTAAATATTGGTGGTTGGGGATTTTCCAATCAAGGACGAAACACAGTATTTATTTTTATCGAAATTGTGGAGTCAAAGTCTAAAAGCAAAGCACATACGATTGTGGTGTGTATATTATTCGTATGTTTGCATTGTAAACAGTTTATTGGTTATGTAGGGAAAATAATCGAGCTGCCACTTAAATCCAGTCGACTCTGGTTTCCGCTGATGTTTGTTTCTGTTTATGTTTTGTCCTTCCTTGTTTATCGACGCGGCGTGCGACCTCTGCGAGATTGTTTTCATGCGTTTTTTATTGAAAAATGACAGTTGACATTTGGACGTACGTGATTTTGATAAGCTACACGCTAGCCGAAGATTTTTACTACTGAAAACGATCTGAAATGATGCTGCACTTCAGCGGAGTTGAAGCAACGGACACAGGCCCGTACCTAGGGGTCTACAGCTGCGTAAGAAACACGCGCGGAATATCAAAGGTTGATAATGAATTTTAAATATTGTACATTCGAATCGCTATACTATGAATCATTTTTAAAAGATAATGAAGTTCTAAGTAAATTTAAGATATGCGAGGTGTGACTATAAAAAAGTGGTTTAGTAGTACACTACTTATTTGTATATCAAGGCAATAAAGTGTAATTTTTTATTACAAATAACCTATATGAGTAATAAAAAATACTTTATTGCCGAGGTATACATAATATTTTTTTCGAAATCGTTAAATTATTAATTAATAAAATAAATAATAGTTATTTACTTTACAAGTGGACAAAGTAAGGAATTTTATCGAGTGGGTAATTCCACTTTGCCCACGTGTGAAGTATAACGTTTTATCCAACACCTCTTAATAAATGAAAAATTTATTAAAGAAATATTATTTGACAGTGACATATGCTTTAAATTTTTTAATTAAAATGTCAATCAAAGTAGTTACCAAGGTGTTGTGTGTTATTATTATTGTTATAAATAAAAAAATACCCACTAGTGGCTTTCTTCAAAATTATACCTACTAGTGGGTAATCTGTTACTTTGCTTGTTTAAAATCGCCATAGTTATAGAGCGTTTATTGAGAGGTGTTGGATAAATTGCATTATGCATTTGTATTACGTCAGGTACTGGTGCGACGAGATGGCTGTGATAACAAAAGTAATGTCAAAGTGTCAAATATTTGGTTATAATTTTCATTATTTTGTTTATGTTCTTAGACGTGGTCTGCATTAAATCCGATAAATTATTATCAAAGGTAAATAATAAATAAATTTATAATAGAATAATATGTTTGTTATTTCAGGTTTGTAATTCAAGTTTGACAGATAGGCTTATCTGTAAAGTAAAATTTTGACATAAGAGTCTGTAAAGTATTACTTTAGCTACTATTTTGGCTAAATTTGCGTAGTGATATCGTGTACTTTAGTATCGATTTCGGAAAAGAATGTTTTATTGGTTTCTATTCAGTTTTTTAACATTGTACCGTATACCCCTCAATTTTCCATTGGTCAAAGCAGTGCTCTAAACAGGGGCGTTGGATATCGGGACCAGTGGGGCAGGCTGCACCATCCGTATAAAATCATAGGGGCTACGCCGCAGCCTCTCGTGGATCCTAAACAAATTATTCTAGTTAAAGCTTGAACATTATTTTATACAAAAAAATTCTTCCAAGTTGGCCCCTCTGTCAAAAATTACTTCCGACGTCCCTGGCTATAAATTATTTTTTGATTTAAGTTCGTGGTCTCCATAGCTTTTTCTTTCACATCATCTACATCATCTTAAATCTGGGTTCGTTCAGTGCTGATTAGACCTTAAGAAATAGAAATAAGTAACATGGGGCGAGATCGGGTAAATAGTGTGGATGTCAGGAGTATCTGACTACTCTTCGTGAACAAGTAAGAAGACGACGACCAAATTTGTTGAAAAACAAGTTATAGTTTATTTATCAGGACAACGCTTCGGCCCATACTGTACTACGTATCCAGAGGTTTTTGGCGATCCCTGTGTTGGAATATTCACCCTATTCAGGAAATAGATTTTAAAAAGTACAAGCAATGAAACAAAAACCGACGGAGACCATGAACGTGCCTTCAAAATAAATATTTATAATAAATAAATAAATAAATATATCATCACGCCTTTTACCCATTACGGGTGTGGCACTCTGCTTACGCAGATCTCGGTAGGTGATATATTTTTTCGTATGAAGTGCGGTTACCAGCCGTCAAATCATAGCCCCCAAGGATGTTAGTGGAGGGGGAACCACAGGGGTAAATTTAAATTTGTAACTGTCGGCAGTGGGATTCGAACTGAGGATCTCACGATCCACAGTCCGACACGTTACCACGGAGCTATTTACCCCATAATATTTATTAACAATACATAATTTTATATTTTAAAATGACAATTATATTTGACACATGACGTTAACACGAAAAAAAATTGATAATTTCGGAGTATACTTTTTTCTGTTGTTTGGTTATCAAGTTGTTTGTTGTTTATTGTTTTTACATTTTCGGACTAGTTCATAAAGTTACACTTTATGGACGCTGAACAATGTTATGAACAAGTGATTATAATACAGCCGGACATAATAGATATTTATGTTTGTATAATATTATGTAAGACAATTTAGAGACAGAGCGAACGCTGCGAAGCACATAAAACAGCGGGTCAATATAACCCTTTTATGTACGTGTTATATTCAATATTTTATGTTAGTTCGCACTATGACAATTATTATATTTGACACATGACATGAACATGAAAAAAAAAATATAATTACGAAGTGTTTCTTTTTCTGTTTTATTTATCAATTTATTTATTGTTTTTACTTTATCAGACTAGTCCATAAAGAACCATTTTATGAACGCTAAACAGTACCATAAAGAAATAAATGTAATATAGTCGAACATTATAGTTATTCATGATATAAGTGTTAAAAGTTAAAAGTGACATTTTATGAGTAAGTAAGGAAGTAATGTAGAATGATTGTTTGACAGGTAGGGTTATATTTTTCGATTTATTGATACAAATTATTAGCAACGTGTTGAAAATAACAATAAAATTACTTTTCACACTAGTGTCAAAAAGAGACACTTTTAAATTGCTGAGCAACCGTTAAAAGGGCTATTTTTAACAACGGTCGTAAATAAAATTATTTACAGTACTGCTGCATGATGCATAATGACAGGTACTTATAATGTAAAAATTGTGAAAATGAAAGATTTTATATTACTAAGTCTGTTTTTTATAACCACACCTCGTGTGTTGTATTACTTATTTATTTAGCAGACACAAAATAAGACGAATGGTGCAAAATTGTTTTTAAAAATTCTACAAATTAAATGATAAATATATCATAACGTCATTATTCCATTGTTGGTGTTGTATATTATGCTTTCGCAGATTTTGGTAAGTAATACGGCTACGGGAATCGAACTAAGGATCTCGTGATTGACATTTCGGTGGAATATAATGGTGCAATTTGTCCCACGCAAATAGGTTACGAGTAAATACTTTTATTAAATGGTGAAATTTGAAGTTAAATACGAGTCAGAGCCATGTACTGAATAGAGATTAAATTGAGGTTATTGAGAATTGTTTAAATGTTAATTGCTGATTAGGTTTAGGTTTATAATAATTTAATAGATTTAATTAAAATGGACGAAGCATTTCAATTATAGAATATGAGTTATATTTAATTACAATCTTTCAAACAGTCGGTAGCTGTGGCATTTCGTGGAGTGGAAAATTTAAGTAATTGTTATATAGAGGCAATGAATATTTCCGAAGCTGTAAGTCTGTGTTTGGTGTCGTGTTAAATACATTTTTTGCCGATTTGGAAACAATATTAATTTATGGATTATTTTTAATACCTATTTTGATTATTAGTGTTGCAATGCTCTCGTTGAGCGGTTGATATGAAAAATTATTTTACTGCCTAAGCAGTAGAAGTGCCATTCTACAGACTATCCTCAAAAGAAAATCGCACTTTTAATGTCAAGTGGCAAAAAAAAAATATTAACATCCTAAGTACAGCCCTGAATACATTTATACAAATACAAAGAGCTGCAGTTGCTTTATATCTGTAGTGAATTTACTTTCTATGGAGTATTACAGCAAATCAACAGTAAATATTTCCCCAAAATTTCCAAGGTTATTGACAAATTTTTATTTTCCTAGTTTTCCTATTTCACATTTTGTAAATAAATTTATACATGGTATCTGTATTTTAAGCAAATATGCAACTAAATAATAAATTTAATTTTCATTATCTCAAAATATAAACAAATTTTATTTTGCTAGTTAAGTGCATTCACTATAAACAAAAACATCCAATAGATTATAGCTGTAAATGGTAAACCATACAAATGATTTTTCATCATTGTAATAAAACTTGAATGAATTGTAAGATGGACCTTTAAGACACTAATTTACCTCTGAAAATCGGCCCTCTAATACCCATATATTAAGTAAATTCCATTTTTTTATTGTTTTGCTTGTCAATCGATGTTATTCAAATTCAAAATATCAAATAATGAATATATTTCATCTAATTTACATCTCCACGAAATATAATTCAATTCACTTTTTTCATCGGGAATAAAAATATTGATCTTAACTTTTTTGCATTTACTTTTTATCAATTTCCTTCAAGTTTTACTTACAACAGTATTTTTTCTTAGTTGTAAATTCATATGATTTTGAAATACATTATTCATTACCAGGGAATTTTAAAATTAATTTATCATCCATTGTTCAACTAAATGAAATAATTCTTAAAAATCTGATGTTCCAGCATATAGCGTCTCGCAAATATTAAATTTTTTGAACGCTACAAATTACAGATAAAAGTTTAAAAAAATTGAGCTTATATTATTTTCATCTTTTTGACTATAGCAGAAAGTCAGAAGTAACTGCCCATTGGCAGTACTATAATTACATTTACCTAATTACTAGAATTACGATTTATTCATGAGAAAATGTCTTTTTAATCAACTATTTATTGAGTTACTCGTATGTCCACAATCCTTTGCAACATATATGGTTTGAAGGAAAAATGATAGGGAATCGTTATATTGGAAGAAATAATTGTTGTACACAGTAGTCAACGTGAAAATGGTGAAATCATATTTTAAGGTAATAAAACAAATGATTCTTTGTACTGCAGTCAAAATATATTTATATACTAAAAAATACGACTCTTTTGTCATACTATAACGATCCTTAGGTGAAATTTGGCATAGATGGTCATAGTATGATTGTAACGTCGGATTCATTCTATAAATTAATTTGTTACTAATCGTCGTTTTATTTTTAAAAAAGATTTATTTGACTAAATACTTATAATTTAGATGTTACATGTTTAAACTATACATCAAAACTAAAATCAACAAACTAACAACTAAAATTCTACATTTACTTATTACGAGTGCCTTCTTACACCATGAGATTCGCTAACTCAGCGGGAAGTGCCGTGTGACGACGATATAACTTATATAAATAATAGAAATATTTTGACTGCAGTCCAAAGAATCTTTTATTTTAGTACTTTCTAGCAGGGCCCGGTCCGCGTTGCTAGCCCTAAATAAACTTTTTGTGTTGTATTGCCTCTCGAGTTAAACAGATGTCACTGCATGTAGTCCTCGCTTCAATATCAGTACATTAGCGAAGCAAGCTCGTCACTTCGTTCCTCGCTTCTATATCAGTGCATTGGCGAAGCAAGCTCGTCACTTCGTTCCTCGCTTCCATAACACTATATTGACAAAGCAAGGTCGTCAATTCGTTTCTCACTTCTATGTCAGTATATTGGCGAAGCAAGCTTGTAACTTCATTCTTCGCTTCCATATCAGTATATTAACGAAGCAAGCTCGTCACTTCGTTCCTCGCTTCCAAGTCAGTTTAATACGTTTGCTGATAAGTAATAGATTTTCGTACGTATAATAGATTTACTTCATCTCTGACGCGAACCTACATTTTTAATTCTTGCGGTTAAGAAACACTTCCAAAGTTAGGCAAACTCGAAATTTAATCGAATTAGTTAAACAAAGAAATATAATATAAACTGTACAATAAACCGTAATACGCATTAAAAAAATTATTATTTTTTATTTTTTGAAAATTTTTTTTACAGAAATACTGCTCATGATCCCTAGAACACATATACAATTTTATGTCAAAATCGTTCCCGTAGTTCTGGAGTGCATTATGGACAAACAGACAGACATAAATTCTTTTTTATATTTTATTAATTATTAGTACAGTTGATCATCGTTCCTATTAACATATTTTAAGGACTCTGAAACGTGTTTATCTGTTGAGCGGTAGGAAAAATCTAAAATAATTGTTTAATATTGTTAAATAAGCTTATCAGTTGTAAAATCCTTCAATTGCTATAGTTTGACTACTTTATTTTAATGAAATTATGAGTCATAATTTCCAGAATAAATTACTAGGATTAGTATTTTAATTTTCTTGGTATTATAATGTTAAAATAATTCCTACGGAATTTACGTCATAATATATGAGGAGATTTACGTAAATTAATCTCAATATTTAATTTCGTATTTGTCATACTTCAAATATTTTGTCCAGTGAGAATAAATAGTAACTCTTTTATTTGTGATAAATAAACAAGTGTTTAATGTAATCCTTGGTGGTCATACGGTATTCTTCGTGATTCATTTATTTGTAAATATAAGATAATTTTTTACGGTTGTTTGTTCTGGATGCATCATTTGTTTACATGAGATTATAAGCGCTATTACAAATATTTAAAATTTACTTACAAGGTAATATATTTAATTTTTCAAAGGTTATTCGGGTCATAATTATTTATATATAATCCTTGTATAGGTAATCTAAGTGAATTTGGTACTTTTGTATTCATAATCATAATTACATAGCTATTTATAATACATATTACTCAGAATTTTTCTCTGGGCTGAAAATAAGGTTTGAGTTGCCCTTCATTTCATGTATACAGTGTGGTTTTGAAGTTAATGCTATAAATTTAAGGGTAAGTAGTACGACATGTGTAGAAATAAAAAGATTTTTTTTCAATTCGCATATTTAAGGGTTGTTTTCAGCTATAATATCCCTAGGCCATTGATAATTACGAAATAATTTATCACAGTTACCGAAAGAACGTTGCTTGGTAACCGCCCGACGCCGCAGGCGGAGGGCTGTTACCTTCAAGCAACGTTCTTGAGGTAGTTGTGGTCAAATTATAAGTATTTATCAATGGTCGAGGGATATTCGGTGAGAAAATTTTTTGCGATTAATATTATTATTTTCATTTTCTAACTGTGAAAATAACATTTTGAAATAAACAAATTAAATATTGAATTAACTGTCGACCAGCTGTCAACGACTGTTACTTAGCAACAGGTGATAATTTCCCGGGGAAATTATCAGTGTAATTGTGACCTGATTGGTTACTTTTGCACACGTGATCAGAAATAGAGGGATTCGATTGGATATTTCTTTAACCAAAAAATTTTCTATGAAACATTTTTGGTACCACTGTACTTTCTATTGGAATCACGAAAAAAAATCGCTGACGAGATTTTTGCGGAAATACATATTTTGACGTCCACTGAATCCGTTATGACTAATTTTTCAATGATGTCTGTGTGTGAGGATGGATGGATGGATTTTGAATGAAATTGAAATACCGGAAGAGGAAGTTTATAGACCTACAAAACAATAAATTCCATTTATTTTAAAAATAGAATCAGCTGTGAGAAAAAGTTTCAAATGAAAGATGTTAGCAAAAATATTTGGAATATAAAATGTTAATTGCACTTTTCTTGTACATGCTTCTAATTTTGAGAAATATTAAATTTTATATTTAAGAACATATTTCTATAATCTTAGTTACAATGGGAACAAAAAATTAAACATTTTTAATATCTATGTGTCAAACGTGTCAAATAATTGTGAAGTGTCAAAAATATGTGTCGTGTGAAATATTTTAAAAGTAATATATGTATTATTAGTAAGAAAGTTTTGAAGACTACATATTAATTAATTTCTATTTTAAAATAAAGTTACAATGAGAACAAAAATTAAACAGGTTTAACATCTATGTATCAAATAATTTTCAAAATAAAGTCATACGCAAGGAACAAGTCATACATGTTCAGTTGGTTTTATTTGTATAAGAAAGTAGTGTGGTGCCCACACCAGATTTTTTTTTCACTGGATTCCAATAACTTGTTTTATTTGACATTTGGACCCGAAATGGCGGACGAGAATACCTACATTCTTCTAATGTTCTAATGAAAACCGGTTACCAGTTGTGAAAACATAACCCCCAAAGACAATTTGATTGCTGATATTCTTTCTTGTGTACAGAATCAAATATAATTGTTTATTTTAAGAAGTATTCTGTGCACAAGAACTAAAATAAAACAGGTGCATAATTGCGAACAGTTAAAGGAAAGACCAAAATATTAAATTAGTTCTACAATTTTATTTCTCATAATGATGTCTGTCTCGTCTGTTTCCATTTTGATAAGTTACTTAGTTACATTGTCATTTCACTTGTAACTCATTTTCAAAATTCACAGTTATTAAATTTCTCTTCACAAATATGTTCTCTGCAAATACTGTCAACTGTAATTTTATTTACAACAGCATGCTGGCGAGTGCGTTGGCCCAACTTCTACCCGCCCAAGGTTTGAAACGAGTTTAACTTTTAATTCGGTTGTTTAACAACCAGAAAATATAACCACGATGCTGTATTTTCATTTCAGAACGCAAAGTGATTCGAATTTGGATAGACAAGCTCCATAATATTGATGATAACAATCAGCTGCCAACAAGGAATGATTACATGTGGTTTTTGTTGTTAACCCTAAAAAATAGAAGGATAACTATGCCGTTCAATAGCATGCCTGATGATGGAGAATTGGTTCCTCTTAAGGATTTATTGGTATAATTTTACTCTATAATTATTTCTGCTAATAATAATAATGTTAAAGTTTTGTAGGATCCAAATAATTGAATAAAAAATTATATGGTAGGCTTAAGGATCCCAAAAGGTGAAGAATTTACTTCAATGTTTAATTGGACGTTTCGGGAGTGTTCCTTCCATCTTCAGCTACAAATTTTATTAATGATTACATAACAAGTGTGATCAACTTGTTTGCCAGACTACATACCTAATTAGATTACATGTCAAGGTTGCATGGTAGAATAGTAAATTACATGGTTTAGTGATTCAATATGTATCACTATGTATGTAAAGACGAACGTAGTCTGTAAAAATATTGTAATTAAAAGTAATTTCTTCACCTTTTGGGATTCCTTAAGTCTACCATATAATTCTTTAAGCTAATAAATTTTGTTATTTAAGTACATTTCATCGGTAGAAGATGAGTTTGGAAAGCTAGATGAATATTTGAAATCATAATCAATGAGATAAATGGGGTAAATAGCTACGTGGTAATGCATCGGACTATGGATAGTGAGATCCTCAGTTCGAATCCCACTGCCGACAGTTACCTGTGGTTCCCCCTCCACAAACATCTTTGGGGGGCATGATTTGACGGCTGGTAACTGTACTTCATATGAAAAATGTATCACTTACCGAGTTCTGCGTAAGCAGAGTGCCACACCCATACTGGGTAAAAGGCGTGATGATATATTTATTTATTTTTATGAGATATTTACAGCCCGAAATGCGTAATAATAAATTATTATTTAGAAATATTTGAATTTCTTTGATAGTTGTCATTGTTGTCATTACAATCATTTATATACCGCTTTCTAATTTATTTATTCTAATTGCTAAGTAATGAGTTGTGCTGGATTTATAGAATAATTTAAAATTTAACACAGAATAATTTAACATAGAACAACATAAAACTTCTTTTGCGGGTTTTAAAAATTGCACAAAATGACATACGAAGTGATGGAAGAAAGCATACCTGTCTTTGTCTATGTCAGTATGCTGCGGTTATTGGAAACACTGACTTGAAATAACACGAAATATAACGAAAGTACACGGAAAACTTAGAATGCAAAGCACAGATACGGAAAATTGAATATTGTTCAATTCGTGTGCTCTACTAAATTATTTCTGTGTACCAACATTGAGATTATTCTGTGTTAAATTATTCGTGTGGTCTATACAAACTATAAATCCAGCTTCACTGATCTGGGAACAGTAATTTTTAAACTATAGTTATTTGAAAAAGATACTCATGTGGTGCCCACACTTATTTCTTTATTATATAATTAAGAAGTTGCACTACATTTGACACATGTTTGACACTTAAAATAGATGCACGAGTTGCTTGTTTCAATTGAAACTATTAAGCATAATTTAGTTTTTCGCAAAATTTAAAGCCCACACAAGAGAAATGCAAATCATATCTTTTATTCGAATTATTATTGCTAACACCTTTGCTTTGAAACTTTTTCGCACTTGATTTCATATTCAAAATAAATTGAATTTATAGTTATATATGTTCAGTAAACTTAACTTTTTGAAAATATATCTCTGAGCATTGTTTCGTTACTCTACCGTTTTTTGTTCATGAGTTATTAAATATACGGAAACATTCACCCACCCATTTACCCATCTACATACAGACGTCTTTAATAAAACTGTTAAAATTGATTAAAAGGCTCTGACAGTAAGATTAAAGAAAACCTGAAAGTAAAAAAATATACAGAATGTTAAAAATAACGTTTCGTCAAAAATAGGTAATAAAGTTTTAATAAATGGGTCCAAATATAAATCTTTCTCGAGATTGGAACGATATTATTTTCAAAAAATTATAAAATAAAATAATAAATAAATATATCATGCCTTTTAGCCATTATGGGTGTGGCACTTTGCTTACGCGTATGAAGTGCGGTTCCCAACTGTGAAGTCATTATCCCCCTCCAAATATGCAGGGGGAATAACAGGGGTAAACCATATAGTCCGATGTAAACGGAGCCAATTACTAAATAAAAAATATTTTATATTTAGTTTTAATTATTTAACGACACAAGGTCAGATTATAATAAATTCAGCTTCTACATCTTCTCATGGAGGAACTATCTAGCTTTTAAATTTAAAATAGCGACTCTGCAAGATTATTTATAGATGTATACAAAATGGACATTTAACTTCGGAAAAATACGCATAGAGCTAAAAATTTTCCATACACTATTACAAATAAAATATCGAAAGTCCCCATCGATCTTAGAAGCTCTGCTAAAAATTTTATTTAATTTATTAAAATACTTGTTCTATATACCTGGAAGTGAATTCGTAAAATCAATATTATTTTAAAATCAACACAAAAAATTATATAGGTTTAAAAATTCTGGAGATCTATATTTACTTTAATATCTGAAACCAACATGTAAAATATAACTAGCACAAACAGTTGGGTTGTTTATTTTAGTAGAGAAAAAATATTTCTGAATATAACCGGAATTAACCAAATTCGTATAATCCTTATTTTAAGTAGAGAAATGCATGTCACACAGTTTATGCATGTTATAAATTTAGTTTTAATTGTGATCCTTTTAAATAAATTATTTATAGTTTAATGTAAGATGACAATAAGGAAGTGAAATAAAAATGTTTTGCTCCGAAATACAAAGTTATTTATTCTTTATCAAATTATGTCACTGGACTTTTCCACTGTTTTATTAATGTATTTCTGTTTAAAACACTGTCAATCAAATTCTAATATTTATTATATTTATTGATAGTATCCAATTTGTATTTCCCTGAACCGTAAAATACGTGAATAAAATTTTTATAATTTATATCAACAATAATTGATAAATATATTGACCTTTTTCTTTAGTTTCTTATTGCAATAATATTTATTAAGGGCCAGTATTTCCAACCTCAGATAAACTATAGAATAAATTATCAATGGAATAAACAAAAAATATCACATCAAAAGATGACAGCTAGAATAATCATCAACATTTAAGCTATGATTTTGATGCGATGTTTTTTGTTTCTTCTAGTGATAAATTTATTCTCTAGATACATCAGTTTGGAAATACCGGCCCTAAATAAATAAAATTAATTCATTTTCACGATTTTCAAGAATTGTAAGTTATATATTTGTAGATTTGACAGTTGATGAAATATTTTAACCGTTAAATTAATGAATTCATAATGATTAATATTTGAGAATAACTTTGGGAGACTTGATATAAAAGTTCGGTAGCAGCATTTCCTTTACAAAAATATATCAAATATCAAGATCTATTTTAAGTGGAGTATCATACTCATGAATGGGTAAATGAGTTGGTGATATTTTTTATATTTTAATACAGAGAAAAAAGGTTTCGCTAATCTAAAATTTTATTTTTTGTTGATTGACATTTAAGATGACACTTCACGGACCGCTAACGGTCTGTAAAGTATCATTTTTATGCCTGGGCTGTAAAATTATTTTACATAACAACCGCTCAACAAACGCATAGCAACCGTCAATAAATACATAGCAACCGTTCAACACAAGCATGGCAACGTAATTTGACAGCTATAACCTTCAAAATATCTATATAAAATAATCACTAAATTAACATTAATTCCAAATAGGCAAAAAAATTATGTGTTCAACTCGGCATCAAACACAGATTTATAGCTTCGGCAGCATTCATTGCCTCGGTTTCGCCTCGTCAATAAAACGGCAGCCTCTGCTGTAAATCTGGTATTTTGATGCCTAGTGAAACAAATAGCTATTGAACATTTATATCAAATAATATTGAAATTTATTCCTGCAGTTCTCTTTCCAAAAATATTTTAAGAGTATGATTTGACAGCAGTTACCATCCTACATGCGTACACAAATATTGATTAATTAATATTTCTTTTTCAGCCAAAGAACGTGTACAACGATGTGATAAATCAAGGAACAGGCGAAGCGGACTTGGCGTGGATCGACCAGGTGATGTCTCGTGGCTCCGGTGGAAGTGAAGGCCTTCCTCAGTCGCAAGGAGGTTGTTCTGCACCACCGTCGCAGTTCCTACAAAACCAGCCCAAGCCCCTAAGAGGAGTTATTTGCTACATGGGCGCCTTTAGCGATCAAAAGAGGTAACGAATGAAGATATATACAATGTATTTATTGACTTTGTTAAACTTGAAAATCAAGTGTAAAAATATAGTATAGCTCATGTACAATTTTCGATCTGGATAATAATAAAAGCAGTTAATATTTTAAAATCATCACTGTTGTTATTAAGAAATTATTGCAGCATATAAATGTTACCTTACTCACTTAACTCTATGCAATATACTACAAAGCTGCAACAGAAATGCAGATTGAAACTGTAGTATAGCTCGTATACCAGTAAGCCGGAAAGGGTTAATCCGAGAACCTATCTATTTTTTTTTGTAAGGTTAATTAGCAGTTGAGTATACCAGTAAGCCGGTTGAGTAAGTTGAGTGATTTTTTTTCTTATACCGGGAGTTTTTATTTCAGTATATATAGTGATGTATCATACCATAATTACAGCTAAAGTGATAAACACAAGGATAAATGAAAAGACTTGATTTAATATCTGGAAATCTATTTATCTATTGCTATGAGTTCTGAAAGCTTTTTCAATGTATTGTAACAATAATAATTTCTAGCAATTTAATGTAATTTATTAAGTACAAAAGTTATAAAAATAAATTTTTTATTTGTATAAACTTGGAAATATTTCTTTCATTACCCATGGCTGTTATAATTGGTACATATTAATTATCCCTGTTTATTGAAGTAAAAAAAAATTAACACTATTCATACTTTAACAGTAACTATTGTATTGATTAAAACCCTGTATATACTGATAAATAAAATCTTCTGGTATAGCTTGTACAAAAATCCGTGGCGATTGATTCCATTAGTGTTTCTCAGCAGGTATTCCATAAGAGGATTAAAGAAATTTATGAGGGACTACTTTACAGGGTTGTACTGGATAATATTTTCAAATGAGTTTTACACAAACAGACACAAGTAATATCAAAATATGAAAAATTTTAATAAAATGAATTTTAAATGTCGTTTTCTGAAGGTATATTTGTATAAAATTATCTTACTTAACAGTTTTCGGGGAAACAATTGAAAAGATAATCGTATTAAAAATTTCGGAGATTGAAGCATCTAAGCCAAAAATTATAATAATCCACTCCTGAACATCAGACAAACTTGCACCCCGCTGAATAGGGCTGGCTTATCCCATTAGCAAGTCAAGTCAATCGCCACGGATTTTTGTACAAGCTATATCTATTCTGTGTTAGTCGTGTTGTTCGTGCTGTTTCATTTCATCTTTCCAAGTTATTCTGGGTCTTCATTTCTTCTTTTTTCTTGTTCCTCTCCTCCAAATAACACCTTTACTTGCCTTTCTTCATCTATTCTGAGAATAGGTCCAAGCCAATGTAATTGCCTTTATTGTGTTGTTGTTTCTATTGATGATATCTAAAGTTCTATACCTACATACCCCATTCCTAATTTCTCCCTTCAAGTTTTTCCTGTATTTTAAAAATATACCATATTGTAAACTTAAAAGAAAATAAAATGTAGATTTATCAACTGGCTGGGAAAAGAAATCTATAAATTAAGTCTTCATCAGGCTGCTAAGTCAAACATACAAAAGAGGACACAATATTAAAACAAGTAATACATTCATAATCAGGTACAAGTACATAATTGTTCTTATTTAAAATTAACCAATTAAAAAAACAATCTTGCTAATAAATCTCTGCCAATTTACTTGAAATCAAGGTGTAATGCAGGAGATACAGATAACTCATCGCAAGAAGGGCATTCTTGCTCATAGGTCGCACTCATGCAGCAAAAATCTTTTGTATCGAATATTCTGATGGTCTGCTTGATCATTTCTATTTCATATATTTTAGACTTGAAGTGTAGTGTTATAGTTTATCCCTAAAATTAAGTATATTAGTTATGAAAGAACCACAGAGGTAATTTTATGTGATGAACTTTTCAAAAATTTGGCGGTTTCGGGGATCGAATTATCTGATGAGTTACCATCTATCTCTTCAATATATAGGATACATAGCTCTATTGTAACGCATTAGGCTGTGGATCGTGAGATTCTTAGTTCAAATTAGTGTTTCACGAGACTCTTGATCTTGTCTTGAAATCAAGACAAGATCAAGAGAAGACCAAGACAAGAAGTAGATTATATTTCTCAAGACAAGACAAGAAAGTTTCAAGAATCAAGATTTCTTGTCAAGATATCTTGATTTCTTGATAATAAATTTTTCTGTTCCGCATTAATGATTGAAATATAAAAATTTAATACTCATTTGTCAATAAAGTGACTGAGGTTCAATCCACATTTCTACACTGTTTTAACACCATCTGGCGGCCTTAATGTGAACCAGAGCTGGGCATAAGTACACAAAAAAGTACTTAAGTACAAAGTACAATTAAATTTTTTGTTTTGTACTTAAGTATAAGTATAATTAAAATTTTGAAAAATGTACTTAAGTATAAATACAAATATTTTTGTACCTATTCAATTTTTAAGTACAAATACTATTAAATAATATTGAAATAAATTACATTTAAGGAAAGGTAGGCTTGTAGGTAGATATTGATATTGAAGTACTGTACACTGTAAAATAAATAAAATAAAACTACAACAATAATAAACAAAGACAAACTTTATGTTTACCTAGTTATATACATAATATATTGTAAATCAAAAAGAATATTTATTCGAAAAGAGGAAAAGAAAAAAAAACAACATATTTTAAATAATATATAATATGAATAATAACTAAGGCAACAAATAGAGAAACAAAGAAAATAAATCTATACTGTTTCTCCAATTTTATTAGCTTACAAAACAACAAATTTTTCAAAATTATCATCACTTAACGCGTGTCTTTTTGATGCATTGATGATTGTAGCAAATGAAAAATTCTTTCTACGGGTCCTGATGACGGGAGGCAAGTATTATATTTATAAAATACTTGTTTTAAAATGGGATAAGTATTTAACATAAGTTATATGTTTTCTAGAGTCGTCCAAATATTGTAGTACCTCTAATTCAACTTTAGTATTCACGTTTTCCGTGTGAATTGATTTTTCTTCATTAAAGTCAAGCAAATTGTCATCGTCACTCTTTTTTTTTATATTTGTATTTATTTTATTTCCATGAACATTATGGTTTCGACTAAATTCCCTATACTGAATGCGCAGGTTCGAACATGTTGGAACACACTACGCAGTAGCGCATAATCTTACTTAAATACACGAAAAGTACTTAAGTACTTTTACATATATTTAAATACTCAATTCAAATACAAAATTCAAATAATTTACAAATTTTGTACTTGAATTGAGTATTTAAATATATATTAAAGTACTTAAGTACTTTTACATATATTTAAATACTCAATTCAAGTACAAAATACAAATACTTTACAAATTTTGTACTTAAGTATAAATACAAAGTATTTTCATAATAAATGTATTTAAGTACAAATACAATCACTTTGAAAAGTATTTAAGTCGTGATTTATAAGTACAATATTTAAATACACGCCCAGCTCTGATGTGAACATCTAAATTTTGTAAATATAAAACACAATATATTATAAATATGTCAAGTCAAGATTTATATATAAATTTTATGTCGCAAATATAACAAATGGAGTAAATAGCTCCTTGGTAACGTATCGGACGGTGGATCGTGAAATCCCTAGTTCAAATCCCACTGCCGACAGTTACCAATTTAAATTTACCCCTGTGGTTCCCCCTCCTTTGAGGGCTATGATTTGACGGTTGGTAACCTTACTTCGTTCGAAAAAAATTATCACTTACCGAGATCTGCGAAAGCGAAAGCGAAAGTGCCGCACCCATTAAGAGAAAAAGGCGTGATGATATATTTATTTATTTTTATTTATAATGTCGCAAATATATTAAGTTGATACTTTATAAAATGTGTAATTTCTTATGTATAAATTGAAACTATTTATACATAATTTTCCATTTTCTCAAAATACATGGTCGAAATCCATATATATTTTAAAATTTAGTTTATGCCGAAACATCTACGTAAAAAACATTTAACTAAATTTAAAAGAGAGGGGCAAGGGCAGACGCCAATTCTTGATTCAAGACAAGAAATGCATTGTCAAGAAATGAGCAAGACAAGAAATATTTAATGTCTTGTCTTGAAAATCAAGACCAAGACAAGAAGTGATCTTCAAGACAAGATTTCTTGACAATATTTCTTGTCTTGATGAAACACTAGTTCGAATCCAACAACCGACAGTTGTCATTTTAAATTTACCCTTTCACAAACATTTTCGGGGGGCCCTTCCATAACTCGATGGCTTGTAATTGTACTTTATACATAAAATATATCACTTACCGAGATCTGCGTAAGCAGAGTGCCACATCCATAATGGGTAAAAGGCGTGATGATATATTACTTTGTTTTATTCTTTTATCATTTATCATACATGTTAACTATTTTCCTAATATATTGAAGAAATATAAGTGTTGCAACACAATGTATTGGTATATTTACCAAATTACCTACATAAGTAAATTCCATTTGACAAGATGAAATGTGACTCAATCAAGGGCGGATCCAGAGGGGGGGGGGGTCATGGGGGCCATGCCCCCCCCCCCCTGGGTCTTTTTTGTAGTCGGGATTTTCTATGAAGTTTCATGATTAAATTCGACAAACTCAGACAAATAAATGATCAAGAGTTATTTCAATTATGACGCTTTTAGTTTATTTGTTATACCAATAATTCCATAGTAGTTCAGTTCCTTGATAGTTCATTGTGATCATTAAAATCAAATAATTGTCATTTATAATTCCATGTAATCTCAAAAATATAAATATTCCACATTCTTATAATATATTGCTTGCCAATATATGACTGTTAAATTACGTTTCTGAATAATGTACACCAGTGATATGAAAAAGCATCATTTGTAACCATGATTTGTGATAGCATAGGTCTTCTTCCTAATCATAATGCTCCTTAGGAACATAGGGCACCGTTAGCATTTCAAAAGTGGTACCTATGTACAACGTGCATATACGTACAATGGCCAGCATCAATTTTTATTTTCGTGCGGTAATCATTTCAAAAGCAAAATGCCATGGTCGACATTCCTTATTTATCATCATCAAAATCTACTGATTTCATATTCTTAGTTCTTCTCTAACATAAAATGTTGACAGCACAAAGCAAAATTAGTCAAAATATAGGTAATCTTCGACTAAGGTCTACTGCAGTAGAGAGGATAACACTCAAAATTGCTTACCTACAGGTTCTACAAGTAATAATAATGATATAAATTCAGTGTTAATCATACAGTATGTACTATGCACTATATTTTGATAAATACGTGTTAATTTAAAACTGAGATTAGTAATTGGTTTATATATAAATATGTAAACAATATTTTGTAAGAGAATATGCGTTTTATACATCTATTAATAGTACCGGCGGCCTTCTCCTTATCAATAAGGTTACGGCGGCAGATATTGTTGAAATTGATGACGCTATCATTTTTTAGTAAATTAAAATTAAAAGCATAAAATTATCTAGTGAATGAACTACGGCGTCATCAGCATATCGAATAAATAACCAAAAAATAATGATGTGTCAAGGAAAATTATATGAAAATTATTAAATTTTATTTTACTTGGGTTTCCCATCCATTCAAATAGTTATTTATGATATAAGTGTTAAAAGTGTCATTTTATGAGTATGTGGGGAAGTTTGTGAAACGAGACGAAGCCGAATGAAATAACCCCACGAACGAAATAAACCACTTTTAACACGTAGGTATATCATAGAAAATTTTATTTACAATCTTCCTAGTGTATTAGTAAATACTAAAAAATGTAGAATGATAATTTGTTGATTTATTAATACAAATCGATAGCAACGTGTTGAAAGTAATAATAAAATCACTTTTAACACGTTGCTATGTTACTTTTAACACTAGTGTTAAAAATTATATTTTTAATTTGCTAAGCAACCGTTAAATAGGTCACTTTTAACTACAGTCGTAGATAATAATAGTTTATTGTTTTTGTAGTATTATTAATTTGTACTATTTATTAAATAAATAATATAATATTGGTGAAATATTTCTTATTTTATTCCCTGATACATATGCAAACTATTATAACGTTTTGTAAAAGAGGTTGTATAAAAATTTTTATTATCCAGTAAAAACAAGCTCCGTATTCGGTTAACAAAATGATTAATTCATTGAAGTTTAGTGTTTGTTCAAACTTTAACAGGTAAGCACATTCATTATTTCACCTTTTCTAGTTTTTGATATTCTTTTAAAAATATATAACAAATTTTTAAACATATATCTATATTTTTATTATTAAAATATGTACATACATAATTATTAATATATCTCACAATTTTATCATTTTTTGAGCTCTAAATTACGACACAACGGTATATGGCGTCCGTTGAAAAAATTTAGATTGAAAATTATGCTGATATTTGTACCTATATCTTCGAATTTAATTAAAATATATATTTAGTGGAGCTCACAGCACCACTTATATATGTTACAGGTAAAGTTCAAAATCGGATAATATCGATGTTATCCGGTTAAGGTTGACATTATCCAAAATAAGTGGATAAAGTTTAATAACAATACATGTATGAAAATATGTTATTCATGATTTTAACCGGATAATATTAATATTATATACTTTCTCTTGGATAATATCGTTTAATGGAAGTTAAAATGTCGTTAAAAATTTGATATAGCCCTTGTGTGATCACGTGTTTAAACTCCTGTGTCCTGCTAAATGCAGTAATTCTGTAAACATATACTGGAGCTCTTTTCGTGATATTATTGTACATGGAAATATCTGTATTCTTGGATGTATAATGACCCCTGTATATTGAAAATTATATCATCGTGTCTCCTTTCATTATCAATATTCTTCCTGGGATCACACACACCATTGTTTATAAACTTTAGTTTCCCTACATATTTTGGCGGAAACTTAGAGTACCTTCATGTTTTTAGGGGAGTTTTGTTGCGAGAGACACCACATGTTGGTTTGAATTTTATTTTACAGCGTAATATATTTTAGCTAACTCACTCATAAATTTTATTTATAAATTATAGAGCGAGAACGGGCTGCAAAAAACCGGGCCGATCGAGTAACAGAATAAAATGTTTATAAACTGTTAGTATTCACAGCGATCATAACAAAAATCACTGTGTGCCTGGCCACAAATTGTTACAAAGATTTAAATGGGCGTAGAATTGAAATGTGGAACATAGGGATTACAATGCAATTTTTTTGATGTTGCTGTAAATTTTATCTATTCACTAAACAGCAAAAGTGTAAATACAAAAGTTGTTCAGAATTTAAAATGCAAATATTTGACATTTTCAGATCAGGTTAAGATTTATTTATTTTTTAAACAGTAATAAATGGAATGAAGTGAAATATATAATACGCCATAATATCATTACAGTATTCTACAAAATTTCCACAGAAAACAATGCAACAATGTAATAAATAAATCTAAATCTGTTTTCCGAAAAGTCAAATATTTTTCGTGTTTGTCTAATTTTCCAGGGTCGTGTTACAATTTTTTTCTAATAACTAATAATTTTAATTTGATTGACATATCGTGACATACTAATATTTAGGTAACCAAATGGGCTTTATTGTAAGCATTTTATTTTACTTTTTTATTTATACTTTTGCTGTAAAGTGAATAGGTAAAAATTTACAGCAATATCAAAAAAATTGCGTTGAAATCCATATGTTCCACATATCAATTGTACACCCATATAAATGTTTGTAACAACTTCTGCCCAGGCACACAGTGATTTTTGTTATGGTCGCTGTGAGTACTAACAGTTTAAAAACCTTTTATTCTGTTACTCGATCGGCCCAGTTTTTTGCAGCCCGGTCTTGGACTATTAGAATGTACTATTTATTCAAAAGCCTTTAATGGATAATGTTCAGATTATCCTGTTAAACTCGTTAATGATGCAGTTTTTCATATAAATTCATCATTACTAACGCATTTTGGATATTGTCGATATTATCCGGATAATGTCGATATTGATATTTTGGATATTACCTGTAACATATACATAATTGTATCACGTGAAGTTGCTACTGTAGAATGAAATTTAAACATTAAAATGCAGACTGGAATCAAATTCAGTCTCTCTGAAATCACATGACATCTCTTTTATGCTTTTTGTTATTTCGTAGGCATACATGAAAAAGCACCAAGTCAAAAGGATGTAGTATACTCGTACACTAATATTGTACGTTACTTTATTACTCCTATTAAGAGTTAGTAATAATTATCGTTTACTGTCAAATAATGTGAAATGTGACACTACGAGTATTTCTATTCTTACATTTCACTTGCTTCATTTCATATAACCTTTTAGAATCATTCATTAAGTTTTCAAATCAATAAGCAATACAGGGTGATTCATAACGTACAAAAAAGATTGTAAGTTTAGCAAGGGAACGGGGGCAAAATAATGCCTTTTCCTTAATAAAGTATTGGCAAAAACTAATGAACAGTGGTTATAAACATCAGCAGTTAATTATGTTTCAAATAGAAATAGAGAATACTTTAAAATAAGTACAACATTATTTACTTAAAAAATAATACTAATGTGATATACTCAAAATGATTTTGGAGAAGACGCACGTCATCAAAAATATTACTAGATAATGACGTCACTATGCAACAACGTTTATATGGGATACTAATTTTTGTTGAAATGAAAATGCAATGCGTGTTGCATCCCACGTGCCGTCATTTTTTAACGTGATTTGTTGCAATAAACACATATTTATATCTACTTATTATAAAACAATGGATCACGAGGAGCACAAATTTTAACAACACAGTGAAGTCTGATAGTAAACTGACAGTTCGATATTAATTTTGTATGTAAACGTGATCAGTTACCAATAGCAACAACATAGTAAACAAAAAATAAGCTAGAATTATTTTAATAATTTAAAATTCCATTAAAGAAATAAAATTGACTATAAAATCACTCTAAATTGCATAAATATATACTGTTCTTAATGCTAGTATTTTTTACGTTGTTTTTTTTTTAATATTAGCATACCTCAATAAACTTGAAAAGTTATTTTTCACTTTATAAAGTTTTTTTTCATGTTGATGACTTGCGTCTTCTTCAAAATCATTTTGAGTGTGTCATAAAAGTTACGGATATTTAAATTTTCCTTATATTGCTCAAAAATTGCAATCCACATTGTTGAGAACCACTTAAAACAAGAAAACAAATTGCCGTTGAAATTCATTTAATAGTCAATTCATAATGTGTAAGTACGTGAAATTTAAAATAGTTAATATTTTTAGTAATGAGGAATATCTAAATTCTAGACTTGTCTATGATTTATGAAATAAGTTTATTTAATTAAAAGATTTCTACATTTCACCTAGTCCGTGAGCCAGCTTTAAAAATTGCGACCCATTTGACCAAAAGTTTCAGTATGTTCTATGGAATCTACCCGTTTAGGTACATCGAAAAGCGCACGTCTGCCATTTAGATCTGGGTGGTATTAAAATGGCGTCCAATAAAAAAGGAAAGTAAATGATGGAATTTTGAATAATATGACCAAAATTTTCTTTTCAATCTCGAAATACTAGACGAAAATACAAATCAAAATACACCAGCCTGCCATTCGTACATGGTCGAGTTGTCTCAGCAGATAATTATCAAAATTTAAAATTTATTGCTCGAAATTTGACTCAAATGACCAAAATGTTCTTTTTATCCCATGATGCTAGACGAAAATACAAATCAAATGACACTAGTCTGCCACTCGTACGTGGTCGGGTTGCCTCGGCAGACGAATTTCAAAATTTTAAATTTGTGTTCCGAAATTTGAGGTATCATGGGATAAAAAGAAAATTTTGATCATTTGAGTCAAATTTCGGGCCAAAAATTTTAAATTTTGAATTTCGTCTGCCGGGACTACTCGAACATGTACGAGTGGCAGACTGGTGTCGTTTTATTTGTATTTTCTTCTAGTGTCATGAAATGAAAAAGAAAATTTTGGTCATTTAAGTCAAATTTCGAGCAACAAATTTTCAATTTTGAAATTCGTCTGCTGAGGCAACTCGACCACATACGAGTAGCAGACTGGTGTCTTTTGATTTGTATTTTCGTCTAGTATCATGTGATAAAAAAGAAAATTAAGGTCACATGATTCAAAATTCCTTCATTTACTTTCTTTTTTTAATGGACGCCATTTTGAACTCCACTCAGATCTGTATGGCAGACTTGCATTTTTCGATGTACCTAAATGGGTAGATTCTATAAAACTTACAGAATCTTTTGGTCAAATGAGTCGCTGTTTTTACAGCCGGCTCATGGATTAACCGCTTTTATCATTATTTTTTGTTGTGTGTATAATTTAAAATTAAATTAACTGCAAATTTTTAGATCTGAAAGAAATATATTTCTGTGGAAACGAAAAAATAGTGATTCTCCCCAAATATTTTTAGCGGTATTCAATAGTTGGGCGTTAGTTTATAAGTACTTTAAATTGCTGTAGTTAAATTTTTGATTATTGAGTTTTTGTCAAAAGTTTATTAAGTAAAAAAAGCATCCTCAACCCTAGATATATTTTCAATCTTTTCAATACGTTATGAATCACCCTGTATTTAATTTAATTTGCAGTGATATGAAGGAAATCTCTACTACATATTTCGAATATAATGCCTAATTTTTATACGACTTGAAATAGTCCACTTTTCAAATAATTTTGTTCAAATTTTCTTATATTATCATTTAAGTACATTGAAATGTAAGATAAATTATTTTAAAAATGATTGAGAAATGTAAATTACTGTTCTATTGGCGCCACTAACGATTTACAATCCTCAGCTTTGTAATACATTTCATTGTGCAATACTTACACTGTAAGGAATAAGTGTTATAAGATTGAAGAATAATTGATGTACCAAAAATAATGTAAGTGTAAACTTTGCAACAAAGCTTCCATAAAAAATACAAGGTCAAAACTTGTGATTTTCGGTACCTATAGATATAATAGTTTCCTCCGCCTTGCAAAACGTAATTCACACCTACCTACTCTTGAAACCACATTTTTCTCAATCATACCCTTTTCATTACGTTTTTCGAGTAGATTATTAATCTATTTGAATGTTTCAGCTTGCACAACCCACCATGCCACCACCTTTCCTCATTCTCCTCCTCCTCCAGGTCTCCACCAGCTCCGGCCACGTGGCTCGAAGCCAGTTCACGCACCTCCTAGAGCAGGCTCAGCACCACGAGCACGCGTTGCACCACCGTAACAACCAGGAATTCACTCCAGCACCCGAAGTCGCAGAACCACCGTGTCCGGGAAGTGGCCGAGTATGTGTTCCGCCTGTGCGGTGTCCGCATCATGTAAAATCCGGCGGCATGGAACCGTGTGTGCTTGCCACTGGGGATGCCGGGATGTGCTGCTCTGTCGGTCAAAGGATTGAGGGTGGGTGGATTGATTTAGTTTGGATTAAGGGAATCATATTGTGGGTATTAGGGTATTGGATATTATAATTGGAAATATTCAAATCATTAGCTATTTTCCAATGTAGGTTTACTTATACTTACTCTGATAATATAAATATATACATACTTGAATTATTGAGAAAAATCAGTACCTTTCGACAGATGTCCTTTGATTTGAAGAATTGGAAATGTGAACTTGCAAGTAAAAACCTAACTTTTTATATTATAAGTATGTACTACCACTAAAATGTAAATCTACAGTAAGCATACTGCTCACAGAAAATAACGACAATGAAGTTTATTTCTACGACCACTTAGAAATCTGCTCATTGTATGTTTGATGTTGCTAGGGAAATGAGGTACATTGCAAGCATTTGTGAGTATTTCAATACAGGTCAGTTCATTTCAGTACAGAATACTTATTTAGAATTGTCAAATATTGGAATGGTGAAAGCGAAACAAATTTATTATTATAATTAAATTAATTAGGAAATAATATCGTGGTCGTAGAAAGAGTATAGTGTAACAACTCGCATGGAAAGTCCATTTCATACTCGAATGATTTGCAGCATTCGCCTTTGGCTCATGCTACAACCTTTCATACTCGTAAAAAATGAGTAGCATTCCATGCTCGATGTATAATATACTACCTACGTTTTAATGTCAAGAATAAATTTTTTTTTTCTTAAAATGTCAAATAGAGCAATATAAAAATAGCATTCAAACCTCTATGCGCTACATCTATACACTGTGGTGCTTCTGACGACGCAGCATAGGGATTTCAATGGTAAATTCTTAGTGTGCAAGTATTTGTTTCCCTAATTATTTTAGAGCAAAAGTTTATTTAGATTTTATCTACAGAAAATAAATTCTGCATCTATTGCTACATTGTTCATAAATTTGCATTGTACGGAAGGGGAGAAATCGAAGAAATTAAATTTAACATATTTAAAAATCAATGATGCCATGGAACAATTAAGACAATAAAAAAAAAGCAAGCACGCTAACATTTTTCCTATTACCCCATTTACCAATTTACATTGTTGTAATCAGCTATTGGTTTGTTTTAATTTCCGGCTTAAAACCATTTAATCATTTCTAGTTTTTCTTGTATTGGGTACATTAAAACAGCGGTATTTAATACTAAGTTTCTCCTCTTTCGGACTATGGAAATTTAAGAACAATTGTAATAATAGATGCAGAATTTCTTTCTGTAAATAAAATCTAAATAAACTTTTGCTCTAAAATAATTAGAGGTGCATATAATTGCACTCCAAGAATTTACCATTGAAATCCCTATGTTGCGTTGTCCGAGGCACCATCTTGTATTTAAAGTGAAGGCCTAGGCCTTATTTTAGCACACGAAACCGAAACGTAACGTTTTATTCAACATCTCTTAATAAATGAAAAATTTCTTAAAGAAATATTATTTTGACAGTGCCATATGCTTTTAATTTTTAAATTAAAATGTCAATCGAAGTAGTTACCAAGGTGTTGTGTGTTATTATTATTGTTATAAATAAAAAAATAAACCCTAGTGACTTTCCTCAAAATTTATACCCAATAGTGGGTAATCTGTTACTTTGCTTCTTTAAAATCGCCATAGTTACAGAGCATTTGTTGAGAGGTGTTGGTTAAATATCAAAAATTGATGAATATACGCCACATCGTGGGTAGATTTTACTTAATTATTTCGATTTTAGAAAATGATAATAATATCATTACATATTATTGAATATTAAATATTGGCTTCTTCAAAGTTTTGGATTATTCTATATAAATTCGCTCGTTGAGATAATCAGTTTATCATTGCCCGATCGAATAATGTTGTACGCCACTTTATATACATTTTTTTTAGGTTCATCTGCGGTAAAGGGCCGTTCAAGTACAGTACAAATTCACAAAGACACACTGAATAAAGCTGTAGCATCAGCGCGATCTCAAGTATCAGCACTTTTACAAAAAGAGTCTCGTCTCTTTTCTTCCGGTCGTTCAGCTCGCCTGGTGGAAGGTTCACCAGGTTTTGGGCATTTTAGAAATTTCCACATTTCTAATCCAGTTGAGCTGCATCGAATCATGCAACTGTCCCACCAAGCATTAGAAATTGCACTAGCTACAAGAGCACTGAAGGAGAGGTAAAATTTGTTTTTTTATTCACAATAAGAAATAATCCCAAATATAATACTCATTACTACTCGTAAAATGTAATGCAGTGAAACTAAATTTGGTATGAAATTCATTTTGGTTACATAAATTTGTAGAATTCAATTTTAAATTTAAAAATCAAACTCCAAATAGAAATTCAAATATCTATAGCCTGCATCATTTATAATAAACAACTTTCGAGATTGAGATAAGATTTAAAAATAGCTCAACATTTCGCTCACCATCGAAGGAGGCTTCATAAGAAGAAAAAGAATAGAGTCGCAAGTCAATGTACCTTAAATAATGTATATCATTTCCTGGTATAACATATGTACCCAGCCAAGCACTGGACTTAAAAATTCCACAAATATATAAGCATGTTTGGCTCAAAATAGAGGGGTTATTGGTTATACATCCTTCTGTTGTAATTCGGAGACTATAACTTTGCAGCAGTGATCATATTTTTTAACCCAGATATGTGTTTTTTTTTTAATTTTCAATTTCAACTCTTGAACTGGTTATATAGAAACAGACCTTTAGTTACTATTATAAGAAACCACGATCTTAATAGTTATTTGTATATTCAGAGGGCAAAGTTGTGTTTTGTCCCTTGAACACGAATTTCTTTGTACACGGTGGGCCATTTTAAGTTGCGTTTAGGAATATCTCGAAAACGAAGCATCGGATGAAAAACCCAAAAAACACGACTAAAATATTTTCGAAGGGGACATCCAATGACACCATATTCAACCCCCCCACCCCAACCCTGCGGGGTGGGGAGGGGGTAAGTATGAAATCTTAAACGGGAACCCCAAATTTTTTTTTGATGGTACTGCATGTAGTTGTTTATGTAGAATGCGAATCTTTGAGAAAAAGTGGGTGTTCCCGTAACCAATTTCAAAGTTTCCCACCGCCCAACTAGCCCGGTGGGGTGGGCGGGGGCAAAAATTTTTTGTCACTGAATTCCGTTTTTCACGTAGAATGCGAATCTGAAATAAAATTTTGGGGTTCCCATTTAAGATTTCAAACTTACCCCCTCCCCACCCCGCAGGGTTATGGCGGGGGGGGGGTTGATATTCCTAAACGCAACTTAAAACGCCCCACCCTGTATATAAAATTCCGGTGTGCGTGTGTTCGCAATTCTTCGCCTCCTAAATGACCTGACTGATTTTGATGAAAAAAAAAATTGGATGGTTTTTAGCTACAGGCGGACCCGATAGGTGGCGCTGTTCCAGAATTTTTTTTTTTGTAATTTTCCTTGCTTATATTCATGCCTTATGCATTTGACCATCCAGGTGATCCTATAAGTACAAAAAAAAATCCGGACCGGGACTCGAAAATAGAACAACCTTTGATTACTTGTCCGCTTTTCTTAATTTTGTTCTTCGTTATCTGATAACATGAATGTATTTCATTTTATTTCAAGAAATATAGTTTGCTAGCGAAATGTGTGGTAGGATAATATCAGTCTACCGGGTCCGCTAGTACAAAATATTTTTCCTACAAATGACTATAAAAGAAAAAAAAACTGATCTCTTTTCATTAAAATAAATGCATGTGTTATATCTCTCCCATAGATTGTTGTAGCTGTTTTTTACGTCATATCCACGGTGTTGAATTCGTAAAACAAGAAAAAATAAATAATGTCGCCTGTTGTTATGAGAATGGAAACGAGAGACATAGTTTAATTCATCAGAAAACTTAAACTTTACATTGACAAATGCAAGCACAAAAGTCAACTTTCTATAGTATGTAGTCGTCGGAGAAGTAATTTAACTTCAATTTTTACACTCTAGTTAAACTATATTACAATATGTAAACTATGTCAGAGGCCAGGAACACCTTCGAAGATGATACCAGACGAAACGTTGAGCAATGCTTATAATTTTGACAGAGTCCACATTTTGAAATCGTATCTTAACAGAAGTTATTTTCTTATATGTAGACAAAAATGGTGTGGGTTCTTAATTCAGATAATCAAGAGGTGTTTTGTTTTCGTGAATTTTAAACTATTTGGAAATTAGTTACAATTGAATTATGTGTTATAACTTGTAATTATTGATGCTTGAATTCACTAATGAACTAAAATGAATTGTGTGTAATAAGTACACTGCATTAGTTGTCTACAGCTCTATTTTTCCTAATAATGTAATAACTGTTTCAGTGAGGGTTACACAATAGAACAAATAGAAGCAGATGATTTAGAGAGCGATCTACATGGAAGTTCCCTCGCTGCTGCATGCGCCGATCCTCCCATGTGTCCAACGTATCAAACTCCCTATCGAACCATCGATGGTTCATGCAACAACCCTGTTAATCCTTCTTTGGGAGTAGCACAAACTCCATACACAAGACTTTTACCTCCAAGCTATGCAGATGGTACGAAGAATTTATTCACTTTTTATACAGTTTTAATTGATGAAATATTTTATGTAGGTATTTGGGCACCTAGACTGTCTAAACTTCATGGCCAGCCATTACCAAGCGCAAGATTGATCAGTGCGAAACTATTTACTGATGTTGACAGACCAGATAAAGAGCATACTTTGATGGTGATGCAGTTTGGGCAATTCATGTCGCATGATATCAGCAGAGGAGTAACAACTAGATTTGGTTTGTATCTTTAACAAATTCTACAAAATGGGATGGTACTCAGAACGAATTCTTAAAACATATTTTTTTAACAATAATTAATTTTTAGATAAACCCAAAATTAAATTTTGATAAATTCCTATTTTTATTTTAGCACATCTCATTCGCCTTATTATCCTTATTTATTTGTATTGAATAATCAGATAAATGTCTCCTACTAGAAATCAATTGTTCAGATATTTACTCGTCGGGCAATCACGCTCTTACCCTCAATCTTACCCACATATTGTTTAACTAACCCTTCATTCAACATTAGTTCAACTTCTCTGAGCCATTTCAAGTATTTTATGTTCATTGTACACCGACGTATTCTTCACACGAAAGATACGCTTATCTACTTAGCAAATTCCTAATTTCCACAACACCATACTCTATTCGCAATTTCGCTCATAAGGACCGGTCTTTAGATTTTCCGATACAGAGCCCAAAAAATTATGAAATATCATATAGGTCGACAAACCAATACGTATTTTCAATACACTTTAACTCCAACCAATCAAGTATTTTGTGATTAGTGTTACCGTCTACTTACCTATACAATTATTCTCAATTGGAATTATATAGTTAGGCAACAAACAATTCTCGGCGAGTTGAAATAATTTAGAGTCTCTCAACGATAAAGGAAATATTATAAAAGCCATAGGCGCACCAGAATAAATGCAATTTAATAAATGTATAAACTTCATAGAAAATAACAATTTATTTATTGGTATTTATATCGGTGTTCAAATTTCTACATAACTGTAACTATGTATAAATATATAATTTACTTGTCACTTTTTAGGTCTTCTGTATGATTTTTTTAAGTGATTTATTGTTTCAAAGTCTCTCACACATATTCCATATTATCTATCATCGTTTCTTATACAGTTATAATTTCTATTTCCTTCCTTGTTTTTTTTTTTATTATTATTATTATATATCTGTAGCAGCATGCATGTAGTCAATAGGTATTTATGTCCTGGATTATGAGCTGATTTATATATCTTCTTGTTTCTCAACTGTGTCTGTAAGTCTAGATCTCTCCGTATAGCTTCGTCCGCCATATTCTGACCTAGATTTCTTCGTCTTTCTGTATCTTTTTCTTTCATTAAATTTTTGTCCATTTTACTTCCCATTGTTTCTGTTCCTATTTTCTTACTTCCTTTCTTGATATTATTATTCAACAATTATATGCGAGAATTTTTCTTACGATTCTTTTCACTTTCTTCTCATACATCATTTCTTTCTTACTTAAATAATCATTTCGCATCTTTTTGTTTTACCCTCCAATATAATCCTATATATCGGTGTTTATTTATGATAAACAAAAAGAAGAATACAACAATGTAAAGAGCGAAATGCAGATAATATATATATATATATATATATAGGGTGTTCAATTTAAGTGTGCCACCATTGCTATCTCGAGAACTATAAGAGCTACAAATTTGGTTAAATTAGCAAACAATTTCTATTTTATAAGACTATTTTAATGAGCATAAAAAAAAAATTTTTTAACTAGTAGTTCTCAAAATATGGGGTGCAACTTTCTTATTTTAAATGGCAACCTATATTTTTTATTTGCTTATTCGATTCAGTATTTTTTTCTGAATTCAATGATATTCACATGTAATGACGAAATAATACAAAATATTTGAGAAAAATGGAAAATTAGAAATGTATCATTTTTATTTAAATATGCCCGTACAAAGTTTGCCATGGAAGAAAACCAATAAATCAAATGCAGAAATAATTGCAAAAACTGTAATTATGAGAATAATCATTAATTGTGTTGTTATAATACACAAATACAGAAGTACACTTTTAAAAACTAATATTAACAATTGTGTAATTTATTTGTTTTCTTCCATGGCAAACTTTGTTTGGGCATAAAAATGATACATTTCTAATTTTGCATTTTTCTCAAATATTTTGTATTATTTATTCATTACATGTGAATATCATTGAATTCGGAAAAAATACTGAATCGAATAAGCAAATAAAAAATATAGGTTGCCATTTAAAATAAGAAAGTTGCACCCAGCATTTTGAGAACCACTGGTCTAAAAAAATTCTTGTTTCTCTCATTTTAATTCTCTTATAATATAGAAATTGTTTACTAATTTAATCGATCTCGTAGCTCTTATAGTTCTCGAGATAGCAATGGTGGCACACTTAAATTGAACACCCTGTATATATATATATATATATATATATATATATATATATATATATATATATATATATATATATACATACATTACACTGTATAAAAATGACGAGTCACAGAAATTAAATATAATTTAAATATATTAGTAAGAAAATTTATGCATATGTATGGAGTACAAGTCTATTAAAAAGACTGGTTCAGAAGGATTTAGCTTGTGATGAATAATAAAATGTTGTAAAATTACTATTTAATATTTTTCAATCTGTCCGGTACCTATGTAAAAGCTTATTTTGACAAAACGTATCGTAGGAATAGTGAACCAATCTACATTTTCTATTGCTCTCCAATTTTCATCTTCCTAACTATATTTGACATTAACTACGTACTCCAGTACCTCCGGATATAATCATTTAGATATTTATAATAAATATTTTCGTTTTCTTGCAGAAAATGGAAGCGGAATATCCTGTTGCACGAATGACGGTGTACACGAATTACCAGTAGAGATGCGCCATTTTGCTTGCATGCCCATTACCATTTCTCCTCAAGATTTCTTCTTCAAAAATTTTAATCAAGGATGTATGGATTTTGTCAGATCAGTTCTTGCTCCGCGACAGGAATGTAATTTAGGATATTCTCATCAGGTACGAACACAGAAATAATTAACATTATTAACAGTTAAACATTAACCTTCTTCTGCAGATGAATCGTGTATCTCATTACATTGATGGATCGGCAATCTATGGTACAGACAGCGAAGTACTCAGCGAACTGAGAGAATTCGAAGGAGGCCGAATGAAGATGTTCAAAGACTTCGGAAGAGATCTGCTTCCTCTGACTAAAAATCGCGATGATTGTCTTACCATGGAACAAGGATCAGCTTGTTTCTCTGCAGGAGATAGTCGATGCAATCAAATGGTTTCTTTGACTGCAATTCATACTCTGTTTGCTAGAGAACATAACAGATTAGCAAATGAGCTCTCGAATCTGAATCCTCATTGGAATGATGAACAATTGTTTTTGGAAGCAAGGAAGATATTAATTGCTGAATTTCAACATATTATTTATGCACAGTGGCTTCCGGAAATTATTGGTATGGAATGAATTGTATATTTAATTTTTTATGCTGTCAAACGATACAAAATTATAGCGAAAATTGCTTAAAAATAATTAAATCTTTACACCTCTAATATGATACATATTCTTCTGTTATCAACAAATAATGTAGTTCAGTTCATAATTTCTATTGTTTGTATGTGTTTAATATTATTTAAAAGAATTTTAATTTGATTAGGGCACGGAGCAATAAGAAATTTTGGTCTAAATGTCAATCATCCAGGATATTCTACCAATTATGACCCGTATATCGATTCCTCTATTACAAATGAATTTACTACAGCTGCTCTTAGATTTGGGCATTCCATTGTTGACGGAAAAATGAAGTAAGTGTCATAAATAGCACAGTAATATTTTGATCTAATTTAATGTTTAAATATATTCCCACAATTTTTAATCAATATTAAAAGGGATTTCTCTGAAATCGAAACAGATGTGTCTCCGGTTCTATTAAGCGTCAATTTCGGTTTAACTTAATCCATGTATTAAACATTTGCTTTATTCCAGAAATATTCATGTTTCTCTTATTGGAGAAGCGTTATTTAAAAAAAAATAACTTCATAATCAAATATTATCTTATTAAGATATGATATATTAATTAAATTAAATTAAAGAGAATTGGTTATTATCTAATTTAAATACAATATTTAATTTTTTTTTAGATTTCAAATAAAATTTAATATTTACCGCAGCACTGAAGTTTCTTTTATCACTCATAGTTTATATTTCATATTCATGATAAAAATTTAAACTTCAGTGCCAATGTAAATTGTAAATGAATTTTATGAAATTTTGCCATTTGCCACCTTGCTTTTATGTGCTAAATCCATGAATTAAATTTGGCTGTTTTTTTTTTTTTTTTTAGTTCATGTACAACAAATTTCGTTAACCGGTTAACTTCCATTTGCATAGGTTTAAGTTTTATAAATATGTTTAGTCAAATAATATGAGAATTGTTATATTTGTATAACTTCGACAATATTCATAGCCTCGGCTACGCCTCGTCAATGAAACGACAGCCTCTGCTGTATTCTGGTATTTTGGTGCCATGTTGAACACTTTATTTTTTTGCCGATTTGGAATTAATATAAATTTAATGATATTTTTAATACATATTTCGAAAGTTATCGCCATCAAATTACGTTGCCATGCGTTTGTTGAAATGTTGCTATACATTCGTTAACTGTTACTAGTTACTACACGTTTGTTGAGCGGTTGCTATTTAAAATATTTAGCAGTCTGTAACATGTTACCTTTAATGTCAATCGGTAAAAATTAATATTATTTGCATTATTTACAAAAAGAGAAAACTGTCTATGCAACAAATATGTAAAAGTATAAAGATAAAATACAGTCTCTGAATAAAAACAAAGTTATTAAGTCATAGAGATCGGCTGTTTTATGACACATTTAACAATTTTTATTGTCTTTATATTTTTATATATTTGTTTCATAGACAGTTCCACTTTTTGAAAACATTTACTTCTATTGAAGTATTCAGTTACTTCTCAATTCCATTTACCAATCTGTTGGGATCTTAGATCTCGCTGAGCCAGTCAATCGGTGCCACTACCTCACAGCAGTTGACGGTTACACTACACTGATGAGTTCCAATGAGGACGAAACGCATCTGTAGTTACCGAGGGATTGGCTTGGCCGGTTCCTGTAACTTAATAACTTCGTTATTATTCAGAGACTGTATTTTATGAAACAGTTGACAATTTTTATATTTTTATGCATTATTAACGTTGAAAATATGTTACTATCTTTATGAAATATAAAATAATGAATAACTCCAATATAACGCACCGGACTGTGGATCATGAGGTCGTCAGTTTGATTCCAATAGTCAGCAATATTATCACTTTTAATTTATCTAGTTGCCGATCTCGGGGTGTAGTGGCTATGTCGCTAGCCTAGCACGCCAGAGGTCGTGGGTTCGAATCCCACTGAAGAGCATGGTCGTTTGTGTTGTTCATATAAATTCATATTCATCTATTCATGAGGCGGCATATGACCATAGTAGTTAGTCCGCCTCTCATCTTCATAATAATAAAAAAAAAAAAATGTATCTAGCAAAATTCACTCCTTGCTAAAATCTGTAGAGGCCGTGATATAAAGACTAGATATAAAAATTATAAGAAAAATTAAATGAATATATCATCACGTTATATACTCATTTCTAGGTTTGGTACTGCACACTGATCTAGGCATCATTAAGTGTTAAGGGAGCTATTTACCCCATACGAGAAAAATTTTAATTCATAAATTCGTAAACATCTAGTTTGATCATATTTCAATAATTTAGTTTAAAATCAGATTGATTTTCTTAGCTTCAAATATCGCACGTTGTGTATTTAATCGTCAAACAGATATGAACAAGTGAATTCTGAAATTGATCGTGAGGAACAGCACTCTATAGATTAGATTTCTGGGATAACAATATTTTTATTTTACATATATAGGTTTTAAAAGACAATATTAATAAAAATATGTGTTTGTTGTAGAATATTCGGTCATAAAAAGATGGAAGAAATAATAGATATTCCAGAGGTAATGTTCTACCCGGCAAAAATGCGTAAACGTGAATTTTTCGATGAGATTTTAACAACTTTAACATTAGAGAGTCCTCAAATGTCTGACACTTCAGTTGCAGACGCAGTAAGTAATAAAACTAATGGATTCATAAAACATGCTGCTATAAACTTGGATTGAAATATGAAATATGTTTGTTTACAGTTAACGAAGTACATGTTTCGAGGCGGGCATCCGTTCGGAGTTGATTTGATCGCGATAAACATTCAAAGAGGAAGAGATCATGGATTGAGACCATACAATGATTACAGGGAGCTGGTGGGGATGCAGAGGTATCACATCTTCGAGGAGTTTGGCCATGAGGTGGGAGAAATAATTACATTGCGTTTTTTTAAAAATATTAATTAAAAAAAAATTGTGTAAGCAGCACACGACTTTCTTGTACTTATAAATCTAAATTGAAAATGAAACTAACAGTCGACAAATAAAATTATCCCTGTAGCTCCTCTACCGCTACCATCTTTGGAGACCGTGATTTAACGGCCGGTAACCGCAGATCACGAACAAATATGTCATTATTCCGAGATCTGCTTTGCGCAGAGTGTCATACCCATAAATTGATATATAGCGTCATTATTTAATTTTATTTTAATGGATAATTAGAAAATATTGTAGAAATCGTCAGATTAATAAAATTCGCTAAGACACCAACGTTTAATCCGTGAGCCAGCTGTAAAAACAGCGACTCATTTGACCAAAAGTTTCAATAAGTTTTATGTAATCTACCCATTTAGGTACATCGAAAGGTGCAAGCCTGCCATTCAGATCTGGGTGGAGTTAAAAATGGCGTCCATTAAAACAGGAAAGTAAATGAATGAATTTTGACTCAAATTACCAAAATTTTCTTTTTTATCTCGTAATACTAGAAGAAAATAAAAAACAAACGATACCAGTCTGCCACTCGTATATGGTCGAGTAGTCCCGGCAAACGAAATTGAAAATTAAAAATTTTTTGCCCGAAATTTGACTCAAATGACCAACATTTTCTTGTTATTCCATGATACTAGACGAAAAAACAAATCAAAAAACACCAGTGTGCCAATCGATCGTTGTCGGGTTGCCTCGACAGGCGAATTTCAAAATTTTAAATTTGTAGCCTCAAATTTCGGAACAAAAATTTTAAATTTTGAAATTCGTCTGCCAAGACAACCCGTCCACGTAAGAGTGGCAGACTGGTGTCTTTTGATTTGTATTTTCGTCTAGTATCATGAGATAAAAATAGTATATTGTACAACGAGCATGAAATGGTACTCCTTTCCTACAAGTAGCATGAGCCGAAGGCGAATGCTGCAAATCATAGGAGTATGAAATGGACATTCCATGCGAGTTGTACACAATACTTTTTCTACTACCACGATATTATTTCTTAATTCATTTAATATTAAATAAAAAGTTGTCTCGCTTTCATCATTTCAATATTTGATAATTCTAAATAAGTATCCTAGCAATAGCACCTGTACTTAAATGAGCTGATCTGTATTGAAATACCCATAAAACAAATTCATTTCGCACGATGCTTGCAATGTACCTCATATCCCTAGCAACAACAAACATAAAATGAGCAGATTTCTAAGTGGTCGTAGAAAAATAATATTTTGGTCATTTAAGCCAAATTTCGGGCCACAAATTTTTAATTTTGAAATTCCTCTGCCGAGGCAACCCGACCACGTACGTGTGGCAGACTAGTGTCTTTTGATTTGTATTTTCGTCTAGTATCATGGGATAAAAAAAAATGCTGGTCATTTGAGTCAAATTTCGAGCAATAAATTTTAAATTTTGAAATTCGTCTGCTGAGACAACTCGACCAGGTACGAATTGCAGACTGTTGTCTTTTGTTTTGTATTTTCTTATAGTATTTCGAGATTAAACAGAAAATTTTGGTCACCTTATTCAAAACTCCATCATTTTCTTTCCTTTTTTAATGGAAACCATTTTTAATACTACCCAGATCTAAATGGCAGACGTGCGCTTTTCGATGTACCTAAACGGGTAGATTCCATAGAACATACTGAAACTTTTGTTCAAATGGGTCGCAGTTTTTAAAGCTGGCTCACGGACCAGTTGCGAATTCAATGAAGTCTTCATTAGGATGCTGACTCAAACATACAAAAAACGAAGCGGAAACAAGTACTACACAAACAATCAAGTACAGTTACATAAATATTTCATATCTTTGACTCAGCACTCCAAAAAAGATTTAATTGAAGTCGAACCGTTTGTCTTATTGAATTTTAAAACTGACGGATACCTGCAAGAACTACCCATTTTTCATTTACCTTTTTAATCGAGAAAGCTATATTTTATTACACATGTTTCACAAACAGGGTGATGAATTGATTATGCAATATAGGAAATACAATATAATTTTTACCTCCCGCCACATCCTGTAAGAGAGGTACACGAATCATGCTAAAAATTGTGCAGTTTACACTGGATGAGCGATGATGTCTGTGTGTGCGTGTGTGTGTATCTGTCTGTCCGTCTGTCTGTCTGTCTGTCTGTCTGTCTGTCTATCTGTCTGTTTGTCTGTCTGTCTGTCTGTCTGTCTGTCTGTCTGTCTGTCTGTCTGTCAGTCAGTCTGTGTGGATCCCTGGAGTTACAGTTTCTCAAAAACTACTAAACTAAAAATTTTTATATTTTCTATATATCAATTGTATCCCCTTTGGAAGAATTTTGAATTCAATAACCGGAAGTGATAGTTTACTTGAAGCCCTATCAAGTTATTTTAAAATATCTCAGTAAATTATAGTTTAATGAAAATTTTGATAAAAAAACGACTGATTGTTTAAAATTATAATTTAAAATTTGTGCTGAATTTGCTTCTTCTGATTTTTAATTTAAAATCGTACATAGGCGGTTTAATCAATGTCCTGTTCCAAATATATTAATAATCCTATAGTTAAAATTTTCGTAAAATGGGAACCAGATACAAGATTATTGCAAGTAATAGTTTTTATTCTAAAAATTATTACTAACATCTTTTATTTGTACCTTTTTTTGCAGCTGATTTCACATTCAAAATATGTTGAATATTGTTTTGTGTGTCTAGTAAACCTCCACTTCTGGTTTTGCAATTATGACCAAAATAAATGTAATAATAATCATTATGAATTTTAATTACTTCTTTTTGTTCGTGGGTTATTGAACGTACCTACAGATACATAACCATTCATCCATCCAGATCGGATTTAGTGGATCCAAAAACATGTATTTCTTAATTCTTGTACTTTCTTATATTTATAAAAATGTTACCTATCTGTCTATTGATCACTTAATGAATGCTTTCTATATTGAACATTTGATGGGAATTCCGTTGGTTTCAGTAACAAATTCGTTCTCGGGTCTATATAAGAGCAATTTTTATGACCTGCTTAGATCATAGGATATCTATAGAGATCTAAATATTTCACAATTTTTATTTCAGTCATTGGTTTTCAAATTTATTCAGATACGTTTGATAGCCGATCTTCTTGGAATATGATCCTTTTGAAATATTGGTAAATTTGATGAAAATAAAAGCAAGAAAAAACTTTGAACATCTTCAATTATTAAAAATTATAATCTGCCTCGATTGCTTTCGTTTCTCTTAATGAAAAAACAAAAAATAATTTTGGTAATAAAAATAATTATAGATACGAATATAATACATAATATTTCATCATTAAATCAATCTTGATAATATTGCAAATATGGACTAGAACGCTTTCCATCCAAAAATCTATATAATACATTCATTTTTATTAGCAACAACGTTGTGGAAATTAGTTGAGAGATTATTACAACAGGGACTGTTTTAATAAAAATTTATTACCACACATTGAATTTAAAAATAATAAAAGTCACACTGCTTCGAATTTCAATAAAAAAGGAAAACATTGTGATTTATTGAAAAATTACTTTTGCACTTACATATACATATATCCCGGTGAACAAAATTTTTTTTATATTATTTATCAGTACTTCTGCAATGTACTGTAAATAATATAAACAACATAAATATGAACGTCCTCGTGATTTTTAGAAATAGTCAACTGGTATGAAGGATGTATTGAGATGAGAAAAATTTTCGGTAGTGTTTTCAATAGACAAGCACGTGTTGTAGGCGTACCTAGAAAACAATTTCAATATTTTCACAATTACGTCGTGTGTTTGTGTGTAGTATACGTTTGTATTGTGATATCACTGAAATGTAATAATACTGGAACGCGTATTAGCGGTGTAAATGCGAGCCGAGAGAGAAAGCGACCCTCAGGTATCTCTAACCTTGTACGTTCAATAGTTTGTGAAGTTCAAATGAGAGAAAGAAATAATAGCATTGTAGGTATCTCATTGTAAAACTGATGTATTTATATACACTTTAATGACTATAATGTGAAATACACTACAATTTTACATTATATGAAAAGATTGAACAAATGACAAAAATTTTAGGTTGAAGTATTCACTTACCTAAAAAAGGATAATTGTGTATTTGGTTGCTTTGCACTACAATGTCGCACCATTTTTTTTTTTTTTTATTCAAAAAACACTTATTTTAATTTTACATTTATAAGAAATATTAACAGCACAATTTCTTAAAACACAGCGACTAACTTTTGTATCAGTTTGTATTTGACGTAACTATAGTTACGCAAGCGCAATAGTATTAGATAATGATGGAGATACCTGACGCAAACTATCTCTTTCGGCTCGCTTTTACCATACAGGGAGAGCATGGCAGTGCGCGTTTCAGTATTAATACATTTCAGTGAGTGATACTGATAATTTACGAGCTGATTAGATTTTGATAACGATCCATCAACCGGAATTGATAGTTCACTTAAGCCCTGTCATGTTTTTGGAAATATCTCATTAAATATTTGATTTACACGCTGAGGATATAATATGCATTTTTTAATGTTATGACAATTAAGGAACTGAACACGATCATTTACTAATCAATTGAAAGTTTTTACGAAAAAGTTTGATTTTTCAAGAAATACATATACTCTTATTATTGTATAATAATTCGGTAAATTTTAAGAAGTTTTTTCACTGTAAAGTAAATATTGTTATTTTAAAAAAGATGTTAAATTTTATTTGAAACTGATTTATTGTACCGTTTAGAAATTAAAATTTGAGGGATAATTTAACTCCACTATAAAGTAAGCCATAAAGAAATAGTATATTACGTACCGTGAACTGTAAGTGATAGTTTTTAGGTCGAGAATGTAGTTTGGGATGTCGAGACCCGTTGGGTCGAGATTTCCTAAACATTCGAGGCCTAAAAAATCACTTACAGTTCGAGGTTAGTAAGATTTTTTGCAATACCTGCGTAAATATAAGAAAAGGAAAAATAGGTATCAAAATTAACAGCTGACAGATTGAGGTTAAAAATAAAATTTGAATGATATATTTACTTACCGTCCACCATGAACGGTAAGTTTCACTTACCATCCACCGTGGACGGTAAGTAAATGATGTAACCATGAAAACCAATTGTGCAATAAAAGTTCCACTTACTGTGTTTAAATTTTGTTATTAATGGGTAATTTACAGAACAGGTATTGCAAAAAAATACTTATTTACTTTATAAGTGGGCAAAGTAAGGAATTACCCACGAGAGAAATTTTAGCACACGACGCCGAAGGCTGAGTGTGATAATTTTATCGAGTTGTTACTGTCAATCACTGTCAGTGTGACAGTTAATTAATATTTCAAGTTACATTTTGCTTTGTCTTTGGAATTTATCTTATCAAATACCACGCGACCTTTCTGATTTACTCAGATAAATTTTTATTTTTAAGCACTCATTTTCTTTGCTTTTAAGCAAAACCACTCAAGCAAACTGACATTAGGTAAAACCCCTCCTTCTTCGGAGTCGGGATTTACCATGCAGTTTGCTTTCGTGATTGTTGCTAAGCAAAAAAAATTCGAGCAAAAATAAACATTTATCGATAAAATCAGAAGGTCTTGTGATATTACCCTCGATAAAACCCCGTTACCCGGGTTACCCTTGATAATTGCCGGTACCAAGGAAATAAATAATTGTTACTGTCAATAACATTTATCGATAAAATCAGAAGGTCTTGTGATATTACCTAGAGATGAAACGGATATTCGGCAACTATCCGGTATTGGGCCTATCCAACCTGCATCTTATTATCTGGCCGGATACCCGATTTTCAATAAATTACGAAAATTTCATAAATTCTACATCATTTAATTTACATATAAGTCTAAACACAAATAAAACCTCTATATCTTCAATCAAAACACTGATTAATATTATTCTTAACCGACTAAATAAAGAAGGGGGCTCTTAAGTCGACGCGCAAATTTTTTTTATGTATTGCCAAGCATAACTTCTTACGGAGTAGTTCGATTTTGATGTTCTTTTTTATCGGATAGAGTGTATACTTTAAATTTGATCACATTAAAAGTAAAATCCCTCCTAAGAATTAACCTCGTTAAATACTAGTACTCATTAATTCTTTTTTTGTTAATAAAAACTTTTGAACAAAAAATTTGACTGAAGAAAAAAATAACGAAATTCAGAAAATAAAATAAACCTTCTTAGTTTTAATAACTATGCTCCTAGACTCATGTAACTAAATTTAAGTTAGCGTTCGTTGTTTGTTTGGCGCTGACTCAAAATTAGTTAATAATATAGTAAGAGCTTAGTTATTATGACTAAAAAGTTTATTTTATTTTTCGCTTTTAAGTTTCTTTTTTCGGTAGTTTAATTTTTTGTTAAAAGGTTTTTATTAACAAAAAATAATTAATTAATACTCGTAGTTAACGAGAGACAAAAATTCAAATTATGGTGAATGAACACCAATTTCTCAGCATTTTTCAGGCAATGTTCGGCCGGATATTCGGTTGCCGGATATCTGGCTATCCGGCTTATATGGTGGCCGGAAATCCGGTATCCGCCAAACAATTATCCGTTTCATTATTACCCTTACTTTACTTTACTCGAAAACTTTTTATTAAAACAGTTTTCTTGTCAAATTGCTAGGTAACAAGGTTTTTTAACCCACAGAAAATCCGGTAAAATAAAGAGCTCTTGTGTAATTACAGTTGAAAGTATGTATGTGCTAACCACATGAGATTTTATTTATATTTTTTGATCTAGTTGTTCGATTTGATTAATCTAATAAAATATCACTTAGCCATTCGGTAATTATTGTTAATCAGGTGTAAACACTACCAGGTTTAAAATTCAAAATGAGAAAATGTAAAAACTGGAAAATCCAATTTTTATAATATTACACAACTCTCTTTGAACAAACCGTTTATCTTTCCCAAAATAATACAAACAAACAGTCGGTGGGCGCAGGGAAGACACATTCAAACTAGATGTTGACATACTTTATCCTTTAAACCAGTATTAAAAAATAAAATCTTTTCCGCGTTGGCGTGAACTTCCTCTCTGTTCTACTTTTATAATCCTGTTTGTGTTTAGGCGGCCATGGCCCTGCAACAGCTGTACGCGTCACCAGAGGACGTGGACCTCTACGTGGGCGGCTTGATGGAGACTCGAGCTCCCGGTGCCATGGTGGGCCCTACGTTCAGAGAAATAATAGGAGATCAATTCGTTCGACTGAGGAAAGGGGACAAGTATTTCTATGATCTGCACCCGACTATCAATCCTGGCGCGTTTACTGCAGGTGAGTAAGAAATAGATTCGCAAGTCTTTATGATTGGGGGTTATGCAGGTAGCGACAAAAATCATTTAAAGTTACTCCTGATTGCCTCGATACTGTCTTGACGGAAGACCTGATTTGTCGGCCAGAAACAGTTATGTTTATTGTTTATCTCGTTATAGTTTCCATCCATAATGTTAAACTATTAATCAGCCTTAAGTGGTAGATTATTTAAAGGCATATCATGGCTTTTTAACATATCTTAGTAAATAAATAAGATAGTAAATTTTAATAAAATCAAAAAAATGTAAAATAATATTACCTACAATGGGACTATAAACTAACTTTTATATATATTCTTTTTTATGAATTACATATTTTTAATGTATAAATACTATTTACATATTGTAAGCCTTTATTTACAACAATTAAAATTAAAATAAATAAAGATATAATTCCTTTGGAGTATTTTACTATTGGAGGAAAACAGATAAAGGAGAGAGCATTAGTTTATATTACTAGCAAGGGGAATGTAACCTGGTGAGGGCAGAGGCATGCAAGCCATGGTTCTGGTTGCAGTGGGGGAAGCGGCTTCACTGTCGCTTGCTAACGCTATCGCCTTTATATTCTTTGCTCCAAGATTTAACTTGATGTTCGAGTAAATAAAATACGAAAGTTTGAGAACAGTGGCGCTGGCAGTAATATAACCTAACCTCAGCACACAATTTTATTCAATAGTTTTTCAATACAGCACAATAAAACAGTGAAATTATATAAGTAATAGAAGCCCAACAAATGTAATCTTAAATACCAACAAACAAAACAAATGAAATGACATTTCGTAGCTCTATTTTAGCCCACAATAGGCGTTGGGCGCGACGGCAGACGCACGATTGCACTTTTCATATTTCTGGCCAATAGCATCAATGCGAGTACCTGTGACGCCAAAATATGTTCAATTCGTTGTATCGCTTTACTGCAGAATATTTAAAAAAAAAAACTTTACTACTAATTATTCCGTAAGTGTTACACTATTTTGATATAAATTTGTCATATTTCGTTTATAGTTTATGCGCCCATTTTTAATTGAAACATTTTTCTATATGTTTTATGTCAGCAGATTAAAAAACAGTGTTCGTGGTATTCTACCGGTCAATACCTTTAGGTCAAATGAAATTTCTATCTCAGTGATTTTTGTTAATTTATTATTATTGTAGTAGTTGTTATTTTTCCTTAAAATATTATTAAAAATGACAGAAGTTTTATAAGATTCTGGGCGCATATGAGAAATAAATGGTACATTACGTTTGTTCCAGTTTGGCAACTTATATGACATTTTCTTCTTCAACTGCGTTATAATTTTAAGAAGTCATTCAAACGTTTTTCTTTTGATGTATCTAAAATGAACTGCTTCTAAAATACCTTCTACTAATTTCTATGGTGAAATGAAGTATAGGTTGAAAAATCGATATGCATACCCTGACAAAAATGTGTTTTACTTTATCCACTTCACTACTTAACGAGTGGCATTGTCGATTGCTTGTACATTCCCAGTAAAAGGTCATTACTGTAACACGAAGAAATAATATTTGAATTCATTATTGAAAATATTCTGTAGAAATTTAGCAATTTTATAAATCAGAAATGAATTTAATTATATCTGGTATTGTTCTAATTTGAATAATATTTAATTTCAGGATGCAAAATAACATCTCACACTGGATATTAATTTGTCAACCTAGACTGATAAAATTGTTTTCTTAGAACAAACAGATTCCTCTTAAATGAAGAGAAAAATTAATTTAAATCGTGCCAATCAAATTCCGTTTTCATAGAAAACTTTAGTAGGTTTAATAAATATTCTTGTATGAAAACTAATTTAGTTTTGACGGAACATATCAAAGAATTCAACTGAAACTCACTATGGGATGAAGTAGTTTGAAAAAGAGTAGTTTTAATTCAGAATTTTATCGTTTAAAATAAAAGCGTTTTGTTTAAAATTAAAACGACTTACTACATATACGATATATGAATTAATTTTAAAACTGCATAGACTTTTAGAAGGAAAATTATCAGAGTTTAAGATTGATTTTTTATTATATTTATAACCTGCGCAATAAGTTGTAAAGTTCGGAAAATCTCGGATGAATTTAAGTCATTCAAAAGAATGTATAAACAAATTTTTCGTCTAATCTTTTTCTTTATATTATTATTATATGATTTAGTTATTCTTACATTTTTGTTCATAAGTTTTGTTCATCTATTAACACACATATGTTATACGAGAAAATGGTCAAAACGGATTTAATTTTCATGAAATTCTTGCCATCAATTTTATTCACGATTCCTATACTTTCTTTACTACATACAAGAAAGTAAAAGCAAAAAATAAAATTCTGTTGTGTAACTTCTTATTTCGTATTATTTTCAGAACAACTTCGAGAAATAAAGCGAGCATCACTTTCAAGAATTATATGTGATAACAGTGATGGAATCTTGTTGGCCAAGCAAGCAATCAATCCTTTCAGGAGACCTGGATTGTATGGGTTAGTCTTCACATAAATTCAATATTTTTAGTATTAGAGATTAAGTAGATGTTTTTTGTAATTAATATAATTTCTTGGAATACTTTTATTTGTATGAAATGTTCTCAATCTATTATTAATTAAAGTTATTAATAATATAGGAACTTATATACACAAATTGTAATAATAATATCTTGTTTGTTTCAGAAATGAACTTCATGATTGTAAAAGTCCAGCAATTCCCCATCTAAATTTAATACATTGGCAAGAGAAATTGTAAAATAGAACATACATTTCAATATTTTGTTATTATGTGTAATAAATTTTATTCCTAAAATAGTTTTAATTTATGAAAAATACAAATACAATATTATATTTTAAGTTACGATTCTTATTTCAATGATTTATCATTTTTCTCATTATAAATGTACCAGGCATGTTCGATTTACTGTTTTGATATTTGCCTAATATAATATCCTGAAATATTTAATTCATAAATATCAACAGATACTTTAATATAAATTAAGAATGTACGCTATACCATTAATTTTTTTTTGCAATTTGTATTTCCATGATGAAAATTCTGATTTGAATAAAAAAAGATAAGATATTGTGTTGTTAGGAGACACGCATGAAATTTTAAAATCAGTGAAAGTTTGTTTTTTACATACTTTAATGTTATTTGTTTCGTATCATATAATATAAAATATATTTTGCTTAAAATTTTTAAAAGAAATTAATTTTTTAATGTTTATAATTTAAACTGCAGCTGACCACTGTGCATAGAATGTCGAGTTTACACGAAGAATATGTGACGTCACATTCTTAGTTGTCATGTATGACAGTTAAATCTGTATTTACGTTAAAATAAGTTGTGCTTAAATAGTTTATTATAAATATATAATGGGGGAGACTGGATTTGTCAAGGTATAAAGCAATAATTTGCCAAATATCGACTGCTTTTATGCCTATGGAATTTATTAAAAATAATAATAGTTTTTGGGTGGAAGAAATTCTTGGTATTAAAGCACAAGTTGTAAGTATAAATTATATTAACACGTTGACTAGGTTATCGGTCTCTGGAGACCGAAGGAATACTTTCGGTAAAACTATAGTATACGGTCTATCGTGTTTTTTGGAGTGACATGCATCCAGTGGCACCAAAACTATAGGTTTTCTTCTTGCTTTTTTAAATTGTTTTTCTATAACCATATCCTGTAACAATATACGCTAAATAGGCAGAAAAACACATTAAATCATATCAATCCCTACTACCTAGAGTCCTCAGTTCGAATCCCACAGCTGACAGATGCCAATTTAAATTTACCCCTGTGGTTCCTCATCCACTAACAGCTTTGGGAGCTATGACGGCCGGTAACCGCATTTCATACGTAAAAATATATCACCTTCCGAGATCTGCGTAAGCAGAGTGCCACACCCATAATGGCTAAATGGCATGATGATATATTTATTTTATTTTTTTATTTTACCTAGAGAATTAAATAATATTTTTATAATATCACCTTTGTATACAAATAAACCTTTAAACACATGAAAACATACGAAAACAGCATGGTATACTGTATACAAGCACATGTTCTATGCGAATTAGGAATGTGAAATCACGACAGATAACGGCACACTGTACCATCGATTTTGTGCGTTTTTTGAAACTAGTTTTTAAAATATTAATATTTACTCCTTTAGTATAAACAAATTAATTTCTAAATAGTTTTATATACGGGAAGTATAAAGTTCACTATAAAATTTTATTTGAAAATTGTACATCTCCCCTATTGTTATTTACTACTGGATATTAAGGTTAGAAATTGATTAAATTTTAAATAAAGAATGTTATTCTATCAATTCTATTTCGTGTTCCAAACACATGTATTGATTTAATTAAAATATATTTAAAGATAAATTCAATTAATTTTGAAATAATATAGTGGTCGTAGAAAAAGTTAGTATACAACTCGCATGGAATGTCGATTTCATACTCGTTGGAAATGAGTACCATTCCATGCTCGTTGTACAATATACAATAGTAAATTGGTCACACGGGAAAATACTGCGCAATTATTCCACACGACTGTGGGAAATAAATAATTTTTAAGCTTTGTTTAATATGGAGAAATTGTAATTTTCAGTAGTGATCGTAGAAAAAAGATATTTTTTATTGTATATTTAATTTTTGACAGCAAACACCAACATGAAAAATAATAAATGATAATATAATAATAGCTATTTATGTATCAAGGCACAGGAGTTTTTTTATTCCCAAATATGTAATTTATTTGCCGAGTAAAATATACCATATGAGTGATAAAAAGTAACTTCAGTGACGCGATACATATTAAATTTTATGTGAAATATGAAATTAGAGAAATCTTAAAAAGACATATTATATAGGTCAAGTTTACACATCTGTTAGTTGCCAATTGGAACTTGCACTCAGTGTTGCTAACCTCGTACATGGAAGTTATCGTAAATAGCACTCAAAATTATGTGATCGTTCGTTCTTCTTGCACATTATTGCTTCATTTTACGTTCAAATACTCTGTCGTACATCCTACACCTGCCGAAATTATCCTACTTGTGCAATAATTATCGTCCGGTTGTCAACACTGCGTTACTCAAAATCGTAGTATAATGCAGGGGTGGGCAACCTCCGGCCCGCGGGCCAAACCCGGCCCACGTAAAGTTCCAATCCGGCCCGCGAGATCTTTAGAAGAAATAAAAATATTTTCAAAAACAAAAATTTTAAATTAGGTTAGTACCCAACATAAAGAAAATGGGAGATTTACAGTTTAATTTTCGATATAATTCGTCTAGTATAAATTAAGAAATAAATATAGTACTTAGTTAATTTTGTTTTATTATTGTTTTTTATATTTAAAAAAAATTATAAGTAACAAAAATGTGTCAATTAACAACTACGGCCCGCGTACGAAACGTAAATCCTATTCTGGCCCCTGTTATACAAAAGGTTGCCCACCCCTGGTATAATGTATTACTTTGGAGTCGCTTTCAAAATATAGTGTTTTGTATTGTTGATTTCAAATAAATAAATTAACGTATGTTCTTGTAATTGTAATTTTATGCGATACTACTACCTAAATGCTTTCATGTTTTAACAAATAAATTTAAAAATTAATATAATCGTCTACTCCTCAGTAATTTTTATTATCATAATTCATTATCTGTATATTTTTTTTTTTTATTATTATTATGAGGATGAGAGGCGGACTAACTACTATGGTCATATGCCGCCTCATGAGTAGATGAATATGAATTTATATGAACAACACAAACGGCCATGCTCTTCAGTGGGATTCGAACCCACGACCTCTGGTGTGCTAGGCTAGTGACTGTATATTTTTATATATTTACTTGTTTCATAGACAGTTTTCGTTTTTTGAAAACATTTACTTCTGTTGAAGTCTAAAAGCGTTAGATGGCTCTGGATGTATTTTGTTACTTCTCAGTTCCATTTACCAACCTGTTGGGATCTTAGTTCTCGCTGGTGCAGACAGTCGGTGCCACTGCCTCACAGCAGTTGGAGGTTTACACTACGTTAATGAGTTCCAATCTAAAAAGAAAGAAACGCGTCCGTAGTTACCAATTGATTGGATTGGCTGGTTTCTGTGACTTAATAACTTAGTTATTATTCTGTATTAGACTGTATTTTATGAAACACTGGCAGTTCACTGTTTTTATATAGGTACCTACTTATGGACAAAATTATCGAATATTTAATTATGATGAATCAAAGAAAAAGTTAAGATGGTTTTAGTTAACAAAATAAAATTTGCAGTCTCTGATGTTATTAATACGTAGTATTATTCAGGGAGTAATTTCCAACGAACGTATTTTATATAAAATAAATAAAATAAATAAATATATCATCACGCCTTTTACCCATTACGGGTGTGGCACTCTGCTTACGCAGATCTCGGTAAGTGATATATTTTTTCGTATGAAGTGCGGTTACCAGCCGTCAAATCATAGCCCCCAAGGATGTTAGTGGAGGAGGAACCACAGGGGTAAATTTAAATTTGTAACTGTCGGCAGTGGGATTCGAACTGAGGATCTCACGATCCACAGTCCGACACGTTACCTCGGAGCTATTTACCCCATTCAGAGAAAAAAAAATGCTTTATTATGAATGTACAAATACGATAACGAGTAAGTATGATTAAACCATTATTAAATTTAGAAAATTGAAATAAATCAAATGTGATATTTTCAAGTTTGGATTACATTCAAAACAATACATAATTATAATTAATTGTATAGGTATAACTAAATATATTCCTAAAAAGTTTGAAATTCCAAAAAATTAAAAAAAGTTACTTACCTTAGTATTTATACGTGTACTTGTACTTAAAAATTGGGTATTTTTAAAATTTTGGTACTTTGTAGGTATTACTCCACTGCTAATACTTATAATTGTAATAATTATTCTTGAATATTTTACAACACAAGGGGCCAACATCTAAAAAAGTGTAGATCAAAATAAAAACTCAGCATTTTTCGACAATTTAATTCCACTTTCAGATGGCATTACTTCTTATCTATTGATTAGTATGATAAAAACGCGTTACCATTTTGAAAGTTTGATTTTTAAACTTTCGAATCGTCAAAGAATCATCTAAAAATGTCCGAAATTGCAAAAGATATGAATTTTGTATATCCCCTAATAGCAAAAATACATTTTTTGCCGATTGACATTAAAGATGACACTTCACGGACTGCTTACAGTCTTTCAAGTGTCACTTATATGTCTAGCCTGTAAAAATACTTTATATAACAACCGCTCCACAAACGCATAGCAACCGTCAATAAATACATAGTAAACGTTCAACGTTCAACACATACATGTCAACGAAATTTGACATCGTTAACCTTCAAAATATTTATATAAAATAATCACTAAATTAATATTAATTCCAAATCGGCAACATTCATTACCTCGGCTTCGCCTCGTCAATGAAACGGCAGCCCCTGCTATAAATATGGTATTTTGATACCTAGTTAAACAAATAACTATTTTTTCAAAACTTCAATATTGATTTTTAAAAATCCTGATAAGCAGTTTGAAGTACTTGAAAGGGAAAAAATCTACTTTTTCGGACAAATGGTCTTGCTCATGTGTGATGACACAAATTTAAATTTGTTACACGGTGAATCAATGCATTAAACTGTGCATTTTTATTTTTATATATACTTTGTATATGTTTTTGTATATTTTCCTGGCCTCTTAGTAGGCCTTAATCTGTCAGGCAATGGAGGTATATTAAATAAATAAATAAATGAATGTAATTGTCGAAAAAATGTGATATTTTTTTTTTATTTTAAGAATAAACTTTCCTAATCTGCAATTAAAAACAGGTGGTCCCATTTAAGATGTTGCCCCCCACCCCCTCAGAAGTGCTGTCAGGTGGGGTTTAATTTTTATAAATTCAGTGGTCTCTTTAAAAATATTAACTTTTCATCTGGTACGTATTTTTCTTATAATGCATGTTTATCTCGATTTGTCTAGTTAAATGTTACACCGGGTATATATTTGATTTTCCCATTTGAATAGTGTCATCTATTAAATATTTCTTTTCATTTTTTCTGAATATTATATTTTTTAATATGTAAGCTTCTTGACTGGGATTATATTAAAATAAAAACAATTTCTGGATTGCAGTCACAAATATAAAATCTTTTAAGTACGATATTTCATGTGTGTTAAGAACGATGTCCGTTTTTAATTATTTATTATTTTAAAATGTTTTTATTGACAAATTTTATTTTTAATGTTTGACTTTCGCCTCCTGAAGAAGACCCAGATGGCGTAGAAACCGGTAGAGGTCGAAATAAAGATTTTATATTTGTGACTGCAATCCAGAAATTGTTATTATTTTATTATATTTTTTGTTTCTATAAATTGATGTATTTGTAGCTTTGAATATTTGTTATTTTTTTACTGTATTTTACATTGTAATAAACTTAATTAAATGGAGCACTTAATTATACATATTTTGGGGTATTTTAAATTAAAGTGTTTTGTGTAAATGAGAGATTGTTGTATTTTCAATTATAATTTACATGTCTCTAAAATTACTTTATTTATAAATACTTGTACATTTATAAAACATATTTCTCTTTGAGAGATAATGAAAATACAACATTTTAAAACTATACATAATATACAATAATTTAAACAGATAGTTATCGATTTATAAATAAATAAAATTGTAAGAATTAAATTTATATTGCATCAACATTATTTTACCAAGCGAACATCTAACATATGATGAAATAATATTTGATAACATTAGTGACGGATTTGGATGTAGGCACCAGCTGAAGAAGAGATTTCAGAACTCCAGAACAGTAGGTTTTCTAAACAAACATTAAAACAAGTCATTAATTAGAAAAGATAGGAAAAAAATATAAATAATAAAAATTAAATTAATATAACAATAGCAGTAATGAGAAGTTATAAATTTTATAACAGTACTAATATAAAATTTTTATTCAACACCTCTCAATAAATGCTCTAAAACTATGGTGATTTTAAATAAGGAAAGTAACAGATTACCCTCTAGTGGGTATAATTTGATGAAATAATATTTGATAACATTAGTGACGGATTTGGGTGTAGGCACCAGCAGAACAGGGCTGAAGAAGAGATTTCAGGACTCCAGAAATAATATTTGATAACATTAGTGACGGATTTGGGTGTAGGCACCAGCAGAACAGGGCTGAAGAAGAGATTTCAGGACTCCAGAAATAATATTTGATAACATTAGTGACGGATTTGGGTGTAGGCACCAGCAGAACAGGGCTGAAGAAGAGATTTCAGGACTCCAGAACAGTAGGTTTTCTAAACAAACATTGAAACAAGTCATTAATTAGAAAAGATAGGAAAAAATATAAATAATAAAAATTAAATTAATATAACAATAGCAGTAATGAGAAGTTATAAATTTTATAACAGTACTAAAATAAAAATTTTTATCCAACACCTCTCAATAAATGCTCTAAAACTATGGTGATTTTAAATAAGGAAAGTAACAGATTACCCTCTAGTGGGTATAATTTGATGAAATAATATTTGATAACATTAGTGACGGATTTGGGTTTAGGCACCAGCAGAACAGGGCGGCTGAAGAAGAGATTTCAGGACTCCAGAACAGTAGGTTTTCTAAACAAACATTAAAACAAGTCATTAATTAGAAAAGATAAGAAAAAAATATAAATAATAAAAATTAAATTAATATAACAATAGCAGTAATGAGAAGTTATAAATTTTATAACAGTACTAAAATAAAAATTTTTATCCAACACCTCTCAATAAATGCTCTAAAACTATGGTGATTTTAAATAAGGAAAGTAACAGATTACCCTCTAGTGGGTATAATTTGATGAAATAATATTTGATAACATTAGTGACGGATTTGGGTGTAGGCACCAGCAGAACAGGGCGGCTGAAGAAGAGATTTCAGGACTCCAGAAAAGTAGGTTTTCTAAACAAACATTAAAACAAGTCATTAATTAGAAAAGATAGGAAAAAAATATAAATAATAAAAATTAAATTATTATAACAATAGCAGTAATGAGAAGTTACAAATTTTATAACAGTACTAAAATAAAAATTTTTATCCAACACCTCTCAATAAATGCTCTAAAACTATGGTGATTTTAAACAAGGAAAGTAACAGATTACCCTCTAGTGGGTATAATTTTGAAAAAAGTCACTTGTGATAATTTTTTTATTTATAACAATAATAATAACACACAACACCTTGCTAATCACTTCGATTGTTTTTAATTTAAAAATAAAAAGCATATACCACTGTCAAATATAATTTTTTAAATAAATTTTGAATTTATTAAGAGATGTTGGATAAAACGTTATACTTTACACGTGGGCAACTTGTAAAGTAAATAACTATAGTTGTACAATTATTTTACTCACAGTCATATTAGAGTTAGATGTAAATTTCGAAGATGCTGTAGAAAAACAATTCCAGGTCAATTGTAGCTCTGTGAACAGAAATAAAAATAAAAATTAATGGAAATTTGAATAAAAAACATTAGTTAAATGTGACATTGCATGTTATTTTTGTTTGACGAAATCTGAAACAAAATAAATAGAAAAAGGAAGTAAAATAATACAATGAAAAAATTTTGGTAAATAAACAGACAGCAGACATCATCCATTTAGCACATATTTAAATATCTATTTGAAATTAAATATCCTTTCTAAAAACAATTTTTAATTTTAGAATAATATTTAGATAAATAAAATACGAATATTGAAACATATACGATGCCTATTTGCTATTTCATTTATTTAAAACATTTTTCACAGAAATAATTTAGAAAACTTTGATAGAATAAAATACAGTTAGTCAAACAGTAGCCTAACCCTAATCCATTGCTTATGAAAATGTCAATTCACTTTAAATTTAATTAAATAAAAACAATGTAAATAAATAACTTACACACATATAGCAGACATTGTTCCTGGTTACTCCAATTCCAGCAGAAGATGATTTCAAATTCCTGGCCTTGTTCCCCATATTCTTTAATCACTTTTTATTTATCTAATAATTTAATGTGCAGTATGGCTAATCCTCTGGTGATGTAGTGTATATCATAATAAAATACTTTTCCCTTATTATTCCCTATCCACTAATACCTTTGAGGGGTGTGAATGTCGGTTCATAATCGTGTTTCTCATTTAAGAATATATTACTTACCAAAATCTGAGAAAAAAAAGTGCTACACCCACAATGGGAAAGAGACGTGGTGATATACTTATTTATTTATGCAACGTGTAAATTATTACTGAAATGATTAAAATATTGATCGAGAAACGAGTATACGATTCTTCGGGAATAAAATTTAACGGCGCCCATTCAAGTAAATAACGAATGATACAAATGCTCAGTTGTACAAGTACATCCCGAGTCAAAATTCATTACTGTAAAACACAATAAATAATATTCAACAGTAACGTTGTATTACTGCAACGTTTCAAGAAAGAAAATAGATGTTAATTTATATATTTTTTCTATTATTCTAAATTGAAAAAAAAAAAAAAACTAATTATTAAAGCATATATTTAACCCAGACTGTAAAGGAGACACGAGCTGTCTCCGAAGTTACACTTTTCTAGTTAGGATATCACTTTCTTTTTGTATTTTACCTTTACTCCTGTGGTTGCCATTCTACATCTTTAGGGGCCGCGCCTTGATAACTGGTATAATCGAACTTCACGCGCAATAACATATCACTAAAGCGGGATTTATAATGAAGTAAAGTAGGAAGAAATGCAAGATGCAACGCAGGCGGTGATGCAGAAGTAAAGCAAGAAACTTCGATAGGTAATGGAAGTAATAGTTGCTGCTTGCAGCCAATCACAGTGCGTGTTGCTTCTACAGCTATCAGTTTAAACTTGACGTTTTCGATACAAAAAAAATACAACATTTAAGGTTATGTGATGATATGATGATGAAATAACTGTTTTAATAGTAAATTTATTAAAATTGAGAAATGAAATATCAGTAAAGAATAGAATACTTAGGCGGCGATATTCAGTCCGTTCCATCAAACGACGACGAAAACTAAATGGTTATGGTTATGAACACCTACAATACCCAATTTGAACCACTCGGAATTTATGAATTTACTAGTATTCGCACAGACGGTAATTAACAGCTTAGGCGGCAAACTGTCTAGCCTTTAATGCATACAAAGGCAATAAGCCGAACGGGCAGAAATAAAATATTTTAAGCACCTTTACAAATTGCCAATAGTAGGTACAAACTCAAAACCTGAAAATCTAAATGAATGCAAGTTGTGCTTCGAAATCAGTAGCAGAACACAAACATATATGAAATGTAGCTTTATACAATATAGTTTGAAATATTGCATTCTGATTGGTCAGAGGTAGAAAATTAACGCAATAAGTTTTAAGTTGCCCAACTTTTGCGTTGCGTTGCTTCTGCGTCTCTGCGTTGCGCTTTGTTATACAGCGGAAGATGCACTCCCGCATATTTATCTTTTGCGTTACTTTACTTCAACCGCGTTACTTTTTGCGCTACTTCATAATAAATCCCGCTTTTAAGTGAGATCTGCGAAAGCAGAGTGGAACATCAAAAACTGTTAAATGGCTTAATGATATATTTCATTATTTACTAACTTTATTTGTATTCTTCCTTATTGAAACCTGACTGAGTTATTACCTACAGATGAATCCGAATGAAAAATGTTTGGTTTATTATAAGAAAAATAAAAATTTAACTAAAGTATTTGAAGATATTGAATTATATCAGTATGCAGGAAAGTATTTTATTTTATTATATCTACATAGTGTTAACAATACTATACAAAAGTTAGATGATTATTATAATTTCCAGTATAGTACAATGATTGGAGATCTTAAATGCTTATAATATTTTAATATTTCTTTTTTGCCTTTATAGTGTGTTACAAAATTTTCGTACATTTAGTAAACACCAAGATGTATCTCGTTTTACAAAAGTCTTTTCCAACACGTATAAATAAATAATAAATACTTTGTGCGTACATTAATTTCAATAAATAATTGTTTGTTTGAAACAAAAATGAATTAAAATGATGGTAAAATTTTACCATATTTTAAACTGTTGTTCATTATTGCTAAAATCAGTGTTTATTTATGTAAAATATTGATCCAATATTTATAAAATAAACAATGTTACATTTTAGGTAAAGGATTTTATTTTCATTTGATTACAAATATTTATTAGTAAGTTATTAGGTAATATATTTGTCATGATGAACAGAAGTTTGCAATGAAATTAAAAAGTATATCATACGAATACACGTTGACAATATTCCAGCCTCTACTGTCAATATGAATTCGTGAACATTGTAGTAGTAAACGACAATACAATGGCTCTATTTACCACATTTCACAATAACAAATGAAACAGATGTTAACAAACAAAATAACTGAAGCTCAGAAACAATTGGATGTCTATTTTCGTTTGGATAGGTGCTGTCATTGTTGATTTTACTTCAGTTTTTCAGCGTTTTTCTTCTATAGAAATAGTTGTCAGTTATTGGAATTTTCGAAAAATATTTATTTGCTCACCATAAGTTTGTACAATCTCAGCTTCTGACCAAAAGATGCAGGGGGTTCTTCCAAAAGGACTACTTCATCGTTTTCGTCTTCCGGTTGGGAATCTGAATTCATGTCTTCGGTTTCTTCGATAGTCCTGAAAAATAAAATATATTTCATGTCAAATAAGAAGAATTAATTAGAAATTATACTTGTATAGATAATTTCAATTTTTTTTATTAATTATTAATTTTTAGGGGATACTCATAAAAATTATTCACAAAGTAAGATTTGGTATAATATAGATGTAAATATTAATATTTCAATTCAATTTGTTAAAATTTTTGAACCGAAATACAAAATATATAATTATTTAGAATAATGGTTTTAAATGTTCATTAATTTGTTCTGTGGGGGAAAATAGGTGCATGGGGATACATATGATTGTGGTACATAAGATCCTCAGTTCGATTCCCGCAGCTGACAAAAAAACATAATCACAGAAAAATTACCCTTATGTTTCTTCTAATTCTAAGAGTCATGATCTGAGAATTGAATCTGTACTTCACAAGACAAATAAATGTAAATGCATGTATACATAATATTCATTTATATTTCTGTTTCTTGATTCTAAAACCATCATAACTTATGTGGAAATAAGAATATTTTTTATTACACTGTTCTTCACTCTTTATCTGATTTTTTTTTAAATCCATTTTAAATTTGCTTTTTATTCATACCTAGGAAACAATTGAGGAACAAATTATTTCTTGTTAGATGCAAACTTTAATTCTGAAACATATTTATGTTTACACATTGCATCTAGTAATTAGGAAACAAACTATCGTCAAATGAAACATTTTCCCATGTACAATGTATATAAATATAAAATAATAAACCTGAATTTGATCGGTAAGTAATAACACATGATAAATATTTGACATATAGAATAGATGTTTCAGTTATTAGTTCTTCTCAGAGCAACTAAGAATATTGAAATATACTATTCGATGTTTAATTTAGTTTTTCTTAAAATTGGAAGTACTCGTAGATTAAGAAAATTACAATATTGAAATATGAGTTACTTTGTGCCGCGTATTTTACGGCTTCGAGTCAAGGACCTACAGACATTTTACTGACGATTTATAAATTTTTAATTTTTTTTGAAAACATTAATAATAATAAAAATTAATTTAAAGTCAAATCTGATATTCTATAGTAGTGCATTTCTCTCGTTTCAAAGGGAATAGAATGTTTAAACGTTTTCGTGACTACGTTTCTAAGGTTACAGAACATTTTAGTGACTAGTCAGAAAAATACTATTTCCGCTCCGGTTTCAGAAAAAATATATGTTTCATAGGGCCTGCTATCGCACTCGTCCTTTATAAAACTTGGACTCATGCATTAACAACGTTAACAGATTGCCTTATGGAACTTGTTTTTTAATATACTATTTGCCAATCTCGGTGGCGTAGTGGCTATGGGGTTCGAATCCCACTGAAGAGCATGGTCGTTTATGTTGCTCATAAACATTCACAATCATCCATTCATGAGGCGGCATATTACCAGATTTGTTAGTCCGCTTCCCATCTTCATAAATATATATATATATATATATATATATATATATATATATATATATATATATATATATATATATATATATATATACTATTATTCATTTGATTTTGTTATACGAGTAGCTGTTATTATATTTGAAATAAATGGAATGTTTTTTTAAGCGGTCTTAACTGCTGATATTACCTATATATCGCTTCGGTACCTCGGTGATGTGATAATGGCACGCAGTGTGCGCAGTGTATGGGTTTTCGCAAAGCGGTCAACCATCCAACTACTGGACCGCAAGCAGTGATGCTTAACTTGCGTCATCGAGTGAATCGGTTTCCACGCTACTTGCCATGACCGTTCCCAAAAAATGCAATTTATTGTTTTATATGTCTATTATATTTGCTCTTCTGGTTTTGCAAATTCAGAGTGTATCATGAAACTTAAAATTTTGAAGGTTTGTGGCATTCTCGTTTGAATATACAGGTGGGCCATTTTAAGTTGCGTTAAGGAATATCTCGGAAACGAAGCATCGGATGAAAAATCCAAAAAACACGACTAAAATATTTTCGAGGGGGACATCCCATGACACCAAATTCAACCCCCCCACCGCAACTCTGGGGGTGGGGCGGGGGTAAGTTTGAAATCTTAAATGGGAACCCCAATATTTTTTTACAGATTCGCATTCTACGTAAAAAACGGAATTCAGTGACATCAAAATTTTCACCCCTGCCTTCCTCCCCCGTGCCAGTGGGGCGGCGGGAAAATTTGAAATGGAAACGGCAACACCCACTTTTTCTCGAAGATTCGATCCAATTCTCGAGTCCCCTCGCCTCTAACCAACGGGGTGCACGGCACTGGCACGGGGGAGGGGGGCAGGGGCACAAATTTTGATGTTACTGAATTTAGTTTTTCACGCCGAATGCGAATCTGTAAAAGAATTTGGGGTTCCGATTTAAGTTTTCATACTCACCCCCACCCCACCTTCCAGGGTCGGGGTGGAGGCAGGGGTGAAAATTTTGATGGTACTGCATGTAGTTGTTAACGTAGAATGCGAATCTTTGAGAAAAAGTGGGTGTTCCCGTAACCAATTTGAAAGTTTCCCACCACCCAACTGGCCCGGAGGGGGGGGGGTTGGCGGGGGCAAAAATTTTGATGTCACTGAATTCCGTTTTTCACGTAGGATGCGAATCTGCAAAAAAAATTTGGGGTTCCCATTTAAGATTTCAAACTTACCCCCGCCCCACCCCACCAGGGTTGGGGCGGGGGGGGGGTTGAATTTGGTGTCATGGGATGTCCCCCTCGAAAATATTTTAGTCGTGTTTTTTGGATTTTTCATCCGATGCTTCGTTTCCGAGATATTCCTGAACGCAACTTAAAACGGCACCCTGTATGAACGCATAATAAAATAAAAAGTAAATAGTCGTTATAAATTTTAATAAGTTTTCTAATATGATAATTTATAGTACCTAATATAGCAGAACCGATTTTATATTTTTTACATATCCATAGATAGTATACATAGAAGTTTTTTGTTGATCCAAAAATCGATTTGCTTGCAGTCTGCATATACGACTACGACTATTTAAATTAATTGAAAGCAAGTTATACTCATTCGAACATTAAGATTGCATTTAAATTTTTCCGACGTTGAAATACACTCGATAACAAAATATTAAGTAAGTTAGGTATAATTTAAATTGCTAATTTAATATAATATTTAAAATGGGAAAGGGTTATGGGTATTTATTTATTAATGCATAAATAAAATTAGTGATTATTTTTGGTTCAGGCTGGAGCGTTCCAATAGTGAATTTCGAGCACAGAAGTAGAAATAAACAAACAATACTTTTGAACTTCAGTGTACTAGCAAACGTCTGCGACATGGAGAAGCAACAAGCAGTTATGTGAAGTGTGTGCGTTCGAAAATTGACTTCTAAAGATGTAAATAAACCATCTGTAGTGGCTTCAACGCGGTTGCATGAGGAAATAGAAGCGGTTAATGCTATGGATTCTTTACTTTAACCAGGACCGGTTCAGAGAAATTGCGCGAGAATATTGACATGTTAGGTTAAATATTAAGGTATACGCTCGTGTGCATTTTGTAAGAGAAAAATGCAAAAAACCCAAGGCAGGACTTGAATGTGTGGTTTTAATACGCAGAAAAATAAATACAAAATAAATTGAAAAAATTGCTGCCGATATTGATGGCGTAGGGGCTATGTCAGTAGCGTAGCACATCAGGGGTCGTGGGTTTGAATCCCACCGAACAGCATGGTCATTTGTAATTTGTGTTGTTTATATAAATTCAAAATGTTCCATTCATTAGGCGGCATATGATCATAAACAATCGTAGGTACTCTAAATACAGGGTGAGTTTTTTTAAAACAACCAATCAGTTTTGCTGACTAATTAATAACTTAAAAAATACACAGGCTTATACAGCAAGGAGGGAGATATAATTGTATGATTGACAAAATAAAATTATAAGGGGGATATTGCGCAGAGGAATGAAAAAGTTATTTCTTTTTATTAAAATGGATAGCCCGAAATTTTTTTTTCAAGGATGTATATCCTATACCTAAAATTACAAAGTGCAAAAAACATAAACATATTTCAGATTGAAAATAGAACTTCAGGTAGGCTGTTGAACAAAACAAAATATTGTTTTTTTTTTATTGATATTCCTGTCAACAATGGCTTCGCATCGTCAACAATTGTTGACAAATTGATTTCAGGAGTTTCCAGACGACGAAGGTAGACCAATATGATTGATTCGACGGAACATTGACGCGGCCAAGGTTCGATTGAAAGTTAAAAGCGCTATTGTAGCCGTACCATAACTTTAACCTACCACAGAAAAAAGCAGAATTAAAGTTAGTCAACTATTAGTTTGATCCTAACCCTTAATTTGCCTTCATCAGCCGCGGGCCAGTATGCAAATAGCGTAAACCAAAGTATAAAGTTTATTATGTACATGGTCAGTTTCACACTTCAATAACCATAGATGATTTTTGCAATAGCAATAAGTATCAAATAAATATTGTAGCCAATAGTATTCTACAATTTTTTGAATGTAACAAAATGCTTTAACCTAAACAACTGTTAAACGTCACAAATAGAAAAAAGTTTCAAATAAGAATTGTAGCTAATATTATTTTACATTATTATGACAAAATTTACTTTAACTCAATTATTTATTTTATTGTTAAAAAGCTGAGGGTTGTAAATCTTAAGTGGCCCTAAAAGAACAGTAATCAGCAGTTCTAAACAAGTTAAAATTCGCAGATGTCTGCTTATCACTGCGAATTAAATAATATTGAACTTATTTAAAGTTAGACAAAAAGGTTTATTGCTTCTAATAATGCAAATTTTAAGGAAAATAATGTTAAACATTTATTAAATGAAGCTTGAAGCATATTTGAATATCCAATAAAAAAATACAAAAATTATACTAAACTCATAATAATTAAAGAAAAAAGATTTTGAGAAGCTGATCATATGTTAGAGTTAGATGATATCGAACCCCTAATTTCTGATCAAAATGATGATAATGAAAGTGGTGAAGAATATTTTCAATAAGGTGTGTTCGGGTTTAGGTAGAACTATAGAGTTATGTAGATATTCTCGTCCGCCATTTAAGCCCCAAGTTCCATAAATAACAAATTTTACATGTATTTCTTTCTTTTTCAAAGTAACTCGATTACAATAACTTGTTTCATTTTTGGAACTTGGGACCAAAGTGGTGGACGAAAATACTCATAGTACCTTAGTTTAGGTACCGTTGCTATTACCATATTTCGGGACTCAGTTTATATGATAAGAATGGTACGTTATGTGTTATAATTTAATGTTTCTTTTATGAAACTATATGTCCTTTTAAAAAGTCTTAATTAATATTCATTAAGCCACAATGTTTTTTTTTTAATTTAATTTTGACGTCAGTGTTGTTGTGTGTTGTGGATTTGGGTTATTTGGTTACAAATTCAAAATGAAACAAAATTCTTCAAATTAGGTGCCAACCATTTGATACTTCGACAATCTAACAGCTCAATAATAAGAAAAGTACAAATAATTTGGAAAGAATAGATATGTGAGAGAGAATCTTAAGCAGAGAAACATACAACACTCACAACTTCTATGTTTTAAAAGTCAAAAATCTTAATAATTAATAATATTTTTTAAACTTCTGTTATATCTATTGCGATGTTTTTGGGTCTAGTTATAAATATACATAATTTATTTGCCATTTTGTAACTGTAATGAAGGATCTCATTGGTACTTTATTGTTATTGTTTTGTTTTGCAATAATAATTATAAATGTGTTTATACTTTTTTTTATTACCAAGATAGGAGGCCGATTAACTACTATAGTCATATGCCACCTCATGAGTGAATGATAATGAATTTAGGTGAATACAAACGACCATGCTCTTCAGTGAGATTCGAACCCCCGACCTCTGGCGTACTAGACTAGTGGCATAGCCACTACGCCACCAAAATCGGCAAATTCTATATTTATAATAATTATTATTATTTTTATCAAACCTATTATGTGTATTTATTTGTATTATTCATCATTAATGGTCAATTACATTAAAATCTGTTAGTGGAATATTTTAAAAATATATATAGAAATGAAAAATAACATAATCCGACTCTGTATTTTCTTTCCTTGTCTTTCCGTGTATGGGAAACATTTAGCAATACAATATACCTTCCTGTTGTATTCCAAAACTTGTGATATTCGGTATACTTTATGGATATACTAGTCGCGCTAAGAATTAAATAAATAAATGGTGCTAATAGTCTTTGGCTTAAAATGGTTAGTAATTGTTGTTATCTTAAATGTTACAGGGTATTAAAATAAATTTCATTCCCACGCACTTGTATTATAATAAATAATCCAAATTAAATAAATAAAAATGGTACAATGTTACTACCTACTTATTTTAGATTTAAAGTATTCAGTTTCAATTATAATATATCAATATTTAACTTACAAATGGACAACAAAATTATAATTTTATCATATTGTAATAATGAAATATTTTGTTTTAAAAGAAAGAATAAATACTATGTATTTGTTATTTCAATTATGTGTTGAAGTGAATTAAATTTACAATAAGCTCTCCGTGTATTATTAAAATTATATGGTAATATTTTAAAGCAACTATTTATTTTCCTATATTAATTTAACTTTAATTTGATAGGTAGATAAATAATATTAAAAATTAAAATTTAATTACAGTAAATTAAATAAAAATATTATGAACTTTTAAGTACACAAACACAATATTATGTTTTAATATTACAAAATGACAGTTTCGCTATCATAGAAAAGGTCGAGTGAAATGCATTCTGCAAACAGTTGTAATAATATTTTTGTTACGACTGCATGTAGCTGCTTTTACATCTAATATATCACACATGTGTGACAAGCATTTTAATTATTTAAATTGATACCCAGGATCATAACTTATATTAGATTGTAAAATAAATAATTCAATGCATCGCTAGAACGCCACACATGCTTCTCTGTAACTAAATTACTATATTATCTAGGTATCTCTATGCATGTTCTCTGTATATTTGTACTTTGGGAGCTATCATGCGTGATCTTGATTTTGTACTGCGATAATTTTATTTACAGTTTAATTATCTACGTTCGCTTTTCATTTAAAGTAAGACATTATTTTAACCTGCCGCCACATATGTCTGGGGGTATTATGTCGAGTTGATTATTTTTTGACGTTTCTCTAAACCAATGAAATGCTTTATTGTATGTCACGTGTCTGCGTTTTGACCAATCCTGTCATTATTATACTGAGAATAATGCTCTTGTGATTATTCCCGGCAATTTTCTCTGTAGCTTTTTTGTTTTTGTTAACAGATGTCAAATGTCAGATAGTTATCATCAACACAAGTAAAAATGAGCAAAGAAGATAGATTTAGAGGCGCGTCTGATGATGAAATCTAAAAATAATCTAATTAAATATAACTCGAGAGTTCAATAAATTAGAAAATAATTCTCCATATCTTTCTCAAACTTGTCGCCATTTGGCAATAGCCACTCAAGCCCAACGGGCTTTCGTGGCTATTGCCTGGCAACAAGTTTTCGAAAGATCTGTCAAATTATTTTCAATTTATTCTCACTCTCTTGTTATATTATTACTGAAAATTTTCAACAAATAATTACCTAAGTTTTGGTTTCCCTAGAATACGTCGATACTACTTTAACAATGATGCATCTATGCTACGATTTGTTCCCTCAAAAAAATTAGAATTCAATTAATCAAAGAATCTATTAACAAAAAATCTAATGTAGGCAACAACAATTTTTACTTAAAACTTTTGTTTCTGTGTTTGTATATGGGAGATTTAGTTCTTTTCTTATCCCACATCAACTAAAGTTCCGACTGTTTTAAGTTATCAATTCGAATTTGAAAAAGGAAAGTAGGAATAGTTTTAAAAATTCAATGGTGGGATTTTAGTCAATAAGCACGTTTTAGTTCCTTAGAACTTTTTTTAAATACAGGGTGTTCCATGACTCGACCGACAAACTTGTACCATATATTAAGGGGGTCATTACAATCAAAAAATTTTATATGACCTATAGGTCAATTCCTATTTGTTTCGAAGATTCCGAAGAAATTAAAAAACAAAATGATAACAGAAAATTTATTCATCAATCAATTAAAACAAAATTACAGCAACTGTTAAAAATGAGAACCGCCATTTTCTGAACATACAGCTATCCTTCGAGTCATAAAATGTTGCCTGTTAATAGAATTAGTAGCTTCAACTAGACTGTCACTCAACTCTTCGCGTGTATCTGGTTTACCATTACTATACACACGAGATTTGCGACAATCCCATAGAAAAAAAATCTAAAGGCGACAAGTCGGGTGAGAGCTGTCCAATGTACAGGGTCACCTCGTTCTATCCATCTTTCCGGAAAATTTTCATTACGAAACACCGTCACTTGTCTTTAAAAATATGTTGGTGCACCGTCTTGCTGGAACCACATGCCACGACAAATTTCCAGAGGAATATCTTCCATGTTATTCGGTAATTCTTCTTCCAAAAAGTGAAGGTAAGTTTCTGCACTAAGAGGTCCTTCAAAAAAGTGAGGCCCAATAAGATGATTATTTAAGAAGCCGCACCACACGTTGACGGAAGAAAGTAAAATGCGACATAATGGCTTAAATTAATAACACAGCACAAAAATCATTCAGCATTAACTACGATAGTTTTTTTATCAAAGAAATTCGTCAAGGCTAACTCAATTATCATTTTGTTTTTTAATTTCTTCGATATCTCCGAAACAAATAGGAATTCACCTATAGGTCATATAACATTTCTTGATCGTAATGACCTGCGTAATATATGGTATAAGTTTGTCGGTCGAGTCATGGAACATCCTGTATATCGATAAATAGAGCATTTATGACAATTTTTGTTGTAAAGAAATAGTATTTATCTTCAAACGTCTCAACACTTTTTCCGTCTATGTTACCATTTCAGAACTATAGTATAATTTACAATTTAGTGATTGGAACTACGGTATCTTGTTGTCCATGATAGTTCTACACAAAATTTAAATTATTATGACAGTAACAGTTGATATGAGTAAAATGAGTTTAGCGGGAGATCATGTGCTACAAATTCAGATTTTTTATTCATGTGTGATATATTTTTTGTTGATGGTGGCGAAGACATAAGAAACCTGGAAACATCTAACAGCGGAAGATTCCAACCAAAATAAACTTAGTGTAACGCAAAAAATTCAAAATGCAGAACAAAATATTGCAGAAATTTTGTTAAAAGATGCAAATTCTAATAATTTACAAAGTCTAATCCCCAGTTTGGAAAGTACATTGTCATTTCGAATAACCAACCTTCATATTGGGGGATTCCGATGTTTTCTGTTTAATTTTTCTTTTCATTAGTTTAGGTCACTAGTAATGCAAATATGAAATTTTAAATGAAAAAAAAAAAAATCTTATAAGTGAGGTATGATTATAAAAAAAATATCAAATTTTAAAGAATCAGACTGGGACGTACAACTAGCTTCAGGATAAATAAATAAGCCCATGCTCATGGTTATCATGTTGTCAGAGTCTCACAAGTGGTAGTGGGAACAGGGTTGTTTTGGGTCAAAATCAACTGCATATTGCTTGTCTGGTCCTAACAGGAACGAGCAAAAATTAACTTTTCTGATGTTACTGCCTGTCATAGTTGTAGGGAATGGATAGGGTATTGGGGGTAGAGTCGGGTTCGTTTTGGCTAAAATCGATTTAGTTTTGTTTGTCTTGGGTCGAAAACCGGCCTTATGGACCCTCCTCCTTTAATAGGTATTGAAACTTTTTACCCGTCACCCTCTACATATATAGGATGTAGAATAAAAATGTAGTTTATAGGGTAGGGATTTCAATACTATTATTTTATATTGCTGTAATTTTTTTACCAGTTTTCGTACACTAATTTCACCCCTTCACTTTCATAGTGTAACAAGCGCGTTTTTCTAAATTATTAATTTAGCATTTTGTAGTTCAATAATAGCACTTATACGAATACTGCAGATATCAAGAGTTATAACACAAGTATTGCGTGTTCAGAAAAATTCCATTGATATTTGCAGACACAGCCAATAATGACACGATTAACTTTATCACAATAATTTCTTGCTGTTTGGTGAATCTAGAAAGAGGAGTTCTGTTTTTAAATTCAGAGTAGTTCAGTTGTGCTCTCACGTCCTAGAGCGCTGCAATATGTAGTTAAATTGTAATATCGTTTGTTAAAATTTGGTAACTGTAACTATGAAACATATTTATGAATTCGCGTCAGTTGTAATATTTGTATTTGTTTGGAAATTTGTTGTTTAGTTTTAAACTTTTTAATAATATATTAAAAGAATATTTTCATAGCCCTTGAAGAATGTTTAGTATTTTACACATTTGCAACTAGGCAGAATACTGAACACTGAACAATAGTTCAATTTATACATATATTTATAAATTCTATTCAATATTTGCATTTATACTTTTGCTGTAAAATGAATAAGTAAATAAATAAGTCAGCAATATCAAAAAATAGCTTTGAAATCTCAATACGACACATTTCAATTCTATACTCGGTATGTTGCATGAGGTAAACCTAACGATGATGTGTAATAAAAATTAAATTTGAATAATTAAAATTGAGAGAAAACACTCGGTAAGTTTCAAACAAATTTTTTTATTATTACGATACGTATTTCGGTTTACAAGGCCATCATCAGGTATACAAATGAATTTGTACATTTGTGAAGTTCTTATATATAGTGGAACAAGAAGTAACGGTTCTAAAGGGGATTAAAATACCAAAGATAAGTCGTAGCGACATGTCATAAAAGGATTAAAGTGGGCTAATCAAAGGCGACTAGTATAGTTCTATTTGTTCATTCATAAGAATTTTGTTGTCTTTAATGGCTTTCTGAATTTCCAAAGATTCCAAAAAGTCCATTTTTAATCCCTTTTTACAAACATGTTTAACAGACATATTGTTAATGACTAAATTATGATTATTGTCTAAGCAATGTTTTGCAGCATTGGAGGTGGATCCACTTTAATCCCTTTATGACATGTCGCTACGACTTATCTTTGGTATTTTAATCCCCTTTAGAACCGTTACTTCTTCTTGTTACACTATATATAAGAACTTCACAAATGTACAAATTCATTCGCATACCTGATGATGGTCTTGTAAACCGAAATACGTATCGTAATAATAAAAAATTTTGTTTGAAACTTACCGAGTGTTTTCTCTCAATTTTAATTTTTCAATATGTTTCAACGAGAACCGACAGTGAAATCCATTCATTTTAAATTTGAATAGCAAATCATAGGGTAGTATATTGCACCTAATGCTCTTAGTATCTTTGTTTCTAGTTATAGCCCCCAAAGATGAAACACAAGGGTAAATTTAAAATGGCAACTGTCAGTGGTGGAATTGGAACTGATGTAGATATAATTATTTATTTTCAATATTCGATTTACCAAGTCATTTTTATGAAGAAACGGGTGCGATATAATAAAAATATTATCATAAACAATTATTTTTTAAATACAGCATATGAATGATAATAAAAATACACAGCACTATGAATTTACATTCAATGAATAAAAATATTCCTATAGATTTATAAAACCACAAAATATTAAATGAGTACGACTATTCTAAACGTTAAAAAGACATTAAATTGAAATGCAAAAAATGGAAGAATATGATCAATGAAGTTTTTATTACTAATATTAAAATAAATGCAAAGCTTTCTGTACCTTTTAGCGAAATCCGTGTCAATTTCGCTGTCGTTCTGGATGTGTCTGTCCTGTGAGTTTCTCGTGACCAGGTTATGTTTGTCTCGTTCATCTCTCCAAAGTCTGAGGTCTGCAGGAGCCTGAAACACAACAAAAAGAAATACATTATATATTTAATTTGGTCACATTAATTATTTAATATACAAATACGAATGAAATATGTATGGTTGATTTTTATTTGTCCAGCTCATATCTGCTGAAATATTAGATACAAAAATGTAAAACTTAAGACTTGTCTTACATAATAGTGTAAGTAATTTAAATTAAAATTATAACCAAGTCCTGTCAGTTACACACAACTGTTCTGTCACAAATGATTTTAAATGATTTCGCAAATGCCTTGTAAGCATTACTGTGGCAACGTGTATTGTTTACTTTGTTTACTAACTTGTACAATATTTACAAGGCAGCTGCCAATTAGAAACTTGTAAAGATTCATTTTCAAAGGCAATAGAGGGCTTGGGTAAGTGGTGTTTACAAGTGAGTAACAAGTAAAAGATTTTACAGGCTGTTATCTTAAAACCATAGCAACATACATATTTATTGTGTATATGTTTTAAAAGACTATTTCGATCAAATAGTTTAATGTATTGTGCTGCACGAATCATTAAATGTAAGATTTTTTTTTAATTGTTTATGATTCAATAATCATAAGACATTATATAATGCTCGACAATAACAAGCTTGCTTCGTTCTTTCCTTAGATACTGTGCTTGCCAGTGAACTTCTGAATAATGATCTTGCAATGTAAATTACTATTATATTATATTGCGAAGCGTATCGTGTAGGTAGCTTAGAATAAATATAAATAATAGTCAAGTCAATAATATAAGTAGTTCAAATTCTCAAGGGAGACTTTTGCAATATTATGGATCCACTGAACAGTTTCTTATTTCTGTCATGATTTTTACATCACAGAGTCGAATAATTACCCCAGTTGGGAAAAAAAAAAGAAAATTATATCATTTATTTAATTTTGACTTTTTAAACTGACTTTATTGTATTCATAAAAACACAAATAGTGTTTTACCCACTAACAAAACAAACAAGTACAATTTACTTTCATTAATTTTGAAAAAATATGAAATTCCAAGTAGAATTACTTCGTCTAAATTGAATAAATTATTGTATAAAACAAGTAAAGCAAACATGTATAAAGTATTAATTATTATGAAAAGGATGCGATACTCGACTGATAATGGAAAATGAGGAGAATGACTTGCAAGTCCGTTTTTTATTCTCTTCATAAATTATTATATTCTAAAATCTATTTTTTATTTATGTCAAATTTTTTTTTTATTGGTTTTATTTAGGAGAACTTCTACATCTAGGTAACTAGTTCCCCGGTACAGTGCTGTTACATTTAGTTTTCTAGTGATACATTATATTTTGTTTAGTGTGTTAGTGTCTATTATATGTCAAATTTATTAATATTTATTAGAGAATAAGAATGTTTTATATATCTGTATAGCGATAAACTTGTAACTGTAACTTGTTTTCTTCATACAGTTATAAAACCTTTATGGCCAGGTGTACTGTTACATTTATACTTGTAATGCTATACCACTTTAATGTTTTGTATAGTTTCAGAATAAAATTCAGTATAAAGTAAAAAGTAGTACGTGATACAATGCTGCTGACAATTTACTTTGTTTTAGTTTAAAAGTTAACTTCCTTGCAAAGAATTTCAAAATATAACAACTGATATTTGATCCTGATTATATACACGAAATTTTACAGACAATCTAACGCTAAAATTGAAAAACTAGTTACCATCCGTTATAAAAACTTGTCAGCAGGAATGCACGGTACACGGATAGTAAATTTAAACATAATTGAAATAAAATTTCTCACCTGGACGAGCCTGGACAGATACCACCTCGTGTTGGCGACATGTCCTGGACCATCATCTCGCATTCGGATCAAGCCACCATTGACTCCTCCGCCGTTCCTCTTCCCATGTCCTGCAAAAAACACACATTACGTTATACGTCATTAAGTTACAAGTAGTGTTGATAAAATATCAACTTTTAAAGAAAAAATAAACAGTTTTCGAATTTTTAAGAAAAAAAAAACATTGAGTTAATAGATATTTATCTACGATAGTGTGAAAAATTGATGTTTAACTGTTAGTTTCAAGTTTGTAAAACGGTTGTTTAGTAACACGGTCCCATTAGTCACGGGTTGCCGAACAACGATTGATTAAAATTTTTAAACACGCCAAATTTGCAAAAATTTTGTTATCATGGCAAACTTCTCATTTAATATTGTGATCCTACTTCATAAATTAAAATATTTTTTTAATATTTTTTGGGGTTTTTCATTATATCCTAGATAAAATATTGTACGATACATATACGTAAAGCGTCGTTAGTCACTCAGGGGTCTTAGGGAGCTTGAGCTCAGTACTTGTATCGTAAATAACTATTATGCAACAAGTAAAAAATTTAGGATTTTATGATCGAGACAGTTTAGGGGCCAAGCGAGCATAGCGAATCGAGGCTCAAAAAAGGGCGAGCAATAAAATACTATTGTGTACTGTACATGTTACATGCAATATTTTATTTTCAACTGCATTACAGATTATTTTCCTTCGCTTAAAATGATAATTATATTTGGCACTTGACATTGGTTTGGTTACCAAATTGTTCATTGTTTGGTGTTTTTATTTTATCGAATTAGTCTATAAAGAGCCACTTTACGAACGCTAAGCAATATCATACACATATAAGTGAATATAATACAGTCGAACATAAAAGTATTTGTATTCATTATAAAATATATTAGATTATTATTTACTAAGTATAATGTATTCCATGCTGTCTCATATAATAATAACAAAATAGAAAACATAAATGTGCATTTATTTGATTTAGTCTAATGAAAATTTCCATTACAATATTTCCGAGACGATTTTAAGTTAAAATGTTATTATTATATCAGGTTTTCCATCTGTCTGCATTTTCTTATATTATACGATACTATTAAATATTACCGAATTTTTTTAAAGTTTATTTTACATTAAAGTACTCACGTATATCTGTAGCATAAATTTTTCTACTGGGTTTATTTATATTTTTAAATGGAACACCCTATTTTTCGCAATATATTAAAAGTCTTTTGTTTCTCTTCACAACAGTTGTTATTAATTATAGTCCTAAAATGATCAGTACAGAGACCAGTCATGTATTTCTAAAAAAAAAAAATTATAATCTCTAAATTCTTAAAATAAAAAAATTGAAGCAGATTCCTTTATAACTACCTCGCGAGCACCGATTGAGAGTCACTGTTCTAACAGATGCGGTGACCATGCAACAAGTGGTTCTGGATTGTTCAAATGAATGAGGTTGAAATATTGATTCTGTTTCGATGAATGTTTGATTTGATGTTAATTTGTTTAAAAGAGTTGTAACGACGCAAATTATTAAACGAATTTGTTAATTTCTAAGAGTAAATTTAGAAATTACGTAGGTTAAACCTTAAACGGAAATTAATGGAAATGAGCATGTCTGCAGTACGCTTAGAATTTACGTAATTTGGATTGTTAAATATAAATTTGGTAACTGCAACTAAGTTACCGTTCAATTCACCGTTTTACCATTTAATTAAATATCATTCTTATCATCTTAAAAGTGTTTGTTTGTTTCGTTTGTTAATCCTTTATTACAGTGGTTGGCCAGCAGTGATACAAATCCGTTATAAGTTTATAACAATTTTTTATTTTAAAATTGCATCAAAGAAAAAAGATTTATAAAACATTTTTTTAACACATGTACGGTTATATGTAGATGCTTTACCGACTATTTTTATATTAAATGGAATTTATTATAGGTAAATTGTTACAGAAATATAGTATGTACCACGGCCAGTAAACGATTTAAAACTCGTGTGAAGTTAACAACATTCGTTGTAATCGCTGGCCTTGACGCGTGTACTATTATGTAACAAGATACTAAGAATGAAATATACTGCGTATGCACTATTACGTACGTAATTTTGACGTTTATACGGCGTATCCGCTTTTATATATGTATATTGCAGGCCATTAGAAAATTCAGGCATTTAGTTAAAGCCGAGAGGCCTACAGTTAGACAAATTTTCATTATTTCTACTTAATCAGGCAGTTAGGCGAAAAATCAATTATTTAGTTATTGGACGGACGGCTTTTAGGCCGTTAGGTGTGTAATGATAATACTGTTTTAATGTGGTATGAATGAGTTGGACATGAGAGACCTCGTAGCAAGCGCATCGACACTGGGACCCGAAAAGATAGAGTTGCTAGAACAAACGGTGAGCGGCAAGGGGCGCGTTCAGTGGCGCGGAGTTGATCGCCGGCGCTCGTTTTGGGCGAACTAACATAAAAACGAGTAGAGTAAATGTATATAAAAGGTTCCATTACAAATGTGTACTGTGATTCGAGTATGAGTTCCATTAGAACAAAATCAAATGACACTAAAAAAACATGTTTAGAACAGTCTAAACTTCTCCAACTTGTTTTCGTTCAAGTCACATGATATTACTTTATTAAATGATTCTTTGGACTTTTTCCAAATTGTGTACACAATATTACATTTAACCAATTATTTGAAAAGTTGACAAGTGACATTTGTCAAAAGCGATTGTTTCATTATAGCTCTGAATTAAATTATTATGTAAATACCTAAGTTCTTGTTAATTTATGAGGTGGTAAAAATGCTAAAAGGTAATGGCCGTGGCAGGAAGCGATGATACCGATTCACTCGTTAACGCAATGTAAACACTGGCCGCGGTTTGCTCTTTACGAAAACCCGTACCAGCGAACATTCCGTGCACTTGTCATACCACCGAAAACGATGTGCCAAGGTGCCATATAACCTTAGCAGTTGAGACCGCTTTAACAAATAATAGTAATAAAAAAAAGTTGCTAAAAACTAATTTATAAGAAATAGTTATTATGAATAATTTTTTTTCTAGACTAGTACTATCAGTGGTTAAATTTAATATGATTATTTCTGTTACACCCTGATGTATAGAATTTTATGCTCCATATTCATGTGTGTCAATTAAGCATTGTCACGTTCGGGGAAAATCTTCCAAATGTTTAAATTTGTAATTTAAAATAATGTAGGATTAATGTATCTTATAAATATTAATTATATAATTTGATACTACACTGATTTTGAAATATTGAAATATAAAAAATTAATTAATTAACGGAAGTACCTAATTGTTCTTTGCCTATACTTTAATATACAGATTTTTAGCTGTAATGACCTGGTATTATATCATAAAATTAATCTTTGTTTTATTAATTTCAATGGTGTACTATTTTTTCTTGCAATTGTTACGATTCAAACTACGGATCTCGTAATTCACAGTCGGAAGTGTAATCACTGAGCTATTTACCCCATAAAACAACAACAAATTATTATTATTGTTAGCTATAGCACAATTAGTTGCTATAATTTAGAGTTTTCATGGAAATTGTAGGTAGAAATGATGGTTAAATGTTCGATAAGCTAAATTGAGTAGTAAGTACAAACAATAATTATTCCCTAGGCAAACGTACATCAAATTCTAATGTTCCTCCCATTATATAATTGTAATTTATTTAGGAAACAATTACGACTATTATTTATATAATCTTTCAATCAAATGTTAGTCATTCTAAATATTAGTTTATATAATTTCGGTGAGTAATCTCTTCCAATAGCTAATTTTTGTCTCAATAAAAATCTTTTTATTTGAACAAATACGTTAATCTGTGTGTATTCACAAAGTATATTATTTTTATTTTTGTGGCTATGTTGTATAAATGTATACCATATACAAGTATAGTAACATCGTATTCATAGAAGGCATTAGAGAGAAAAAATTGACAAAGGTTTAATAATATTAGCTTTATGGTAAATGTCCAGTTCAAATTATTTAACCCAACAATATATTGTAAAACAACATTCTTAGGCCAATATTTGTTATTTTATAATTGCCACAGCAAAAATTGGACTTAGTTCACAATTATGTATTTATTATTTTCGTTAAAAAGAATTTTAAATGATGTAATTGTAGTACAAATTAAAATACGAAACTAGTGTATTAAAATTTCATATGTACATAAAGAGCCACTCTACATGGAAAAGAGCAACAATTTTAATAATGTAATTTCAATTACTTTTACAAAGTTCTTAAGCAGAAAAGTTATAAGTACCGTTTATAAAATTCAGTCTATCATCATTTATTAACAGGATATAGTTTCAAGTTACCTGTAAGGGTCTCATTTACGATGTTCAAGTTTTAATATTTCCAAGACGAAGAGAAAAAGACACAAAACAGTTTTCGTTTAAGCATAATTATAAATAGATTTTCTTCGATCACAACTGTAAATTACACTTTCTCCACATTAAACTAAGTTCAGAAATTGTATATTTCGCACAGTCGTGTGGAATAACGTGGACAATTATTCAACACGCAAATGCGGCCAACTTATTAATAATATAATACTGAATGATATTAATATATCAAGTATAATTACATTTATATATCATAAACTTTACATTCAGTTCATATAAATCTTCGATTTCAATATTGAGATTATTAAGAAAATACGTCAATTTTTTTTAAATAAAATATGATATTCGTTTTCATGTTACAATCTATAGATTTACAGTTGGTAACACTGCGCACATCTGCGCTTGCGCCGCCTTCACGTTGTAATCATAAACGTCAAATAGTTTGAGTTTGGGATGTCATTGCTTGTCTCTGAAGAGTAAGAATTATTATCACACGAGTGTGTGTGTCCGTGTGTGTGTCCGTGTGTGTGGTCTGTGCCGATTTTTTCGTCTCGTATAACTCAAATACTATAATACCAAAAAATTAAAATTTTGTGTATTTTTGCTTCTTATATTTATATGAAAAGCTAATTAGATTTTGGATAAAATTAGTCAATCGGAAATAGCAGTTCACTAGAAAAGCCCTTAACAGTGAAAAACCATGGTTAAATTTAATTTTTCATCAATTTATGCTATTTTGAAAATTGTAGAATATTAAATTTTACATCTGTATTGATTACACTAATTTTATTATTAATTTCACTAGATAATTAGATTAGAGATAATAAAATATAAAGAATTAAATTTCATAAACCTTGTATACCATATACACCATGGAAACACTTGTGATTGTGAACTGTGAAGCAGTTTTCTTGGTGAAATACATGTCAAAAAAATATAGGTACGAAAGAAAATTAAATTTCTCAAATATAAATAGAAAATAAATAAATAAGAAGGTATTTTTCTGTATCATCAAATACAATTTTGTATCGTTTAAGAGTTGTATTGAGCGGGTGGTTATGTGCTGGCTGAATTGAGTACAAAATTTACCTCCTGATTCCTTAAAGGCACATGACGCCAATTTTGTTAGCAATAATTCGTTCTTATATTTTTAATTTATGAGATATTATTTTCCAATGACAGAAATGACGTGAAATATTAACAAAAAATAAATCGATAATTGTAATAATATAATACAAAATAAATCGTCTATCTAGAAATTATAGTAACAGCACGTATACTAATAAGTGGTTGGCAAAGAATCAGCCCGTGATTAAGTGTTGGTGAATTACACCGTAAATACTTCGATTAAATTGGAGGGATGCTAATCGCAAAATATGCGCAAAATACGTATCAAATATCAAAGTCAGGAGTGGTCAGCTTTACAATTTGTAATCTGATGGTTGCGGTTCGTCGCTCTGATGAAAGCCCACGGACGGGTCTTAGTGATTCGGGGGTCACATGTCTTGCGGTTGTCTGTGGTAAGACAAAATTTATTTTTATGCTCTTCTAATAAAATACCTAAGCAACGTGCATTCCACGAGATAAGCGTTCGAGAAATTTCGACGAAAATAAAAAGAAATATTATTAACAACAAATAATGAACAATTATTATAATTTGGAGTAAAAGTTAATTAACACTATATTTAAAGACTAAAATAACGAATACAAAAACTTATACACTAACACTTATCACTACTGTAAACAAACACTATTATTTATATGAACTAGCCGAGCGATATTTATTTATAACGACCGAGCGATATATTTATGTTCACAAGTTCTTCATAGCAGGTTCGGAATCAACTGAGTCAACTGACTGACTGACTGACTGACGGCCCCCGGTGATTCGCTCTTTTATATTTCACTTTCCTTGGTTCGAGAAGCTTCGGGAATATTCTTTATTGAGAGGTGAGTGAACTGGTTCAAACAAGTCAACACTGAGTCTATTCAAACGCCGGCGTAAGCCGACAAGTTACAACTTGTCGTTAACGCGTCCGTTACAATCTTTCTCATTAATTTTAAAAAGATATGAGAAATCTTGGCAGCTGTGGAACCTACAAATGTTTGTTGTCACATAATAAATGAGAAGTAAACCATTTTTTTATAATGGGTGTTTTTTTTTTTTTTAGATATAGAATTCTAACATGAAATAATATTAAAAAAATCGTAATAATTGCCATGGGATTGGCTTTTTTTGAAAGATAATTTTATTCTATTAGTGTTTGAATATGATTCCTAAAGATGGACGCCGCGGCTGGCTCGAATATAGCGCAATCTGGAAGTCTAATTTCCGATAACTTTTTGAAACAGCTGGGGCCGTATATTGGCAATAATGCGGTGAATGTTGGATTTCATGTCGTCCATCGACTCCGGTGCATCGGTGTAAACTAGTGACTTCAAATATCCTCTCAGAAAATGATCCAAAGTTTTTAAATCACAAGATTTTGGAGGCCAATCCACACAACAGGTTCCTTGTGTGATATGTACTATGCACTAATCGAATGTGTTCCTTAATAAATCGATTGAGGCACAAGTTGTGTAACATGTTGCGCCGTTTTGTTGAAACCATCACATTAATGCCATTCAATTTGACCAACAAAAAAGTCAATCATGGTAGTCTCCATGGACTGTAACGTTCTGGTCGGTACTATTTTTTTTCTTTTTAAGTAATATGGATTAATGATTCCAAAAGCCCGCAAAGCAAAACAACCAGTGACTTTTTGTTTATGTACCGCCGTCTCAATAATGGCTTGTGAATTTTATTCATCACAAAGGCGGATATTTTGCTTGTTGATTTAGCCATGTAACAAAAAATTAACCTTATCGCTGAATAAAATATTCGAAATAAATTTTCACAATTTGCAAGAGTAGTTCTGGCTTAAGTCTATTTATGGTGAAATGACAAACCAAACAGAACACAAAATAGCTGTCAGCTGCCAAATTGGTTGCCGGTGGAAAAAGTTTTGCCAATTCGAAAAATAAACCTCTAAGAAAAACACCAGTTACATATAAGAAAGCAAAAATTGGTAAGTTTGTAAACATTACAGAGTAAATGTAAACTACTAAACTTGTCAACTTTCCTTCATTAACTCAGTTTTCAGTATAATAATATGGACTGTTCATGTAACAAGAAATAACTGATTTTTATTTTAAACCATAAACTTCAAACAACCCCAATTGCAAGTCCGTCTCGGATTGCTTTGTATACGATGCTACTAGAGACTAACAAGCTGAACAAGCTGGGCGATTGAACAATGGCAGCTTCACAACCGCACATGGGTCCGAGTTCACCCACAGCCAACTCCAATCGCCTTTTACACAAACAACGGAACTTCACACATTATTACTCACTCGCCGTCCGCGTGCATTGCGGTGTTAACTCGCGAAATGTATTGTTTCACCTCTGAACTGAACGCCCCATCGCCGCAGATATTTTAGTAGATTACTTGTTATTATAATTTGTGGTTCAGTTGGTTGCTTTCAGGAAAACAGTTGGGATGTTATTTCGTTATTTGTTTACTTTACGATAAAGGTTTCATCCATAGAGTAATGTAGTTCCTGGCCTAACTTACTGTTATTTCATATGAAAATGTGTCCGTCAACATATCTAAAGCCTTCAATATATCATTTTAATTTCAAAGTAATATTTATTCTGTATATACGTAACTTAAAATTCATTTTAAATTATATTTTCTTACTACGCTAATATCTGCCCAATATGTTAGGCCCGTGTGGATTTCAAAATCATATGATATCTGAATAGAAATTACCCGTAGTACACGATAAATTGATTCGTGTGTTACAGACTTACAAATGTAGGATTTTCAAGGGGTGAAAGGTTCCTTTATGGAGTTGCTGGAAGTCCTATATGTAACTAAGAAACGGATTCACCTTTCACTCAAAAATATTAAAAAATATATTTCTACGCTCCTAATTCGGCAGTAAATATGTGTTTCTTTTTTATTTGAAATGTTTTCTATGCGATAGTTAAGAAATTTAAGAATTAAGGAATAGTATATTGTATACCAAGTCCTGAAATACTCTTTTGTTGTACACGATACTTTTACGACGACCACAATTAAGTAAAAAAAAAAATAATATAAAATTTACATGAAAATATTTAATCCGATTATGTTAACACCATTGCTATCAGAAATCACCTAAAGTTATGTTAAAATCTGTTAAATCAGGGTCCCACCATTTTAATCTGTGTAAATTCAGCAAATTATCTGCAACTGTTAACTTTTAAATACAAATTTTTAGGTTAGTTCGCTCAGTTATCGCAGCGTGTGATAAAATCATATCACTCAGTTGCGGACGCATCTGATTGACTAAAGAGCTTTTATATCCAACAGCATTGCTAGTGATATGCAATGACCAACTTTCAGTAATAGTTTAACAGGTGAATTTATGTACTTTTCGCAGTGGTCGTCGGAAAATTTATTTTTTTTTTGCTCATATCTAGTTCGCTATGCATTTTTTCGGGAAAACAAAACATTAATAACCCTTAATCTCCGGACGTGAGATTGTGACATTAGGGACACCACCGATTGTTTTCTTTGTTGCATTTGTGTAATATGTAACTTTTGCAGCATTGCTTTTATATAAGTGTCAGTTAACATATTGTGCATATATACAAGTTGACACAATTTGTTAAATTCAATTGGTATTATTATTATTCAAGACAAAAGTAAATAGATCACAGTGTCCTCCTATTTGTAGAGTTACACAACATTTTATGTATACAATTTTTATAAATAACAAAAAAATTATTGGTAAAAATAAAAATAGGATTCATAATGGTGCAGACTTACAAAATTATGTGACAATTTCGGTGAAGGAAGTGCTCTGAGTTATGACGATGATGATGATGCCGGACTTTTTATTTTGATCATATAAATATCTCATGTTACGTGAAATTTTATATTTGATACATTTATTTTCTATTACAATTAAAATATTTATGCTTTTATATAATTATTTATGTTTATATTCCTTGAATAATATATATTTATATATCCAATATACTAAAAGGCTTAATTCATTCTCTATACTTTCATCTGCCTAGTAACCAAATTTTTGCGCAGCTCTAGAGCCTAGACGGTTTGACGGATTTCAGTGAAACCTTTACCGGAAGTTAGAGATTTTTTCAGAATAGCGCCTTTTCATGAATTTACATTTTTAGTACACATGATGTGCGAGATATTAAATAAATAAGGCGGAAATGCGTTTACGGATCAGAGTGTGCGGGTTGCTATCAAAGTGGAGTTTGTTGATTCTGGTTGTAACTTTACAAAAATTTATGTTCAATTTGTCATTTCTGACAGATCTGTTTCGAAGTTCAAGTATAAATTACATATATTCTAGACAACTTAAAGATGTTTTGTAAATTTATCTGTATTTAGAATTAATGAACAAACATGTGTACTATTTTGTAAGTATTTTAAAAGTCAATTAAAAAAATTAAAATTGTTGCTGTTACTTTTCACAAATTTTTGTGCAACTAGTTATTTTGACATTTCAGTCTGAAATTTTAAATATAAATTACTTTAATTGTAGTTCAGTTAGACAAGTTTGGTAATTTATTTGTGTTTAGAATATATATGCAAACATTATTATTATTTTGTAATTATTTTAAATTTGAATTTTTTTTCTCATATTTTTTCAAATTTAAAATTAATATGACAGATGTCGTTGTTTGTCAACCTCAATTCTTTTAAGGAATTTAGGCGGTAAAATTCAAATGAATTAACTTCTTCTAACATAAAAAAGTTGAGAATTATTTTTCGCTTCATAGATGGTTTCTTTTTCTTCTCAAAAAATACAACAGTTGTCTCTGCTCGACAACCTCGATGCTTCTAAGTATTTTAGGCGGTAAAATTTAAACAAGTTAATTACTTATCTAATATAAAAAGTTCGTTTTAAATATTTATAATAAATTTCAGATTTTTTTTATATCTAAATTCGTAGAATTGTCAAAAAGTTATTTTAAACAATGATCAGTTGTTTTTTATTTCTAAACAAGTGTCACAAAATTATTATACACGATCGTTAATTATTTTTTCTGAATGTTATTTAAATCCTGCCGCGTTTGGCATTAAATTGAAGGTCTCACTCATCAGATTTAAACTAAAGTGTCAAAAAATTATTTTGGACGATCGTAATTTGTTTTTATAAATGTTATTTAAAACCTAACGTGTTTGGTATTGAATTAAATGTCTCAATCATGATATTTAAACTCAAGTATCAAAAATTTATTTTAGACGATCGCTAATTGTTTTTATAAATGTTATTTAAATCCTACCGTGTTTGGAATCAAATTACAGGTCTCGGAGAAGAGGTTTGAACTCAAGTGTCAAAAAGTTATTTTGGTGATTGTCAATTGTTTTGTATAAATGTTATTTAAATCCTACCGTGTTTGGTATTGAATTAAAGGTCTTGCTCATGAGATTTAAACTCAAGTTTCAAAAAGTTATTTTGGACGAACGTCAATTGTTTTTTATAAATGTTATTTAAATCCTACAGTGTTTGAAATCAAATTAAAGGTCTCGCAGAGGAGGTTTGAATTAAAGTGTCAAAAAGTTGTTTTGGACGATTGTCAATTGTTTTCTATAAAAATTATTTAAATCCTACCGTGTTTGGTATTCAATTGAAGGTCTCGCAGAGGAGATTTGAACTCAAGTGTCAACAAGTTGTTTTGGACGAGTGTCAATTGTTTTCTATAAAAATTATTTAAAACCTACCGTGTTTGGTATTGAATAAAAGGTCTCGCAGAGAAGATTTGAACTTAAGTGTCAAAAAGTTATTTTGGACGATTGTCAATTGTTTTTTATAAATATTATTTAAATCCTACCGTGTTTGGTATAAAATTAAAGGTCTCGCGAAGGAGATTTGAACTCAAGTGACAAAAAGTTGTTTTGGACGACCGTTAATTGTTTTGTATAAATGTTATTTAATTCCTACCGTGTTTGGTATCAAATTAAAAGTCTCATGAAGGACATTTCAACACAAGTGTCAAAAAGTTATTTTGGTAAATCATCAATTGTTTTTTTTTTTTATAAATGTTATTAAATCCTAACGTGTTTGGAATTGAATTAAATATCTCACGGAAAACGGAGATATGAAGTGACGAGCTTGCTCCGCTATGCACTGACTTAAAAGCGAGAAACGAAGTGACGAGCTTTCTTCGTTAATGTACTGACATAGAAACGAGGAACATAGTGACGAGCTTGCTTCGCCGATGCACTTTTTGAAATCGAGGAACGAAGGCACAAGCTTGCTTCGTCGATGCACTGACATGGAAGCGAGGAACGAAATGACGAGCTTTCTTCGCCAATTTACTAACAAGGAAGCGGGGAACAAAGCGACAAACTTTCTTTGACAATTGCTTGCTAAAAAATTTAAGGTATTTGAGAAAACTTGCACTTTATTTTCCTATAGCTTAAGTTGCTATCTTCATCATTGTTGCGGAGCCTAGGGGTCAGACCTGCGAAGCAGGTCGGACCGCTAGTCCAATATACTATTCAGTTAAACTTTTTGGCTACCTAGAAACCATTGGTGCGCAGCTCTAGAGCCTACACAGTTTGATATATTCGAGTGAAACCTTTACAGGCACCTACAGTTTGATTGGGAATACGTGCTTTTTATGAATTCACATTTTTATTACACATGATGTGCGAGATATTAAGTAAATAAACTAATTTTTTGTTTCGTGTAGCTATTGTTAAATAACACGCGTTGCTACTTCTGTTAAAAATTCAAAGATAAAGGGTATTGACAGTTCACTTTCAAATTCATTTTTTTATTTTTAAATTGATGTTTTAAAATTTTACAAAATATTAAGCATGTACGCCCATTTATTCCAAACAGTAATAAATTTACCATACTTGTCTAACTTGTCTAGAATTTAAGTAATTTATTTTTAAAATTTCAAAGTGAAATGTCAATACACTTTATCTTTAATTTTTTTAAAAAAAGAATGACAACTTGCCATTTTTGACAGTTCAGTTCAAAGTTTTAATTATACATTACTTTAATTGTAGACAGATTAGATAAGTTTGCTATATTTATTTGTGTTTAGAATAAAGGAGCGAACATGAGTACTATTTTGTAAATTTTTTAAAGTGGTAGAAATGATTTACATATTTTGACAGTTGCAATTAATTCAAATTGATTTGTAAACGTCAATATTTTATGAAAAATAGTTTGGGTCACGTACTAAATTACAAATACACTGAAATTAAATGAAATTCATGGTAAGTGTATAATTTAATTATAGAATATCATTTCTCCTAATAATTTTGCAGGAAATACATTACGAACTTCATTATAAATGTCATATATAAATTAGGTTATATGAACAAAGAACAAATTAAATTTGAAAATACTATAGAATTTCGGAAGAAATTAATAAATACTTATAAAACAAATTATATTGGATGAATTAGGAGCAGTCAAAATGAAAACCTACAACTTTTTAATTCAAAATCCTTGTACAGATTGAAGTATCTTGTATTGATTAAAAATGTTGTTTTTTACATAAACAACCAAAAATTAATTATAATTTATGGTAAGTGTGTATAATTTAATTGTACAATATACATTTTCCCGATTATATTGCAGAGAACTCATATTTCAAGAATTCCATAAAAAAAAATCTACCATAAGTTTGGTTATATTTTCACGGAACAATTTATGAAATACTATACAATTATGTACGAAATGATTAAATACCAATGAAACTAATCTTATTCGATGTATTAGGGCTATCAAAGTGTAAACATAATGTATTCCTGAATTTGTGAAAAATTTTGACATTTCACGGTATATCGAGTGAGGGAATCGTTAAAAAATTTGATTCTACATTTATAAATAGTGAAATTAAATATAATACATAGTAGGAAGATATATTTTTGTTTTATGTTGTAGAGAAAAACATATACAAATAAATCAAGCATCAATGATAAAATGAAATTTTGTTGTATTTACAAGATATCAACTATAGAATTACGCATAAAATTATTAAATACCAATGAAGCAATATAGCATTAGCTGTATTATATATTATCACTGAATACACAATATATACTCACTGGTTTAACGTTTAAACCCTGTCATTTTAGAATAGCCTGGATTTTTATGCTTCGATTTGATCAAATTAGTCAATAGTCAAATTATCTGGGCGGAAAAGTATTTAGGAACTTGTATATAGATTTAAATTTACATATATCATTACGCAGTTTAATTATTTCGGTTGTGGCACTCTGTGATATATTTTTTAGCGTGATATATAGAGTACCAGTTGTCAAGTCCTGGCCACCAAAGATGCTATTGGGAGGAAGGGATAAAAAGGAAATAAAATATAAAAGTGTCGACATTGTGAACATTGTGTAGGAATAGAACTGAGGATCATGATATCGTTTCCAATTTACTAGTAATTAATATCAGCTTTGAAATTTCAAATGGAAAATACTACCTACATTTTTTTACAAATTTGAAAAGTACGTCATGTTTGCTTTATAGTCATATAAATTAATTCATATGTTACATTATTAAAAAATAAAATGGCGAACATTTTAATTATCCTTAAATGTAAAAAGAATAGTAGGCATGATTGAAATAATACAATATTTAATTTAAATAAAACAATTAACCAAAACAATGGTAACTCTGTCAACAATCAGTACCAATTGTTATTATCTTTTTTATCAGTAAGTTTCATTGTGGCACTTTACAAATTACTTACCTAATTATAAAAATTAATTTATCTCTATTAGGACCGGAATTTCTAACCTGACTAGAGAATAAATTTAGTAGGGTAGCCAAAAATGATTATTATTCTAGTTGTCACCTTTTGAAGTGATGATTTTCATTTATTTCACTGATAAATTTATTCTCTAGTTAATCTGAGGTAAGAAATACTGGTTCTTAAAAAAATTGATATGCTAAACATAGTTCAATTTCGAGGCAGCATCATGGCTTACTATTCTTTCTCCGATTCGATTAGAGATAATTAAAGTGCTCGCAATTTATTGTTTATTTTTTAATAATATAAAATATGAATTATTTTACATAATTATAAAGCAAATTTAAGTTACTTTCCAAATTTGTAAAAAAAAATATTATATGTTCTATTTGAAATTTCAAAGTTGATTTTAATTACTAGTGAACCGGAAATGATATCATAAATATACATCCGCTATCAATTAGCTTATATGTTGTTGTATAAATCATGCTATTTGAAATAAAGTGCTAAGTTGATAAATACGCGAGATATTTGCTGTATACTCACTGATATTATAAGAAAAATTCATGAAGAGGAAGATTACAGTACATATGTCAGCAGTTTTCTTATTAAATCCAATTAAATTATCTTACGTAGTTATTTAAATCTCAAACAGTAGATGACGAAAGTTGTCATATTCATGATGAAAACTATGCTACTCTACCCTGTCAACAACCTGCTAATATTCCAAGAGGAAATATTTTTCGGCAGCTATTTATACGGACACATTTTGACCAGGATCAGTTTTAAAATATTGGTATGGAGATTAGAATAATAATTTCTAGTGTGAAAATAATATACTTTTATTGTTTTATATAAAATTTATTGTAATGAAAGAGTTTCATTGTTGTAATCAAGTATTTTCATTATTGTAATCAAATATTTGCATTATTGTAATCAAAAATTTATATTGTCACAAATTTTTGTGCAACGTGTTATTTTTGACAGATGTTTGAAATTTTAATTAAAAATTACATTAATTCTAGACAAGTCAATTAAAATAATTAAAAATAATGGCTAATAAAATTTTTCTTTTTGATTGCATTTTGAAGTTTATATGTTATGGTGACGCTAAATCTGTATTATACGATCAAATTTACTGAAAATAAAATAAAACCGGGAAATTTAAATTCAAAGTATAACTGTCAAACTGACGTTAGACTGAAGAAGGACGGTATTACACGACCAAATTTTATAAAAATGAAGAAAACCGCGAACTTAACAGGAAGTTTTTAATCAAATTAAGTAAAAATAAAGTTAATCCGCCAAATTGTCAAATATGTAGAATTCTAATTATTGTTTATTATTATTAACGGTATTTTTAAATTGACAAGATAATAATATAAATGTCAGATTGACAGAATTCTTTATTACATTATCAAATTTAATAAAAATAAAAAACGATTTCCAACAAAATATTTCACTTTGATGCAACTTTTATTTAAACTAGGAAAAGTCGGTATTACACGATCAAATTTATTAAAAATAAAGTAATTGCGTTAAATTAGTCGACAATGTAATATGCAAATTATTATATATTATTATTATTGACGGTTCTTTTAAATTGACAAGATAATAATAGAAATGTCAGATTGACAGAAGTCTTTATAACATGAACAAATTTAATAAAAATAAAATAAAACCTTGAAATTAAAAAAAAAATTCCAACTTAATTTTTTTTATAGTTAGATTATGTAAAGTTGGTATTACACGATCAAATTTAATAATAATAAAGTGAATCCGCCAAATTTGTTGACAAAGAAGAATGCAAATTATTGTACATTATTATTGATAATATTTTTAAATTACCAATAGAAATATCAGATTGACAAAAGTCTTTATCACATGATCAAATATTAAGTTGTTAAATGTTTGATTTAATTTTTTTTTTTTATTCACTTTTTGAGTATCCAAAGAAAGATGTCGAATAGATGGGACAAATGATAATATAGAAAATGGCGGCTGTCGATTGTTTTCATAAAAGACATCAGAAAAATAAAGTGTTTGGTATCAAATGAGAATCTTGAATAGACAAGTTTAAATTTATTCGCTTCTGTTGTACTTTGAAGTGTAACTGACAAGATAACGTAAGACTGGGTAAGGTTGATATTACACGATCAAATTTTATAAAAATTTAAAAAACCGCGAAATTTAAAGGAAAAACATTTCCGTTAAAATTTCACGATTTTATTCTACTTTGACGTTAGATTAGGTAAAGTCGACAATATGGAATGCAAATTATTATACATTATTATTGATAATATTTTAAAATTACCAATAGAAATATCAGATTGACAAAATTATTTATCACATGATCAAATATTAATTAAGTTGTGTTTGATTTAATTATTTTTTTAAAATCACTTTTTGGGTATCCAAAGAAAGATGTCGAATAGACGGGGCAAATGATAATATAAAAAATGGCGGCTGTCGATTATTTTCATAAATGAGAATTTGAATAGACAAGTTTAAAATTTTTAGCTTTGTACTTTGAAATGTAACTGACAAGATAACGTAAGATTGGGTAAAGTTGGTATTACACGATCAAATTTTATAAAAATTTTAAAAACCGCGAAATTTAAAGGAAAAACTTTCCATTACATTTTCACGATTTTATTCTACTTTGACGTTAGATTAGGTAAAGTCGACAATGTGGAATGAAAATTATTATACATTATTATTGGCGGTATTTTTAAATTGCCAAGAAGACGATAGAAATGTCAGATTGGCAAAAATATTTGTTATATGATCAAATATTAATGTAATTTGTGTTTAATTTAAATTTTTAAATTTTTTTTTTAGGTATCTAACTTGTGGTGTTCCCAGATAATAATTTTTTTAAGTCACTTGAAATCTATTGCAAGGGAAAAAATTCAAACACTTGGTCTTGGTAATACGAGTATCCACGGAAAATTGAATAATTGTGTTTGTTCTAATTTTTTTTCGCAAACCAATTTCGATCGGCAATTATTTTTTCTTACAATTCATGAATATTTGCGACCTGTGGGGTACCAAGTAAAATGTTTTAGAAGTGAAATATTGAGCCATCTTTATTATAAATCAGTACGATTGGCAAATGCTTTTCTGAAAATTGCCCTAAAGCTAGCTTGTGAAGTATTGAATGTAACGTTTCAGGCTCAAGTTGGAAAAAAGTAGTGATGAACCTTCTTTATCACAAATAATTACGATCAGCAATTGCTTTCGTGGAAATTACTAGAAACATAACTTAGTGATATTAAATGAACTGTTTTAGGGATGGGAAGTTAAGAGACACTGACATGAAAGCGAGGAACGAAATGACGAGCTTTCCTCGCCATTGTACTTACATGAAAGCGAGGAACGAAGTGACGTGTTTTCTTCGCCAATTTACTGACTTGGAAGCGAGGAACAAAGAGACTGCTATCTTCTTCAGTGTCGCGGAGCCTAGGGGCCAGACCTGCGAAGCAGGTCGGACCGCTAGTTATTAACTAATCCAATAGAACCCTGGACTCCGGACCCCCATTCGGAAACAACGTACATTTTAAGACACCGAAATTTAAGGGTCAAATCGGGTTCTAGTTATGGCAACTTTTGTCTAATTTAACAGAAGTCATAGGTCTTATAGTTCTCGAGATCCAATGGTATGCTTCTAAATTAAAACACACTGTTTAAAATGTCTTATATATCCTATAAGGAGCATAAGGAGGCTTCAACAAAGTGTTTCTATTGAGATCTGCTTTGAACTAGACGTTTGTTTTGGCTTTAGGTCTTGTCAACCTGATCTAGTTCTTTAAATATGATGCGCCCTCATGTCAGAGTTGGAAGTTGGGCGTCTCCTTCTTTGAGACTTTTGGAGATTCCAGCCAGTGTTCTTCTCGAAATGTTTTTGAGTTTAATCTTGTAAATAGCTCCGTGGTAACGTATCGGACTGTGGATCGAGAGATCCTCAGTTCGAATCCCACTGCCGACAGTTACAAATTTAAATTTACCCCTGTGGTTCCCCCTCCACTAACATCCTTGGGGGCTATTATTTGACGGCTAGTAACCGCACTTCATACGCCAAAATATATCACCTACCGAGATCTGCGCAAGCAGAGTGCCACACCCATAATGGGTAAAAGGCGTGATGATATATTTATTTATTTTATTTATTTAATCTTGTCAATATTTTTTTTATGATTATAATTCTATTCGGTTCTTAGTTTGTTACGCGGTCCATCCAGCAGATACGAGGTAGGCATTTGTTTATAAAAACCTAGAGTTTGTGACTGATCACTGATCTGATTAGTGGTTTTACAGGTTTCGCAAGTATATATTTTAATTAAACCGATTTCATATTTGCGGAGAAACTTCTGGATTTTGTTTGACGGGATATGTACGAGGAGTTTCATAATTTACTTAGTGTGCCAAAAACTTGATTTACTTTTTTTATCCTGTGATTTACACACACAAAGAAATCGAGTTTGTTGAATGAAAAATTCAGTAAAAAAAGTCATTCATTTATTTTAACTCAAACAATTTTCTGAAACTCTTAGTTGTATACTACGTATAACTGAGAACCTCAGTTTTATTAACTTCCGTAAAAGAAAAATATTAAAATATTCGGCTTGTTCAATTACTAAAATATTTTTTGAAAATGTTTTAATTATGTATTAAATATTAAATATTATAATTGGTTTTACTTCAAACACACAACCTAGATATCATTTTATGTCATAATAAAGCAAAGAATGATTTAACTACGCATATTTAGTACAAATTAAAGAATTATTAAGTTATTTAACTGATTTCTTCAGTGGCGCGCAAGTTAACTGATTAAATTGACTCATCGGTATAAATTTTTTTCTGTATATTTGGCTAAACTGCCTCCAACTTTTGAAATGATATTTCCTACATAATACATTCTGGATTGGGTGAAATGACTTCATGATATTTATTTATTTGTAATGAATATTTTGTGTATCATTTTAATCCAGCTTATTTAAAATGGAAATGAAATCAATGTTGTATTCATAAATTAATTAAAAATATTAATTTTTAAATAAATTGCAATTTAAAAATATTCCACATTGGTATTCATTGATACACAATAGGTACATATTTAATTCATTTTATGTGCATTGTGTGAATTTGTACATTTTCACATTGACATATGTTTTTACAATTCATATTCATCAGATTCTATTTAAAATTTAATAACGATTAAAAAACTAATAGTTATAAAAATCGATTAATATATGACGTGTAATTGTAACTTATAAAGCAGTTCAGCGTAAATGTTTTAAATCAACCGATTCATTCGACTAAGAAAAATTAAAATTCAATCAACGTTCAATTTTATATGGGAACTGAATTCATTGAACATGAAAAGGGGTAATATTGACAATTTGAAAAAATTTAATTATTGCCTTGTTAAAATGTCTGTTCAATACAATATGAAATTTACTTATAATTTCCAGCCCTATATATAATAAATTTTGTGTCTCGATTAAATGTTGCTCAATATAGAACAAAACGAGAAGCGATTTGTTTGCAACATTTAACTTAAAATTTACTAAAAAATAGTTGTTGCCGTTAAAAAATGAACTTTAATGAAATATATTCTAAGGCATTGATTACATTTGTATTAAATATACATTATTTTTACTTTGTTATGAGCAGAATAAATTGGTGACGACATTATCACTGAAATGCATGTTTTAAGGTTTATTTTCTCTATCTTGTCTTTATTATAATGGCGTTTGTGGGAATGGATGATTGTGTATCCGTATTATGAACAGGAAGGAAAATAGTAACAAAACTTCATAAATTTAAGTTTTATAACAATGCGAAGAACTATATAAATTTTGGTTATAATTACAAAGCCGGAAATAGGTAATATTATTTACAATTTTTTTTACTTTCTTCCAATTTTCAGAAGAAATATGTTTTAATTTAATAAAATATTTTAAAACAATAATTTTTCTAGGAGAAAACCAAATCTTGCAACATCTGTTCTGCAATACTTATGTCAACCATGTGTCAAATGTAATTATTAAAAATTCAAGCACACACTGGGGATTAACTAAGCCGATCATAGGCATTTTAGATGTTAAATAATACTTATGCTAATTTCTGCTTCCCTGATGATTTTAGAAGAAAAATTCCAATAAAAATTGAAGAGATTTAATATCTGCATCAGAATCAGTGAACAAATTTTATTTTACTTACAAAAATTTAGTTTTTATAATGAGTATCTAACCATGGAAATGGAATTAAATTTATGCAAATATTCACGTTATTCATAATCAAGTAAAAATTACACATTTTATTTATTTAATTTTAGTATCCCAATAATATTTGTTCATAACAATGATCAATTATAAGGAACACAAAATATAAATCTAGGTCATATGCTCAAATATATCTCCATTGTTTTTTAAGAAAAACCATAGTTTTTCGCAGAAATTTCTCCGCTTATTTTCATTGCTTACTCATTAACAAACTGAATTTTTCATACTTTTGTTCGACTTTTTCACGTATATTAAACAAGTAAAAGAAATTTGTTCACTGATATACGAGTAGATGTACATAGATATTGAATCTCTTCAAATTTTTTATTTATTTTATTTGAAACATTATTCTGTATAATGATTAGGGAAGCAGGAAATTGCATAAGTATTATTTAACATGCAAAACACCTATCACCACCCTGTATAAATAAAAATTATTTTTTAATACTGAAAAATACTGTAATTATGAGGTAACCAGTTTCAAAATTTTATAACTAAGTATTCCAAACAGCGTTTACGAAAGAAAAAGTATCGTAGAATTTACCGAAATATTCGGTAAGCTGTGGGGGAATATTTACTAAGCAATTAGAAGGATATACAAAAAAGTTTGTAAAATTTTCAGAAAATGCACCTTATATTATCAGTTTAGTGAACAGTTTTAAGAAACTTTTTTTAGTGTACCTGGAGTAGAATTTAAATCTGTATCTATTTTCCTGTAAATACTTAAATTTCACGATCAAATTAAAATTAATATCTATATTGTAACACGGCCAAGGAAAATTAAGCAAAATTTAAAAATATTTGACCTTACATAAAACATTTTAGATTTATTTATTTATCAAAAAGAAATGTAGAGAAATGAATTCTCAAATACGTCATTATACCATTACAATCTTCTACGAAATTTCTACAGAAAAAAATACAAAACTGTAACAAATGAATCTTTGTTTTCAGAAATGTTTTGATTAATATATTGGGAAAGGTAAGCAAATGGGTCTGTGTGCATTTTTAAATTCTAAACAACTTTTTATTTTATACTTATATTGTAAAGTGAGTAGGTAACATTATACAGCAATGCATTAAAATCCCTATTGGCCACATTTCAGTTTTACATACGGTATATTTATGATAATGGTTTTATGATTATGTAACCTAAACTCGTTCTCTTATAATATCTGTAATACATAATAATCTTCAATAATTATAATATATTTTGTTTGTAAAAAATTTGGTCATAAGAATTGATGTTAACTTCGTAATGTGTGATTTACCATAAGTTAAAACTTAACTGACTCTGCTTTCAACAGTCAACACAAGTAGTTCTCGCAAATAAGTACATTTGCATTGTGATATCTCTTGTCACAAATTACAGAAAATATATTAACACCAAGATTTAATGAGTCGTCAAAATCAAGAACGTTAAATCTTCAAGGGTCGTGACACTTGACTTAAGGATATATCTATATGTAAATTTAACCATGTCTTGTACCTCCAAGCGAGGGGAACGGAGAAATTATGTAAAACAAATTTCTTTCTATGCGCCATTTAGCTGCACAAGCCCAAATTTGGTTGACAGAAAATACAACATGGTGTTTATTGGTCACTAAGGTAATATAATATTTACATATAACAATTCGTGTGACGACACATTGTGTAGAGAACAATCTGAGAAAAATGGAAGTGAAGAAAATAATGATACTTTTATTACTTGTTAGAATACACACGAAGCAAATAAAATTCTCAGTACGAATATACGATGAAATAGTTAGATAATTGTACTATTAAAATTAAATAGATAATGTATCATAATTTAGAATGACTATTGCATGCTTACGTTTTAAAATCTGCAAATTATTTACATGTTTGGACTTTCATTTGAAATTAGAAATATTTAATAAATTAAAGTAATTCCTATAATTGTGAGAAAGTAAACTCATTATTCACAGTGAATTAAACTATAATAATATACGAGGCATGTCCAGAAAGTATGTCATTGCCCAAATATAATTTGACTAACGACAATACTCGGAATATGAAAGTTTGTGCTGTGATTAGGTTTTCTGATTATTTGTATAGTTGCCTGTCCCGGGAATGACCGGGTTTGGGGTTAAAAAATTATCATCCATTTAAATATATGTTGCGTAGTTTCGGGGCTTAATTATGATACATATTCAAATAATTTTCTGACCTAAATATGCATAAGATACTATGTTAGTTAATAAGATTTTTTTAAACTGACATACTACAATGAAATATGAGTGAATAGGAAATAAATATGTAAAGTTTTCATTTGGCTATAGTTTCTTATGTAATTAAATATATATAAAAAAATATGCATATATAAAAAATTTAATTAAAAACTGCATCAAACCAATGTAATTCCAATTGTTTTTTATGTGTGAGTAAGGATAATTTTGAAGTATTTATTTTTGCAGAAAACACGAAAATTGTAAAACAATAAAACAAAATTAAATAATAATGTTGAATTGTATTAAATATGAAAATACATGAAAATTCTGTTTATACAATGGTTTATCCAATGTATTTCGATGAAACAAAGTTAAGCATATATTAAAACCTTACCATTTTGTGTTTGCTGCAAAGTTACTATTATATTATATGTTATACAACCATATAGATTTTAGTCATATTACCAACTCATTTAGTTGCTAACTTATTTAAATATTAATTTATTAATAATAATATATAACACGCGAATCTAGTCGAGTCAAATAGCAACACCTTGCCGTTTTACATTTACTGCTAAATTAATCATTTTCTCTTCTTACAGCATTTTGTTTTCTCTACACAGCTATAATACAGTGTTTATTTTGATAGTTCATTTACTTTAAAACATACATTTAATCATGATTTTCAAATGGTTTACTCCAAAAAAATCGATAAAACATAAAGTATTTCAACAACAAAGTAACAAAGACTAACTAAATTTATGTGAGAAAAATTATCTCCAAATGAAAATATTATTATTGTGATAAAACGTAGATATCCGTCATATTAAACGTGTTAATACACATAATATTCTTCTTAAATTAAAATAATAGATGTAATATATTTTACATAAAACTGAAAATTGCGAAGAAATTTTTCATTTTATTTATCATCACAGTCGATCATTGATCCTTTTATTTTATATTTTACGTTATAAATAAAAATTCATACGAAATAATAAAGACCGAAACTACGCGATACTGTCAGATTCAAAAACTGCCCTACAAATACTACAAAATACAAATAACCTACAAATAAAAAATAAAATAGCTAATGACATATACCTCCAAATAGAAGAACAAACGAAGAAGGGAAGTAACATCAAATTACAATGGATACCAGGACATATAGGACTATTAGGAAATGAGATGGCAGACGCAGCAGCAAAAGACGTACAACAACCGATAACAGAAATAAAAATACCAAGTACAGATCTACTCAACATAATTAAAACAAATACTATTAAGGAATGGCAAGAAAAATACAATAGCGACACACAAATAAAAGGAAAATGGTATTATGATCTTCAGCCCACAATACAAAGAAAAACATGGTACAAAAGTCTTCAATGTAGCAGGAAAAACATTAAAAACATAATAAGAATGAGAATTGGACATGGACAAACTAATTATCTAAAACACAAAATTAAAATCAGCGATTCGCCCGACTGCCAGGCATGTAATACACCTGAAACCATGGAGCATATAGTCAAACACTGCAGAAAATATGAACAGCATAGAACTACACTACTACAACAAACGAAGAAGACCCTGATAAACACCCTTAAGGAACCAGAAAAATACCACACAGAAATAACAGAATTTTTAACAAATTGTAATATACATTTATAATATTTAAAGGTAAATAAAGGTCGCAGAAAAAAAAAAAAAATAAAAATTGTAGCAAATACTACTACATCTCTTATGACATGACATACGAGTAGTTTAACATAAATCTATTATTTTTAAATTTAATTTTGAAAAACATAGATGTTCAATAAAATAACACTTCTTGTTAATAGAATGACAAACAAATTCGGTCGTACGGCAATGGTCGTGGTAGGTAGCGTTGAAGCCGATTTGATAACGCAAATTAAACCCGCGGTCAGTAGTTGGATGGGTGACCGCTTTGCAAAAACCCATATAAGTGAACACTGCGTGGCGTTATAACACCACCGAAATCGAGGTATTGAGGCAGCATATAACCTTAGCAGTTGAAACTGCTTACATAATAAAAATAATAATAATAATAATAAAAACTTTTAAGCATATAATTTGAAAATGATAGCGTCATTAGATTTTGATATAATGAATGAAAAAATCGTCACACACATATGAATTCTGTGAATTAAAAGTGTGCTTATCTGTTGAAACCCCACCATTGCTACAATATCTCCCTAAGCATCCTAAGAAACAAGCTCACACCCTAAAAACATATTTATATTTAAAGAAATTGCATTAATTTTATGAATTTAGGACTTATGTCAAAAAGCGCATCCAATTACTTAAAAAGTGAAAATATTCTATTTCCGGTTCAACAGAAAGCTATCACAACTTTCTTATTTTAAATATAACATCCTGTATGTTATTCTAAATTTGGATTCCGTGTGACTATAGAGTACTATATCTTTTGAAAAACTGATAACAGTGATTCACGCGCATTAATACATCTTTCGCTCAGGGCTGGATTTACAGCTTGCGGGGCCCCCAAGCACGAGGAAGGGATGGGGCCCCTATCTTTACTTTCTACTTTAAAAAACGTTTATAACCGTTAAAAACGTTAGAAAACTTCATATAAAAAATTTTTTTCAATAAAAAAAAGGTTGACCGGGGGCCCTATTGGGTTGGGGGCCACAAGCACGTGCTTGTTCCGCTTGTACGTAAATCCGGCCCTGCTTTCGCTAACCGAGATCTAATTTAGGCAAAATTCCATCTTCAATAACGTAAAATGATACGCTTGAAAAATTATAATTAACTGGAAAAAACATCAAAGCATAAATTAAGTAGGGCCATGTGTTATACAATTCCTAGTGTCGGCCGTAAATTAAAAAAATTAAACTCTTCACTGCACATGCATTTCGTTAATATATTTAATTTTCATATTCAAAATTAAAAAAAAAAAACATTCTGGGAAGAATTCTCGATCTTCAGTTTCCGGGGCATTTCATTTCCGAGCGAAAATCTCTAGCTGTACATCTCTTAATTGTTAAACATCGCTATATATTAAACATACGGTTATTGGACTGAATAATTAGATTAAATTTGATGAAAATTATAATAGCATAACGATACTACATATTAGTTTATAATCAAGTTTAAATACAAGGTAAATTATTTATTACATCATTCAATTAGTAGGTACTGTAAATTTATACTTAAATAATTAATATACAATATTTATAGTCAACTAATTGAGCATTGTCTAAACTCTAAAGGACCAGTTGGTTACACATTCCAATCCAGACAGTCAGTAGAAACCTCAAAAAAAAATATTTTTAAAGAATCAGCATTTGAATAATGCTAATTTGACAACTACAAATCATAGATAAATAAAAGGTGATTCATTTAGATGTACTTTTTTAAATGTATAAAACAATGATAAAATCAATTTTATTTTAAAATCTTTTTGAATAAATAAAAAAAAGCATTCTTTACAATTACTTCTTAAAGATAATTTTTTTCAAATGTTGGCAATGACTACAGACTACAGTTAACATGGTCCATTCTGAAATTCCAATTTTCAATGACGCGTTCAAATATTTCCAGAGACATTTGCCACTTCAGTTCACACGACACATAGGCGATCTGCAATCAAATCCGCACCACAAATAGTACCTCTAAATGAATCACCCTTTATTATATAGTGCAATTTAATGAAACAAATTATAAAACAAGTATACAATCATAATATTGTTTCATAATATGTTAATAAAAACTATATCAATAGTATGACTTCCATTACATTTAATTTCATTTCAAAATTCGTTTATATATATAACGAATTTGGAAATTGAAATTAAATGAACGTATGTTATTTTTTTTGTGAGATATAACGGACCTCCTTCTTATAGTCATATACTGTTTATTAAGAGGATTATTCTGAATTTATATGAACAACACAGACGACCATGATCTTCAGGCATGCTATAGGCTAGTGACATAGCTACTACGCCACCGAGATCGGCACTTATGTAATTAAAAATTATCCTGAAAACATATAACCTGTATTTTTTAAGTATATGCAAGTTCAATTGATGTTAATTAGTTCAAACCTATGCTTTAAAGGTTTGAAAGGTTCAATCAAATATCATTCAGGCTATGTATACTGACAGTACAGTTGTACAGTGTATAATAAAGCAGTAAATATTAGTTGTATTTACTCACTAAAAACAAATGTATAATGTCTACCAATAACAGATGCTACTGTAGGATAAAAACTATTTATTATTTAATTTGTAGAAAAAAAGTACATGGAAACTTACCTATCTATCTGGAAACATTCATAATATAAAATAACAACTGTTATTTGTATCCATCTTTCTCTCCAAATCTCCATCTTTCTTTTCCAAAAATGCGTTCGATACTCCTTCGCTTAATTTTTAGTATTTTATCTTGGAAACTATACATACTATGAACATTGGTTTAATAAATTTTTCTATTTTTGTTTGTTTGTTTACAAATCATATTAAAAAAATCTAAATTTTGCTTCACCCCCTATGGATTGGTATAATTAATAGTATATTGTGTTATTGGGAGTAAATGTGATACTTTGGGTGCTAAGCATGTAAGTTTGAACGACGAGCGATGCGAGTCGAACAATTACATGCGAAGCATACAAAGTCACATTTAGTCAGAATAACACATGCTATTTTTTCTTCAAATATAGAAAATAGACATTAAAACATTAAAAAATGATCAAAACTTCAACAAATATTCTGCCGTATCCAGGATTTCTAGTTGCCACAGAACATGTTGTTTTGTTATTTTTGTTTATTTGTTTTATTCTTAACTGTCAAATTATTGAATTACAACCTTACTATTTTGCATGATATTTTACTTTGTCCGCCGCCGGAGTAAATGTGTTGCCAAGGAGACACTTTTACGCCGGCGGCGACAATATTGAACTTCTGCTTGTTGAATACAAATACATAACAACGTACTTTTATGACGTTTGAAAAAAAATAATTTGTAACTTCGCAAAAGTAAGTGATGACATACGGATTTGTCCCTTTTGCTTGCAATATATTCACGTTTTTCTTGTCATTCACTCTATTCATTCCACACGATAACTATAAAAAATTAATCAAATAAAAAAATACGGGTATTTTACTTTTCGGTCTAGAATCATATGCAAAGAAGTAAAAAAAAAAAATCATAAAGCCTATTGCAGAGATACCACCCATACTATCAAACGATACGGTAGTAACTTTTTATGGTATGTAGGTACGCATTGGGGAAACGTTGTACAAATTTATTTACGAGAATTCTTGATAACATTGTGAATTAGGCGTTATCTTAATATTACAGGTAGATATATCCCATTAATTTATCTGTATTCGTATCTAAATGATTTATAATATGATATAATGTAATGCTCATATAAATAGAGGGAGCTTTTTAAATAAAAATAGAGTTCTTTATTACATACATTTATCTCAATAATTTTATGCTACTTTGTACAGTAGTGGGATATATAAAACAAGTTTTCTGAAATGTAACATATTTTCATTATTGTGTAATATATTTGTCTGCTAGTTTGCTTACTAAACCAAAACATTTCATATCTTGCGTTTAAATTGCACAGGAAATATTGTATGCCTAAAATCGTCTAAGTGTATCCAAGAATCTCTGAACTAAATGTGTATCATTTAATTAATTTCATGTCTTCTGTTATTATGAGTGTTCCGAGCGGCAGCAAATGTTAGTGGAACAAAAGCAAGGAACAAGAGGCCCATAATGACAAAATGACAATAAAATTATTATTCACAATACCTAGAGATAATTATTCGATATGAATTTTACATTGGGTGTTATTTGTTGATTTCTATCGTCTGATATTGGGTGTACAAATAAGATTAATTAAAATGATATTGATATTAGAAACTGTCATATCGAATTTCTAAATGAATTTAATTATAATAAATAAATGGGTAAATTTCATGGTAAGTAAATATAAAAATATATTATTTATTGTGTATACTTGTTCACTATCAATTATTGTGGTATTATGTTCAAATAAACCCAGTTTTATGCAGTCATGAATATTATAATTATTATTAAGTCCCGTTACGCTGTCATTTTCCATTCACGAATTATTGCACAATCACACGTTTATCCATCCACACACACGTAATGGGGTCAAACACAAAAAAAAAAAAAAATTGTGTATTTTTACAAATTATAAAAATTTAGTTCATTCTAGTCGCATATTGTTCAATATTTCTTATAATTTTTTTAACTTTTCATTCATAATTTCCTTTCTGAAGTTTCGCGGTTGCAAAATCGTGATGTCATCTTGTAATAGAATGCACAGCATGGCAAGGCAAAAGAGGTGTTGATAATAAATAAAAACTTGCTTTTCAGGGTTGTAATAATTACTTATTATTATTAAAATGAGCACTCCGATATATTAAATTAGGTATTCGTTAATTATAAAGTTTTTAGTCAAAGAGTTTAGGACGAGTTAAAATAAAAATGCTTTGATGTACTATATCCTGTCGCTTGTCGATAATGTCGGTAGTCTCATTATCACACCTGTCATCTCAAGTCATATGTTGCAGTTAACAACGATTTTCAAATTAAACTTATGTTTAGTATATTTGTTATATTATTTTGCCCAGGTAATGTGAATAAACTATATTTGTATAAACCTCTCAGTAAATAACAATGACAGATAACAGTCAATTTGACAGATGTTGTAGTTCCTCGCTCTCCGCAAGAGCGTGTTTCGTAGAATTACAAGATGACGTCAAGAAGCGAAAAATTTGAAATGGGATGTAAATTTCAAAAAATCGTATCTTAATAACTAAATGCCTTTTAATATTAAAAATAGTTTCCATATTTATAATTTTACTCAAACTTATAGAAAAAAAAAAAAAAATGAAAAATGGTTTATGACCCCATTAAGAAAATGATTAGGTACTCGTACAATAGATTCAAGGAAACTCAAAATAATGTATTATTGCGAAAATATTAGCATAACAGTATATTAGAGCGAGTTTCTAAATCGTTTTTTTATGATTCCCATCGTGACCAATCTTTCGAATAAAATAGTTCTTCTTTATTATTTTTTTTTTAATTTTATGCTTCTTATACACTTTTGAAATAAATAAATTGTACTTTAAAAAATTGAAAAATTTAGTGTTAGTTGGAATTTGTTAATTAAAATAAAGTAAAAATGAAATACTTGATATTTTTTGTCATTATGGTATTTTGATAATTTACAATACTTTAAATAAAAATAAAATAAATATAACATCACGCCTTTTACCCATTATGGGTGTGGCACTCTGCTTACGCAGATCTTGGTAGGTGATATATTTTTGCGTATGAAATGCGGTTACCAGCCGTCAAGTCATAGCCCCCCAAGGTTGTTAGTGGAGGGGGAACCACAGGGGTAAATTTAAATTGGCAACTGTCGGCAGTGGGATTCGAACTGAGGATCTCACGATCCACAGTCCGACACGTTACCACGGAGCTATTTACCCCATTACAATACTTTAATATTCACTTTTCTGTTTTTCCCATATTGGTCTTACGACGACACACTGAGACTAAATTATTAACAATATTTGATTAATTAAATAATGATTTTAAGAAACGACAAGTCAAACCTTAGTTTGAGGGTTATGTGTCGTGTCTTGTCGTAAATAAATAATAATTCATTTACACACTACATATGCCTGATCGGTATTTATAATAACCGGTTATTTATTTATTTTATCTGACCAAATAAGTGACCAAAATAAGTAACCTGACCGGTCATGGTAAATAACCTACATCACTAATAAATTTATTTTCTTTTTTTTTTTTTTGCAGTGGGAGAGTAAATGTAACCGTAATACATTTTATCTAGTTTTCGATGATACGTTAACTCTTGTTCTATAGTTATTAATGTTGATGTGTTGTCTTTTTGGTTGTTTAGAGTTGACTTGGTGTAGTAAATAAGACAACACTTTCGGCTAAATATTTTCGTTCAAGTAGACATCATTTTTGCTGGGTTATTATAAATTTTTAATAAATTAAGTATTCCAATATTTTCTACTATTTTTACAATTTTGATGCCTTTACAAAAAGAGTGTTTTTACAAATATATCTTCACTTCAATTTGGGTACTCTGCTTTTGCAGACAGTAAGTGATATATATTTATACGTTAATTGCGCCTGTCAACTGTCAAGATATATTTCTTAAAGGCGGTAGAGTTAAATTACCACTTAACGACGCATGTACCCTACGAAATTAATTATATCATTGAAACCTCTGTAGTATAGGTATACAGGTAAAGCCTATACGACACATTTCATATTGCTCTCTTTACACAGGTCTAAAATGAAAAAGTGTGAATAAAAATGCAATTAAAGTTCGATTATTATATCCTAAATTATTTAAAAATTAACACGCAAAAAAATTATCTATCAAGATTCTCAACATTTCCATTGTATTAAATAAATAATTTGTAAATAAAATTGTTATAGAGTACAGAGAGGAATTTATTTTCTAAATTACACATTTATCTGTAATATTCTGGGGAATATTCATTTACACTTTAGCCTATATTCAGTATGTATCATATTAACTGCAGTTACTTGAAAAACTAAATAATTATAATTGATAATAAGGCAGTTTTATTAACGAGGTCTATATTATGTGATCTTGATGCGTGTTGCCCACGCAACAAACTATAAAGAAGAGGAAATATTATTTAACGGAAACTCGCTCTTCGAAATTAAATAAAAGACCACGTTAGACTACTCAATTGGATACCTACTTCATCTCTGTCTTTTCAGGAGTGTAATTTGCCAGGACGTTGGTAGGTATACCTTGTCTTCTGTACTTATATATGACATATTAAATTCTTTTGATAAATTTATCATCTCTCATATAATTACTTGTGTAAATCTAGGAAGTATATTTCTATTTTTAACTTACAAGGTGGATTTACAGAAATCTAAACCAGAGAGGTGACAAAAACATTGAATGTCCGGGGTAAATAAGTTGGAAACAAATTAATATATCTGTATCTATAGATATCTACTCGTACAGCATCGTGACATTTTACCAATTTTGAAAGTTGTTGCACAATAATTAGAGACAAAGTAGTAGTCGGAATTTGGACAGGAAATAATCAAACACCAATGATCATTGCCGACGTTTCGGAAAGTTATATTTCCATGATCAAGACTATAAGAAAATATTATTTTTGTTACATCATTATGTAAATTAGAAAATTTAAACAGAAGGTTTGTGGTACATACCATCGGAAGGCACTGAATTTGCATTTAAAACATTCTTTCTATATTCCTCAATTCTTCAACAATTCTTGCATATCTTAATCTCGTGTTCGCACCGGCATGTCCTGGTTTTCTGTGTCTTTCTGGTTTCCCTTCCCAGATTTTCTTCGGCCATATTGAATTTGGCAGCTGCCATAAATATCCATACCAGATCAATCTTTTCATATCTATCGTATCTAACTATAGTATCCTCTGCTTTTATTCCTATTCTGATTTCTTGGTTTCTAATTTGATCTAATTTTGATAATCTTCAACTTTATCTACAAAATCTATTTCAAGAGACTGAAATTTGCTTTATGAATAAATTAAAGACGTAATATATACTAGCACTGTCTATGTAGATACTGTTTTGAAGCAGGTACTTCGCTGAGTAGGGACGAGGTGGAGAATGGCTCGTGCAGCCTGGCTACAATGCGTGTTGTCTACTTTATTATTCAATGCCAGTTTTAAAATGGTGTGCGCGCAACCCGCGACTTATCCAGGCTGCATTCCCCTCACTTCACTTCAGGAAGTGTCTGCTTCACAACAAATGCCATTATGCGGTGTCTAATTTATATTAGGTCATTGGTATGAATACTTTCAATAATTGTTTTGTATACTGTTCTTTTTGTTTTCTTTGTTATTTCATCACTCCAAAGTACAAATTTTAGTTGTATCATTATCCTCTTCCTTGACTTATTAAATTTATTATATCAGTTTTGTTTGTCCCATCTTTTGCAGCTTATTATTGTATTACTAAGTACAATTAAATCAAGGCCGTTTTCTCCTGCTACGAAATACTTCGTTTTTTTAAATATTTATTTCCAGACCCTAATAAATACTCGTATACATATCTTGTAACTTTCAAGTAATCTTCGTCGGCTGCAATAATAATAATATCCTTGGCGCCAATACTATTCAAATAGTTATTTGTATACCAAGACTGCGAAATCACCCGTTAGCGTACCGAGAGAAAAATTATCGCCAAGGCCGCTTGCGGCCGAGGCAAGAAAATCTCGAGGGCGTTAAAGGATTTTGCGGACAAGGTGTACACACTATTTTTTGTACAACCGTAAAAAATACATAATTACAAATTTTATTAATTTAAACAATTTTATTATAAATAGAAAGTTGGCATTTAAAGATAGTTTTGTACCCTATTTCGCGGTCGCTACCATAACAACGGCCGCGAAATAGGGTACAAAATAATAATTTTAGATTTACACAACAGCCTCGAAATTCAATTTCGCGTTCTGTATTGCGGCTGCGAAATGCTTATTTCGCGTCCGGTTACACAAAAATATATTTATAGAGGCTTTAAGAACTTGAAAATACTAGTATAAATGCTCCAACATAGTAATTAAAATTGATGACGACACTTTACTTCCTCCTTTTCACCGATGGCCAGCAGTATATTAAAATAAATATATATTTATTCTCCCATACTCGTACATGTAATACCGGAGTAACAAGGTTGGTGTAATAATGTAAAAAGGGATACAGATACAAGATGGGATAAAGGATAGTGGGTAGGGTATGGTAGACGTGACTGAGCGGTGAGTTGCAGCGAGACAGATTGCAATGTAGTTGTTTATTAAAGGTAAAGATTTCCCAAGACCTGGTAATATCAGAAAACAAAAATAATAATACACAAAATATAATATGATGGAAGTTATATAACAAAAGAAATAACAACAAGCTTACTTACAAATATAATCTCACAATATTTAGCGTTGAATATAGCGTCGAAATCTGATTATCAATTTGTGATTGTTGAAAACTAAATGTCTGAATGCTGAGAACTGAATGCCTGAATGTCAAAAACTGAATTGAATTCAACACAATATTGTGGCAGTATTTATACCACAAAAAACATAATAAAATAATTTACTTTCTAAACGTTCGCCAGTGAGCATCGGACGGACACTAATATTATTTTCGACTTACTTAAACAAAATGTAACCAACATTCTAAAACAACAGTTACGTTTTAGGAATACACAATTATTTTACCACTAATCCAATAAAATTGATTTTAGCTAGCTTTGTTTTCGCTTTCCTTACAACATTTCAATTAAAAATCGACGGTGAATATAAAGTTTACAATAGAAAAGACCATCTTCACAAAATTTGCAAACTAGCGATAAAGGGTAATTAAGTTTCTATTAAAAATTATTATGGTGTTCTGAAAAGGACAAGTGGAAAGCATGCTGCGATACACTGATGTCGAAGGAGATTTCTTCCTGTTTCTAGCACATCACATCAGCGCTTGTGCGTTAACGCTTTAACACTACGATTTAACGATTTAAAATGTTATTTGTTTACTACACATTACATTATACAACAGCACGTACTTTTTAGGCAGACTGTATAACAAAGATAGATATACCAAAGAAGATCAAAACTAGACACTTTGAACTTTTGTTTTCTTGTTCCTCTTCCGCGAATGTGATCCTGTTTCGAGTATCCACCCAATAAATAATTAAGAAATTTAAGAACGAGAAACAGAGATTATTTAATTTATTAGGTTTTTGTTACCGAACAGTAAAGGTTAATAACTCCATGAAAATATATAGCTAGCAGAAATTATTGCCACTATTAACCTGATATCTGTAACTTCCCCTCCACTAGCATTATTGGTAAGGGAGGGATATGTTTTAAGGCTGGCAATTGTACTTTACACACAAAAAAAAGTCATCCAAACTGGGTAATTAGTATGGAAATATTTTTTCTACGTTCACTACTTAAAATTACACTTTTTCCACACTAAACAAAGCTTGAAAATTGTATATTTTACAGAGTCGTGGGGATCAGCGTGGGCAATTATTCCAACGGCTTTTATATCTTTTATATCTAGTAAATTATTATTTTCGAGTTTATATAAATCTTAGTTTTCAATATTGATATAACAAAGATTATATTTTAATCTTTCTTAAAATCAATGAAATGCTTCATTGTATATCACGTGTCTGTGTTTTAACCAATCCTGCCATTATTATACTGAGAATAAAGCGCTTGTGATTATTCCCGGGAATAATCTCTGTAGCTTTTTTATTTTTAATTTCAAATGTCAGTTGTCAGATAGTTATCATCAACATAAGTAAAAAATGAGCAAAAAAGATAGATTTAATGTCGTGCTTGATGATGAAAAAAAAATAATCTAATTAAATATAACTTGAGAGTTCGATAAAATAGAAAATAATTTTTAGTATCTTTCTCAAATTTGTTGCCATTTGTAAATAGCCCGGCAAAAAGTTTTAGAAAGATCTGTCAAATTATTTTCAATTTATTCTCACTCTCTTGTTACAATATCAATTTCTAGTTTTTAAATTACAGTTTATAGATTTATAGCTGATAATACAGCGCACATCTGCGCTTGTGCCGCCTTCATGTTGTAATCAGAAAGGTAAAATAGTTCGAATTTGTGATGATAAGATGTCATTTCTGAAGAGCAAGAATTATTATTATTAAGTCTTGAGAAAAATGTGATCGTAGAAAAAGTATATTCTGCAGCTAGTGCAGAATTGCCTATTTCACGCTTGTATGATTTCAGCACGAGACAAAATTAAGTGCTAAAACCCTCAAACTCGCGTGAAATAGATAACTTTCTGCACTTGATGCACTATATACTATCATATTAATATTATTGTAATATTACTGAATTTCTCAGTAAGCTTGTCACCAAACATTTTTTATAAATACTTCTAATTAGGTACTTATTAAATATTCATGTTTAGTTTCATAATTCTTCTCTCTCTCTCTCTCTCTCTCTCTCTCTCTCTCTTCACCGGTTTCATTATGTTTTACTTGTACTAGCGATGTATTTTTTTCTTCAAATTCGTTTAAAACCTTTCTTCAGCTGACTCGTCTACCATAAGCAATAAACTTCGATAGTGCTAGTGCAATTACTAACTTTTTATATATAAAATGTTTATTGTCCAATATTCTGCTATTTACAATGATCTTAATAGTTTAGTTTGCTTACCTGGTATTGAAATACATCTTAATAAAATTAAAGTTTTAGAATATACAATGTAGTTGATTCAATTAAATTCTGTCACAGGAAAAAACAAAAGAGTTAACAAAAAAACTTGCGCTTAAGATAATAATAATTACTAACTATTCGATATTCAAATTTTTTGGATAGTGCCCATCACTAATCAACAGACAACTGCAAGGGACCGCCTACTTATCTACCTCTGAATCACTCAGACCCATCTGTGGCCATTAGTCAGAGCTACGAATTATAATTATTTTTTATAATCTGAAATGTATCGCGCGGAATGCGAACCCCGACCGTCAGATTACAGATTGAAAACCTGAACGCTCTTAGCCTCTTGAACACCAATGGCTGCAACGCTGCAAGGTACCTTTTTGTGGTGTATAAATTAATTTATGTATTAGGGTAATATAATTTTGAAATAAGAATACCTCTACTACCAATAGAAAGCAGATTTAGTTAGGGCCGTCTGAAAAAATATTTAATTGATCTGTTAGCTAACAGGCCGCTAAATTTATCGAAAGGTTACAATTGCATTGGGTTTCTGAAAACATGCTTCAGTTAATTTATCAGTCCGATAGTTAACTCATGGTTTTAACCTAAACAAACATTAATTTTTAAATCAAATATATGACACCAGTATCGTTTCCGATAATTTTGACGCGAACGTCAAACTTCAATTTGCCAAAATTATAGAAGGAAGGCGAAATCGAGAAAAATATATACACAATCCCTACAATGTTTACTAGTTCCTCAACTGATATGAACTAGAATTCGTAAATTCTTAATTTTCCATTCTAATAAGCTCGATAAATACGTAAGCGAAGTACACAAGCACAAAAGTTTTAAAAGTATGCTTGAAGATACGGAAAGTAAAGCAGAATAAATTACAATAAACTAATTTTGTTATAAATTGTGTTTTTACACCTTTTCACTACCATCAACAATACAATTAACGATGCTAACGCAAACGAAACAAAATGTGCATACGAAACTGATACTAACATTAGCTATTTACGCCATTAGGCCGGTAGCTAAGCATTTACGAACGTGTGAGTACAGTACAGTACAGAGAGCTAACGACACCGTAAATGCCGCTACTGGCCGTCTGCCATTTTTTTCGGTATACTCAACAACAATTTTTAAAGCAAATAATTTAGAATTAATTAATTAAAAACATCACGTTTCCTGTGATGCGTTGTTATGGATACAAATACCTACCGGACGTCGCCAAGGTAGTAGCTATGTACATACATACTTCCGACCTAGTCCTAAGAATTTTACCTACCGGACTCGTTGCTGTGTACTATCAGTCTAGTTGCTAAGAAGGTAGATAGTTGTATACAGTTCAGTATACAGAAAAATATTTAACACGCAAATTGTCAATTTATTGTTATTTTTAAACTTTTCAAGTAACTGAGTATTACTGTTAAATGCCTTTTTGATATTTCAGAAACTCATTTGTGAGTTTACCGAAGAGTTAAGTTAACTAGGCCCAATAAATCCGTTTCTAGAAAGCGGCCCTTAATGATAATACAAGTTCGTAAAAATGAATGGATTAAGAATACTTTCTCTTAGATCAATAGACTTCTCTAGCTTCCGCGCTGGCATGCAGCCCGCTATTCAATAATTACTTTATCATTAAAATAACATCTTTCTTGCGTGTGGCTCCATGCTCCATCCTACACAACACCAGTGGGTGTAATGATTAGCCTAGTATTCCAGAAAAAATATGTCATCTACAGAAATTTCCAAATGCAGAGCTATGCGCGTTTACTCAAGAACTGGATAAATGCAAATGACGTGATTTTATTAGTTTTTGTAATTATTTACCTTAATTAAATGAAATCTGTCAACTACTCAACTAGTTAATTTTATTAATTTATTTTATTCTAGATTCTGCATTTACACGAGGGATGATTATATTTTCATTCTTTGGGTTCAAGATGTTGAAATACATAATTTAATTAATAAGTTTTTATTATCAAATTGTGTTTGCATCAAACTTAAGCATGTAACGTCGCGATAAGGCGATGGTCCGCTGTGTAAGTGATATACCTAAATTGAAATCATTATTATATATAGTGTTATCAAATTTGACAACATACCAACAATTTTAAATTAATATTTGATTATGTACGAGTATTTATATGTTATAAATCTGTCCAAGATCTCATAGATTATTACTATTTAAAGTATTTACAAGTATCTAAACCTTTGTATGGTTAAAATTCTAGCTGAGTGTAAGCCCCTTTTAGTGAAATAATTGTAATTGTAATAATAATAATTAGATTTTATTGCATAAATACAAAATTAGATTAATTTTATGAATATTGCAATAAAGAAAATTTGAATACTTTTCATTCATAACTTTAGTAATAAACTTTCGTGGATGAGACTACGTGACGTAATTTCTTCATAATTCATAGACATAAAACGATGCTTTGCACTTTCACTTTTACGAGTTATATGAAAATTATAATATTTTCTTAAATGGAAAGGGGTACTTTTTTCATTGGAATGGATACCATACCTTATTAGGTAAGCACAAATTAAAATTAAGATCGCATTAAAATGTTGAATATGCAAAATAAAATTTCAGGCAGGCCATTGAAAAAAATCAGATGTGTCCAGCACATAACCTCCCGCTCAATACTACTCTTAAACGGTACAAAATAGTATTTAATGTTACAGAAACATACCTTCTTATTTGTTTATTATCTTTATATTTGAGAATTTTAATTTTCTTTTGTATATTTATTTAATTTTATGACATATATTTCACGAAGAAAACAGCTTCACAATCACAATGACATGTGTCACATTTCGTAAAAAATTGAAAATTTTTAAATGTTTTCATGGTGTACTAGGAATGCAACATTTGTAAAATCTAATTTCTTTATATATTATTATCTCTAAATCTAATGAAAATTAATAAAATTAGTGTAATCAAAAAACATGTAAAATTAAATATTCTTCAACTTTCAAAATAACATAAATTGTTGAAAAAGGAAATTTAACCGTGTTTTTCACGAAAAACTGTTAAGGGCTTCAAGCAAACTGCTACTTCCGGTTGACCAATTTTATCCAAAATCTAATCAGCTCTTCATTTAAATATAAGAAGCAATAATTCACAAAATTGTATTTTTTGGTATTATAGTATTTGAGTTATGCGAGACGAAAAAATTGCCACAGACTACACACACACACACATACATACATACATACATACATACATACATACAGACATCATCGCGAAAATAGTAAAATCGTATTGTAGGGACCTTAAAACGTGCTTATTCATTGAAAACTCACTGCCCAATTTTTTGACCAAAAACAATACCTCCCTTACCTAGAGGTAGGCGGGAGGTAAAAACTCTTAGTGTAGTTCAGACGTTTTCTCACATCTGCAGTAGGCTAAGGCGTGGAACTTTTAAATAATTTCGTTTGTTTGGTCAAGTAACAGTTCATATTTTCATACGTTCGCGTCTATTGTAATATTTGAGATTTTCTTGTTCACTTTTAGAATTTTTATCGTTTGTTAAACATATAATTTTTTTTCATCTTTCAAGTTTGTCTATTATGTCCTTGTTTCACCTCCATTTTATACATCTTTCTCGCATTCAGTGCCTTGGCTTCTACGCCTCGTCAATGAAACGGCAGCCTCTGCTGTAAATCTGGTATTTTGGTGAAGACACTTTATGTAAGTACAATCGTACTTTGAATTCATAAGGTATAGACTACAAAAGCAACCTCCGAAGCCACACTTTCTAGGACTGAATATCGATTTATAATCCAATGTTATGAACTGAAGTACATAAATTTATTAGCTAGTTAAGCCATTCACCCAATAGGAATATTTTAATTCACCCTCCATTAATAATTTTATGCTATAGAAAGGAATTTGTTTTCTAAACTTAATTTTAATAAGGTGTAATTTATTTAAACATACTTAGAATTCAAAATCTACTAGATACTAGCGATATCTGAAAACCACCCTTACCAGGAAAACATCGATTTGTCAACCTTTAACACATTGTAAGCTTGGTTTTAATTATGTAATAATATATTTGTTTGTCTTCATATTACCTTATCATAAAATGTGAATACGAAATAGGGAACCTAACTTGTTGCTCATTGTTCGTATCTCATTGAGTTGTGACAATAGTCGTCCCTCGATTAGTGCTATCATTAAATTCGAACTGTTGCATCGCCTACGTTGAATCTGTTCCATGACATTTGATCGCTCGATCGGTATAGCTGGTAACTGAATCCTAATGAATGCATGTTGTACATACAACTGAATGTGACCGAATTGATTCATACATTCATACCGGTAATGTCTAAGTGGCTATTTGCGGTTTTGTGCATATTTATACGTTTCAGTTAATTCGAATACGTCTAGTCAGAATACATATCGAAGTCGAAACCACGGGAAGTAAAGGGGGTTATTATACTCTACATTATTCAGTTTTGACCACTGGTTTGGTTAATACATTGTGTAATCTTGATTTATCTCTAATAGTTTTATTGTCAAACTTAATACTTGAAACATGTATTAGATTTTTATTTATTAAAATTATTATCTCCTACTCCTGTGCTTAAAACAATTTTAAAATATTGGCTGGAACTATGAGCTTTGTTTTTGGGTATACTAAGAAAATTGTTTGAGATTGGTGAAAATTATTCTATTTGAAATAAATCTACTATATATTTATTTTATTGTCTCAACTGCTGAGGTTATATGCCGCCCCGGTACCTCGTATTCGATGGCGTGACAACAGCACGCAGCGTTCGCTGGTATGGGTTTTCGCGAAGTGGTCACCCATCCAACTACTAACCGCGGGCAGTATTGCTTACCTTGCGTTATCGAGTGAACCGGCTTTAACGCTACCTGCCAGGCCGTTGTCATTATATTTTAAGTGATTTGACATTTAGCAGAAAATCTTAAAACCAATCATTCCGGTGCAATTTAAACTTAAAAAAAAAATAAAAGTATGAAAAATGAGAAAACTATTGTCTTTTTATGTAGAAAAAATTTCTTAAAAATCATTTTGATTTTACTTTTTTGTCAGGTAAGTTTTGAATTTGACATAACGAATGAATAATATTAATTCATCGAACTGTCAATATTATTTCATTAACAACAGTAACAAAGGTCATTAATTGATAAACAACGGTTGAATTATGGGTATATTATTTGACAGTTGTGTATAAAAATATGAAATACAAATTGTCAAATTTTTTAATTAAATAATTTAGTTTTCCGACGACTGCTATAAGAAGTTGCCTTTGGCGCTTGCATTTGTCAACCCAAAGTTGATGTTTTCTGAGAAATTTTAAATGTTTGCGCTCTATTATACAAATAGGTATTTATTCAAGAAAAATATTAATAGAAGGAAAAAATGTTGAAACAACTCGTGAATAAATACAAACTAACAATTTAGCATTTATAGCTCATGGTTAAAATATAGTTTTTGACATGTAAGTCATGGATTACTGTCTTTTATAGTATACAAGTACATACAATATTTAATTTACAATATTTTTTCTACTTGAACCCGGCATATCTAAGCTAAGAATGCATTGCTCTTTTCTCTGTTATCAACTCTATAAAACATCATGTGTTACCCGTGTAAAATTTAATTTTTATTAACTTCGAACATTATGAAAATATGAAAAGAAAATCTTTATAAAATATTTCTCATATAATTCGCGGAATCCAGAACACAGCGCAGCTACAGGAGTGTAAATTTCGCACATGCGAAGTAATTAAAACCAAAACAGTGCTAATAAATAATATTACAAAAATGTACTTACCTCCCCAGCACGAGTGTCCGTATTTGAGACAGGAGCCTGAAAATATTTAAAAACCAATTTAGTACATTCACAATATTAATAACACGCTTATGAAGTTGTGGTGGATTTTTCCATTATACCGTGCAGGTTCATGGTTCAATCAGTTTCATTAATCAAGGGATACTTGTTCTGAGCGAAATATCCCCATGTAATTCAAGTGTTTGAATAAGTAATCGATGTGTTTTATATTTCACACTGTGAGGTTACGTTTAATATGGTGCTTGTATGTTTGTTTTAGCAGTGTAGTATAATATTAAATTAAATAAAACGTAAAACATGAATAAAATTAATAGAAAATACTTACTTTTAGGAGGTTTTGCTCCTGAAATCAAAGAAAATATAATTAATGAAAGTAATTAAATCATAACATAATTAACATAAACATGAAAATCATAAGCTACACTACTAAACTTTACTAATTCCTACAAATTATTCATTTAATCTTACTTTAAACTAGTCAACAATACAACAATTATTAAACAGCAGTCATTTTTATTATATCTACTAAGGTTATTGTTTATAATTTTATAGTATTGCTATCATGGGCATATGCTAAGTGTTCCATTTTATTTTACCACCTGGAATACTCGAGAAATATGCATCAAGTGAAAAAATAGCCCAGGTAAAATTATATTTTTAGGGGGATATTTGATCCTACAAAAATTTAAACCCTATTCCCAGTGGGCGGGGAAGGGGAGTCATTTTAAAATTGTAAATGGCAATTTCTATTGTATTTTAACAAATAATATCATGTTCACGAATTAGAAACCAAACTGGAGGTACTACTTTTCCTATTTAGAAGTTTAAGTGATGAAGTGTCGTTTAAAATATTAAGGACTTTCCTGTTTTGGCCTGTTCCAATCAGTATTTTCTTATGGGATAATAATTTGGTGTTTGTATCCATACAAATATAAATTATGTCATAAAATAATTTGTATAAATGTATAATTAAGAAAAATCTAATAAAAACGATAAACTAATTGATAAACTTGTCACTAAATTTAAACATGAAAAAAAAAAATTCTAAACACTAGCACATTAAAACTAAAAATAATACTAGTAATTTTTTCTCTTTACCTTATGATTCGGTATTTGAGGGTATTCGGTATTGTTAATTTTCAAGTTAGATTCAATCCTGATTACTGTCTCGGTAAACAAAATTGTATAATCTTCATTTTGTCCCTTGTTGATTCTACTGATTACTTATGGAAATATATGTATAGATATTTTCTTTATTACTTTAAGACTTAGGGGTTAGTTTTAATATTTTAGATAAATTATTTATCATGCAAAAAAAAAAACAATACGAATTAAAGTTAAAGCCAAACGAGAGATCACTGTGAACCTATATTCATCTCAAAGTATGAAAGTAGATAGGGCACAAATTTATTAAAAATCCTTCCTGTTTGATAATTATATGGAATAGGTAATTCAGTTGTTTGCTCTCAAAGTATACTATGAGTAATATAAAAAAATAAATCTAACCCCTAAGCCTTAAAAAAAAAACGAGCATGAGTAAGTATTTCGATAACTAAGTTATCATCATCAGGATAAAAGGATAAAAATCAAGATTACTCAACTTGTGAAGCAAGTCAATGGCCAAGAAGGAATCTACAATTTACAAGTTGTGTAATCTTTATTTTATCCCTACTGAGTGATGATAACATTGTTATCGAAATACGTATTTAGACTTTTTCTTATTACTTTAAGGTTTCGTTGTTATATTTAATTTTTCATATTGTTTTTAGCTTTAGAATTTTACAATGTTTTATACAATGAGTATTGAAATCCTTAATTAAAATTTTCTTAAAATTAATAACAAACGAGCAAAATGATGTTATTTTATTCGAACATTATTGCTTATCTTTTTAATTTGAAACTTTTTGCGTAGCATTTTACATAAATTAAATTTATTGATTTCTGCACAAATAACTTTCAATTCCAGTTTCGAAATTATATCTAGCAAATCCACTATGATTTACTTTACATATTAGCACACATCCATCCATCCAACTGCACACTCACAGACGTCTTTGAAAATATGATAAAATCAGAGTCAGGGGATTTTATCATAATTCTTATATTTAAAATTAAATAAATATTATCATCACGCCAATTAGGTAATGTAGGTGTGCCTTCGTAGATTTATTTTATGCGTGAAGTGCTGTTATCAACCGTCAAGTCACGGCTCCCGACTTAGTGAAAGAGAATGTTAAAAGTGACATCATTTGAATTGAAGTCAACAATTTTTTAGTTAATTTGTAGCTGCAAAAATTCAGCAAATTAAATTAATTATTATTATTATTAATCTGTGTCAACTGCTAAAGTTATATGCCGCCTCGAAACCTCGTTTTCGGTGGTGTGACAACGACACGCAGTGTTCGCTGGATTAGGTTTTCGCAAAGCGATCTCCCATCCAACTACTGACCGCGGGCAGCATTACTTAACTTGCGTTATCGAGTGATTCGGCTTTAACGCTACCTGCCAAACCGTTGCCTAATTATTCATAATATTTTATATTTTATTTATTTATGGACAATTATTCGTCAAAATAAATTAGTAAATAATAGTATATTATTCAATGAGCATGTAATGTATGCTATTACTCATAAGAATGAAGTTTGCATCACGAGCGATTGCGAGTGATTTAAATCATTCGAATGAGTAGTAGCCATTACATGCGAGTAGAATACTATACTTTATTCACAACATTTCGTCAAATATTTGTTTTTAATTATAAGATAAGTAGAATTTTTGCTCTCACAAATACAAAAAATTGCTTATCAACATAGACAATTTATATCAACCATTCCTAGGCTATGCACTGTTGCAACAAAATTTTGAAGTAAATTGATATTTCGCAGAATATCTTAAAACCAATTATTCAGCTACAGTTTAAGCTTAAAATGAAAATAAAAGTATGAAAACTGAGAAAACTAGTGTCTTTGACTTTTTATGTGGAAAAAATTACCTAAAAGTCATTTTGGTTTTACCCTTTTGACAGGTAAGATTTGAATTTGACATTATGAATAAATAATATTATTTCATTGAACTATCAACTTTATTCGCAACAGTAACAAAGGTCATTAATTCATAAACAACGATTGAATTAAGGGAATATTACTTGACAGTTGTGAATAATAGTATATTGTACAACGAGCATGGAATGTTACTCATTTCCTATGAGTATGAAAGTTTGTAGCATGAGCCGAAGGCTGGGCATTCCGTGCGAGTTGTACACTATACTTTTTCTACGACCACAATATTATTTCAAAATTAATTAAATTTTAATAATAAATTTGTCCCGCTTTCACCATTCCAATATTTGAAAATTCTAAATAAGTATCCTAGCAATGACACCTTCACTTAAATGAACTGACCTGTATTGAAATACTCACAAAACAAATTCGCACGATGCTTGCAATGTACATCATATTCCTAGCAACAACAAACATACAGCGGTCGTAGAAAAAATAATTTAACATACACTTCATGACCAACAAATGATTAAATATGTTTCACAAACTAAGTTGAAGCATAAATATTTTACTATATTTTGAATATATACAACAGAGTATGTTTAATGAAACATTACTAAAAATTTATGAGCCATTAATTCAGGAATTTGTCAATATTAAGCTTCCCTTTTACAACGCATATAAACACTGAATAAAAGATTAAGAAATTTTAACATACAATTTGACTTATTTATGATGTTATAAGCTGTAGTTATAATTTAATACGAACAGTCGCTATTTATTCAGCGTATTTCATTTAATAATATTGTAAGCGATCCACAACATTTGACTGCCTTTTAATGGTATTATAATTAACATTTGTTTACATGAAATATACCGCCTCAAATGCGAAATTAAAATTTCCAGAGATTGATGTGCAAATGTTATCTAATCTTTGACAGAAGGATAATCCAGTTTATATGAAATTTTCTATCTTAATAATGGATTAGAACCATTTCAATTCTAGCAATTTTTGCACGGGAAATTTTTATCTACTTCACCGTGTTTTGTAATATTATAATATGATAATGTAGTAATTTTGTAGTCACCTCGTAAAAGATAAAACCGAGGATGAAACCCACGTAATTTAAAATATTTTTCTTGTCTTTCTTTGTTTGAAACTTTGTATAGTTATGCTCCTTGTAATATTCACAGAGATAATCCCTCAAATACATAGCCAACACATTAGCTTTATATTTGCATGTAATTATATGTATTTTTAATTCCAGTAATGTATAGAATAAATAAATATATCATGCTATTTTCTCATATATTGAGTGTGCACATTTTTATAGTTACCAACCGTCAAACCACAGTCCCTACAAAGGAGTGGATGTGGCAATACAGGGTTAAAGTGGTTCTACCTTAATATCGTAATGTTTAGAAAGAAGCTTTTAATAACTCTCGTGTTTATATTTATTTTAGAAAACTGCTACTTATAAAATTTGTAAACGCTCAAAAATTAAATCTTCAGTCTTAAAATTTCAAATAAAAATTATAGCTATTATTATTCACATTATTTTGAGTATAACAAAAAAAATACCTTAAATCAATTATTACGCCTGCAATAGTTATTTGTATCACAAGGTTGGAAACTGCTATTTTGAGAGTGCGAGTTTATTTTGATAGGACGAGCCGTAGGCGAGTCCTACAAATACGAGCACTCGCAAAATAGTTTCCAACCGAGGGATACACAAGATTTTTCGCGCCAACATTTATGTAAATTTAATAAATACATTTAATTTATTACTCATTTTCTTTATGACAGGGAATTTTTTATGTTGCTAACTTCACAATATTTGAATGTCAATTATGTTTATTTTCCAATATCATAACCAAAAACATATACATATTTTTATTTGGATTTTACACTGCAAATTCAATTATAATTACTTACAAATATGTTTAAAATCCATAAATATTCTGTTTTCTTGTATTGCAAATACTCAATTGTAGATATATTGCTATAATATTTTTAAGTCAATGTAATACTTTGAAATTTATAGCGTCAGAAGTTAGCTAAAATTAGTGAAGTGATGCCAACATATAACCATAAAAAGTTAGCAATTTTTCGACAAAAACATGATTTCCGACCGCTTTAGAGATATGTAATTGTGTCAATATCGGACGGCGGCGCGAAAAATTTATTATCTCACAACCATATTGGAATATTATTGCACTTTCCACAAATTATGTAAAACTGTAAAGTTGCTTATTTCGCATAATATTGTGATATAATGTGTAAATGGTTATTTGCCAAACTAGAGAAGAAGCGCATTCTTCTCGTGTTAGACACAATATTTTTTTCACGATATGTTTCTAAAACGATTTACTCGGACCTTAAATACACTATGATACGTCAAAAGTTAGGTTATCCGACGCAAGGCGGTGTAACAGTGTTGCCAATAAACCAATCTTAAATCTAAATTAAACTTGTCAAATTATGATTTAATATGGAAAAGAAAAATATAAGACATAATTGTAAGATAATTAAAGTAATTATATAACTAAAATATGGATTTTTAATAAAATTAGGAATTTATTTATAATTTTTACAATATATTCTGTGTAAATCACATACATATTTTCCACTCTTGAGAGGAAAAACACATTTTCCTCACTATTTCAGCAAAAGAACTGTGAGTTTTTTCAGCGTGTTGGGAAAAAAATAATTTCATAAACACATGTAACTGACTTATTGCAAGTATGTTTTGTTTTTATTCTACATAGATAATTTAACTATATATAATTCTCGTTTCTTATACAAAGATTGCAAATAAAGTATAACGATATAAAATTTTTAAAGAAATATATCTTTTGATATTACAGTTTATATGACAGTTTGTAACAGTGAGCGCGCCTGCGCCGTGTTATCATGTTAACTTGTGTAGAATATAGTATATAGTAAGTATTATACTATTATTCACTATTAATACGAGACCAGTAGCACTCAAATTTTACCTAAGAAAGATTAAATAAATTTTTATATTATTTAAAATTTATTAAATGCGAATTAATTTTAGGTTAAGTTAGTGATTTGATACGCTATAGTTTTAACAATTAATTTATACAATATTAAAAGCATTATGCAATTATAATAAATATAAAAAAGAAAATTAATACAATATTATATCTGCCGGTAGAAATAAATATTTAATTCTTGATCAAAATGTATTCCGTTATTGCTTTTGTGATGATATAGTGTAGAATACTTTGAAGAAGCAAATAAAAAATTATTGATATGTCAATGTAGCACGATTGTCAAAATGGTACGCATTAAGTTTTTACCATCTGATTTGCGAAATTCTATTGTTTCTGCTCATGAAAATAGGGTTTCTGGGATTCATTTTGCAAAGAATTAAAGTACTCCTCAATAAATTGTAAGAAACCTACACTTATTCGTCATTCTATAACTAATTTTTACTAAGGAATCTTTAAATTTATAACTTTTGTATGATGACCGTAGAATAAGTACAACGTACTACTCGAACAAAATTACCTATTTAACTCTCGTGTGATTTCAGTAGTAAAACTATGCTTTGTGCTGCAAATCTCATACCTCGAGTGAAATGAATAGCATTCTGTATTTGTTGCACAATAAACCATTCTATTTTCACAAAGCTAATTTTGTACATACACCTCTAGCAATTAATTTAAATTGTCACATATGTTAGTCGACAGTTTGAAACTTCATAAAATATAAAACCTTTTCGCACCAGTCTAGTTGTTGCACAAAATAAAACTACTTAGTTACAATCTAATTTGATTTTTATGAACTAGAATTTTCTAGCTTATGAAAATCCATTTATCTGTGAAAAATGAATAAAAAAAGTAACTCATTCCTCCAATTGGTAGCTGAATAATCACTTATTAAAAGAAAACAACTATGTTGACTCTAATTTGTTAAGTTTTATTAAACAAGCGCAAAATAAGATTTAATATTTATTCTAATTAGCAAACAATTATTCTACGTGTATCTACCTCCATGAACTTTAATAAGCAAAGTGTTAATTTTATCCAGAAAAATGATAAAATATTTCATTGCGCATTAACGTGTCTCATCCCACTAAGAAAATTATTTAAAAACATGCGAACTGCAAATTTAATCACCGGATGTGATGAAAATAATAAATTATTAGCATATTTCTTAATGCGGGAAAGCAATGTGGATTAGAAGAGACCAATTTGAAACGTCCACTAAACGGAATTTATAATTTACCTTAGACAAAAGTTTATTTCAATAATTTACTAAAAATATTAAATGAAGATTATGAATACTGGGACTGGATTAAAAAGAGCTGACATATCTGAATTATTTAAATAAATATTTTTTAGCATGAACGTAATAACATTTACAATAGTCTGTTGCCTTGGAATAGTAATTAAAACAGTGAGTTACACTTTTACAGAGAAAAATACATATCACATGCAATTATACTCAAATTATTTTTACAATTAAAGAAAATTTACTCAACATTAAATTGAATAAAGGATTATTGGCATATATTTTTACATACAGAACAAGCTCCAAGTCATTTTAATAAAATAAAATCAAACCTATTGGCTTTAAATTATAAAAACATTATATTTATATACATATTACAAGAACGAAGTAGAAGAAAGAGGGATCTTTCAAAATAACACAACAAAAGTTAAGTAAGCCATTAGTAAAGACCAATTAATTAATAAATAAATACACTCGAGGAAAAAAACACAGCACTTGAAAATGCACCAAAAATGGCTAAATTTTAGAGTGCCATTACTCGGCTGCATTTAGTTAAAATTGGATGATTCTTAGAGTTTTAGAAACTTTGAAATGTTATCTTCAATGTGATGCTAGTCAATATGATATCAAATCTATTCCACCCCTCCCACCACCATATAATAAAAAAAATGTTCCTGATTTCAAAAAATGTCCAACTTTGACAGCTTGTACGCAGTGCCAAAGAATCGTCGACTCAATTGGCAAAGAGGGCAATAAAGTTCAAACATTTTCTTTTAAATTTCTTAGGTTTCGAGTACCTACGACAATTTGCCGCGAAATTGTGAATTTTTCAAAAATTTTCCAGACGTTTAGAAAACGAAGACTTTTAGAAAACTTTTGTAAACGCGATAAATTGACATTCCATACGCAAAAATTATTGCTCTTTCATTTAAAAGGCACACAAAAAACGATTTTGGTACTTAACGATTCAAGTTACGGCAAAAAATACGCAAATTGCCCTTTTTTCAAAAAAAATTCATAATTTCTGGCCAAATCATCATAGGTCCTTGAAAATTGCATAAACTTGAAGGAAAATGATTGAAGTTTAATTCTTTGTTGCTCAATTAAGTCAACGATTCTTTTACTCACAATACAAATCGTTAAATTTGAACATTTTAAAGTCAAAAACATGTTTCTTTTCATCCAGAGTTAGCAGGGGGTGAAACGGGTTTGGTGGCACAATAACTTAAAGCACCGCAAAGAGAAATTTTTAAACTTCTTAGAATTCGAAGGTTCATCGGTTTTGGTGCAAAATCGGCGAAGTTATAGCCAAAAAAGCGCAAAAATCGATTTTTTTTTTGAAAAATTCACAATTTCGCGCCGAATTGTCGTAGGTACTCGAAACTTGAAAAACTTTAAAGAAAAAGTTTGCACTTTATTGCCCTGTTTGCCAATTGAGTCTACGAATTTTTTGGCACTGCATACGAGCTGTCAAATTTGGACATTTTTTGACATCAGGAACATTTGTTTTTATATGGGGGTTGGGAGGAGGTGTAATGGATTTGATATGATATTGACTAGCATCACATTGAAGAGAACATTTCAAAGTTTCTAAAACTCAAAGAATCATCCAATTTCAACTAAATGCAACCGAGTTATGCCACTCTGAATTTTAGCATTTTTTGGTACTTTTTCAAGTGCTGCGTTTTTTTTTTCCTCGAGTTTATATCAAACTATTATCTCAGTATTAAAACAAAGAAGACTAAACACGCTTTAATTATGTGTATCATACAATATTTTATATACGAAATATAAAAAAACGCAATAAATATAAAAAAAACCTTTTATTTATGAATTAAGATCACAATTAAATGGGAAGTTTGCCATGATAACAAAATTTTTGCAAATTTGACGTATTTAAAAATTTTATTCGCTCGTTGCTCAATAACCTGAGATTGTTTTACAAACTTAAAATTGACAACAAATCATCAATTTTATTTCTATATAATACCGGGCATTAATATTTTATAATTTATTTTTAACTAAACTTTATAATTCGAATAGAAATCAAATATTATTTAATTATTATTAAAATATTTATGATATAAATGTTAAAATTGACATTTTATGAGTAAGTGAGGAAGTATTTACGATCTGGCTAGTGTGTTAAGAAGAAATATCACGGTGTAAGAAGCGAGGTGTATCGACTCTCCAATATGGGGATTTCTTCTGTCGTTAGTTCTCAAGTTTTCTGTGCCATTAGAGGGTAAAATTACAGTACTACTATGGTTGAGATAAAAAACGTTATTAGATAAAAGTTAATAGAGGTTAGAATGATCATTATAATATTTAAAGTGTGAAATGTAATATAAATTTATACTCACTACTGACGTAATAATCATTTATAGTACAAGTGTGTTATAATACAAATAAGTCACGAGAAAAGTATTAGCCCATGAGCGGTAGTGACTTATTTGTAATAACAAACGTGCATCATACAAAATTTTATCCAACACATCTTTTTAATATACGAGTCTGACATATCAATATAACATTTGATGTACTAATATAAAATATACGGTTGCTATATTATGTTATTTTTTATTGAAACAAAATAACAAATTGTCAAAAAAAGTATTATGAAATGAAATAAAATGTGTTTATTTTAATCGGCACTAAAGTACTCAGAAATCGTCATTAAAAGTTTAGAAATAGTCACTAAAGTAACCCATTATACGACGATTTTGAGAAACACAGTGTTAAATAATTATTATACAAGTAGGATAATTTTGACAGATATATTGACGCAATATAGTAAATTTATACGTAACATGAAACAAAATGTGCAAGAAAAATTAAATTGAGGACAAAACGCATAATTATTTACGATAAATTCACTGTTCGAGTTTGGCAACGCTGAGTATCAGTTTCAATTGACAACTGACAGATGTATAAACTTAACCTATATAATAATATTTTTACAGTTTTTTTCTAATTTTAAAGTTCAAATAAAATTTAATATGTACCTCGGCACCGAAGTTCCTTTTTATCACTCACATGGCTTATTTTCCTCGGCCCTGCGGGCCTCGGCAACTCAATTCCATATTTGTAAAAGTTAAACTTCAGTGCCTTGATACATAAATAACTATTATCCGAGTAGATATCCAGGAGGAGGCATAAAATTTATTATTTATTATTTAATAATGTCTAATAAGTTATTATCCCTGCAATCCAAAGATCTTTACGAGAAGGAATACAGAAAACAGAAAAAAGTATTCAGGCTTTAAATAAAATATTTTATTCAACACCTCTCAATAAATGCTCTATAGCTATGGCGATTTTAAACAAGGAAAGTAACAGATTACCCACTAGTGGGTATAATTTTGAGAAAAGCCACTAGTGAGTATTTTTTTATTTATACAATAATAATGACACACAACTCCTTGGTAACTACTTCGATTGACATTTTTATTTCAAAATTTTAAGCATATGTCACTGTCAAATAATATTTCTTTAATAAATTTTGCATTTATTAAGAGTTGTTGGATGAAACGTTATACTTCACACGTGGGAAAAGTGGAATTACCCACTCGATAAATTTATCACGCTCAGCCTTCGGCTTCGTGTGCTAAAATTTCTCTCATGGGTAATTCCTTACTTTGCCAACTTGTAAAGTAAATAACTATTGTTGGCAAATTTTTATCTCAATAGTGACTTATAAACCGCATTATCTATTTGCAATTATTATAATTATGTTATAATTCGCAGGTGTTGGTCAAACATTTTAATTTTGCAAGTTTAGTCCATTTTTCAAGCTCTTCATGATTTGAAAGAGTTTTGAAAATCGAAATTTGCTCACTTGTGTAACTACCACTTCAACAATTCGCGACAAAACACTTTTTCCTCATGATTGCTTAAAGACGTATAAACATGTGACATAATCCGGCCGCCATTTTACTCTAGATGCGGAGATCGCAGCGCATGTGGAGAAAAATACAACTAACAATATACGATTGGCTCAGTTCGACGGATTGCTAAGGAGTGGACACACCTCTCTTCTTACACCGTGCTAAATATTAAAAAATGTAGAACGATGTTTTAATAGGTAGGTTATATTTGTTGATTTCTTGATACAAATTGTTAGCAACGTGTTAAAAGTAACAATAAAATCACTTGTAACACTAGTGTCAGAAAGTAATACTTTTAACTTGCTAAGCAACCTTTAAAAGGGCTACTTTTAACAACGATCGTAGATAAAATAAATTATTTACATAAAAATTGTGTAGGTATTCTATTTTTCTACTATTATTTATTCAACCTTAATTTCGATACTAATACGCCTGTGGTTATAGTTTTAACTGTTGTGCATATATTAAAATTAATTATATTTTAAATATTAATATTATAACAATATATTAGTGTACACATTTAAATTATGTTGATACTTGACATCCTGATTTAATTTAATTGGTTCGCTTGCGTAGGTTAAATTCACAGAAATAATTTACAATATAATTGCATTAATTAAAAATGTATAAATAGATATTTAGTAGAAATACGATGCTAATTTAATTTTTTATCTAGAATAAGTAATTGTTGCGATGAAAAACTATTTATATTTTTAACGTGTTACTAGAAACTTATCATACACATACTTATCTGTAATGGTAGTAAGTTTCATAAATGCACCTAGTTTTCAAGATAATTAATATTAAATACCTACAAGTTTCTGCAACGTACAGGATACCTATTATGATATTCATCAGTTTACGTACAATTATACTACATTGTTAATAATTCTGTACTTCCCATATTTTAGTTGTAATAGAAATTTAGCATCCAAATAGAAATTGAGATTTATATTTAAGAAAATTATTATTAAATAATACACCGTGTGTTCTATCGTAATGTAATAACATAGGCGTTTAACATGGGGAACCTCTTTTTGTAATTAAAAATGGAGCTATCTGTATAAAATAAGATGTAAGATAGATATAATATTATCCTTTGAAATATGGTAACTAATTTCTTAGTTAGACAGTTTCTATTTACAAAAAAAAAAGTTTTCCCATTTTAACGCCTATGACATTTGACTATAAGTGGAAATTTATATGGAATAAATTTAGTAATGAATTTAATTAAATTAAAATCACTTGCAATAAACAAAAAATATCGTATCAAAATCATAGCTTAAATGATGATTATTATCGTTTGATACGATTTTTTTTATTTATTTCATTGATAATTTATTCAATTGTGTATCTGAGGTTAGAAATACCGGCCCTAAATTAATGTAATTAGTCTCGGAAAATCTCATAAATATATAAGGAACGTGAACTTGTAGTTTCGATACTGTATAAGTACAACCAATTTAATATTTATATCTTTTGATATGCAATTGCCGTTTTCATGAATTTTTGATGCTCTTCATTCCTTTAATCATTAGCATAACATTGTTCTTTTCTTTATGTAAACATATTCAGTCAACAGATCAAATTCTAGAAAATTATTTTGGTGAAATAATCAGTAGTGAAGATGTAAATAATAAATTTAAAAGTAGTTTGTTGAATATAAACTCCAAATTGTACACTAGGTCTACAACTAATTTTATAAGATGAAAGAAAATTACTGAGTTATACCGCTGGACAAAAATTGGACCCTGGTTTTCTTCGTTATTTAAATTTTGTTTCAATTTTAACTTTAGTTAATGTTCATTAATTAAAATGCTTTACTTTTTTTTTATTAGTGAACAGTTTTTTTAATAGGTATGTACATATTATTTTCTGACGTAGAAAATTATAACTACAATGCTCAATCAATTATTAAATCATGACATTGAATAATTTTAGTTATTATTCTAATTCAGAAATTACTAAAATATTGAAATAAAAGACTTTTTGAAATAGTTCTGTATATATAAATTTATTAAAATTCAACGTTTCGAATTATTGAACATAATTCTTCGTCAGGAACAATAGGAACATAAACAAAATATTATTTATCTTGGACTATATTAAACTACTTGTTTATAATATTGGTTATATTCCAACGTTATAAAAATACTTTGTTATGTACTTGTATTTAACAAGCAGATATTAAATTTTTTCACAGCCGGAATAAAAGTGTCTCCTTTTCTCCGGCAGCAGACAAAGTAAAATATTATGATAAATAGTAATTGTAATTCAATAATTTGATAGTTAAGAATAAAACAACAGAACATCATAGTCTATGCGTCTATGGAAATGTTGCGAAAGTTATTTTTTGAAGTTTGGAGCATTAGTTAATGATTTATATTTAAAATTTTGAAGTAAAATAATACGTGTTATTCGGAGTGAATGCGACTTTGTATTTTTCGCACGTGATTGCCCACCTCGCTTCGCTCGTCGTTCCACTTTCATGCCCGATACTCGAATTATCACATTTACTCATAACACAATGGCTCTCCTGCGCCTAGTCCAATAAAGTAAAAGCAAAAAATAATAAATAGCATGGAAACCAAACAATAGAAAAAATACTTCGATGTTATTAAACTTTTTCATGTCAACTTCATGTGTCAAATATTATTATTATTCTAATATAAAAAAATCTTCAATGTAGTCGAACATAAAATATTATGTGTAGCACGTACATAATAAGGTTTTATGTACGAGACAGTTTAAGGGCCGAGCGAGCGCAGCGAAGTGAGTCACATAAAAAGGCGAGTTATATACTTGTTCAATAAATATCTATTCTATCAACAGATATTTTTACTAAATAATAGCTATGGAACATGATATCTACAGTATGATTCCCAGAACCAGCAATAAATGTCACCCCATAAAAATATCCCCGTGGCTTTCTCTCTCCTTAAAAATATTGAGAGTTCGTGGTTTGATGGTTGCAAAGTGTACATAAGACACAAAATATATACTTATTGAAATCTTGTATACTACACTAAAATATGAGTAAAATGACGTGATGAAATATTTATTGAATTTTATGTATTTAAATTTTCACTATAATTATTTCAGGATTGATTGAGAAATTTTTACAATATTTGTGGCAAAATTAAGATTAAAATATTATGAATTATATGTAAATATGTAAACGGCGCCTACACATGAATGAAACAAATTCATATTGGAATTTTTACTGTAGAAGGATAAGCAAAATTATATAAAATTATTCAGCGTGTGATCTCGAGTTTCTGCTGCGGTATTTTGCTCGTAAAACATTTGGAGCAACAAGTTTAGCAAAGCCAGGAAAACACAAAATTTTTCCGATAAATAAAATCATATCATTCGGAACAAATTTATTTGTATTTTCCACATGGTATAACTTATTTAGCTTTACATGCCGATATTTGTTTTATAAACAATAAAACATTTATCATTTGCATAAAACTGATGAGAACAACGAAATGTTTTAGATACGCCTTATTTATGAAATAAAAATTCTAAAACAGGAAACGACAAATGAAATAATACATCGGGTGATTACTTTTTTTTTATATTACATAAGAAATAAAATGTTTTTTTCGTATAGTAACAACTGTTTTAGACTAGAAGCATACAAAAGATATTAAAATTTAAAAATTGCATCTAATAAGCCTGAATTATTTTAACCCTTCCGTAACCAAGTGGGATATCTCAAATACCACAGATTTATTTTTAAACTGGATAACAACGGTATATTTTTAACATTTTTCAATTCATGTATGTACCATTATTGGTCTGGCGTTCCATTAACGATTGTTATAAATGTATGCCATGAGTTGTATGAAAATAACAATGAGTGGGGGGGGGGGGGGTCTTTCACCATTTTTTTATGAAACTTTATCTAAATTGAAAACTATCTACACTTTTAAAAAGTCTTAAATGTTATTCATTAAGCCACAATGATTTTTTTTAAATGTTGTGACGTCATTGTAGAGGTGTTGCTGGATCTTAAACAGTACAAATTGTAAATAATTGTAGTCATATATTCTTTTACTTATTTTATTATTATTATTACAATAAAATAGAATATTCATGTGACAAAAATTATTTAAATCTCTACTGTTTGAGGTCCACCAACATCTCTATAATGACGTCACAACCTTTAAAAAAAATCTTTGTGGCTTAATGAATAAGAATTAAAACGTTTTAAAAGTGTAGATAGTCTTCAATTTAGATAAAGTTTCATAAGAAAAATAAAAAAAAATGGTGAAAGACCCCATTGGTGGTATATGGAATATAATATTAAATAAAATTTAATTTTTCAGAATTATGGACTGAAAACAGCAGGCATGCCTCGAACAGAAACAATTAATGTTCACAAAATTTACAATAAATTTTATTAATACAAGGCATTCCTCATCAATAAATGTTTTGATGATCTTGATTAAAAAATATAAAAACATATTTTACTTATTTTATGGATTTTATTTGTCAATTTTAGAATTAACAATTTTTGTATACGAAATTAATACAAAAACTGCTTAAAATCAGAAGAAAAAAAAACTGGGGTATTAAACATACCTCATTTCGGCACAGACGATAAAAATAAAATAAATATATCATCACGCCTTTTACCCATTACGGGTGTGGCACTCTGCTTACGCAGATCTCGGTAAGTGATATATTTTTTCGTATGAAGTGCGGTTACCAGCCGTCAAATCATAGCCCCCGAGGATGTTAGTGGAGGGGGAACCACAGGGGTAAATTTAAATTTGTAACTGTCGGCAGTGGGATTCGAACTGAGGATCTCATGATCCACAGTCCGACACGTTACCACGGAGCTATTTACGATTGTAAGCTATTTTGTGTTAATCAAATAGGCCGCCTTCTAGAAATAGAATCAAAAGAAAATTCATAATCTTAGCCTAATTTTGAGACTTTCATGAGAGCTTAAATTTTCTGTTGTGCTATATTTTTCTTTTTAATACCAAATATCAATAATAATCAATAAGCAACAAATTGAACAGCTTGGAAATGTGAAATATATCTTGTCAGATCTGTTTACAAAAATGTTTAAGTTATTTTTTCCATTTACTATAGCAATCTGAAATTAGGCTCAAATTGTAAATACCTATTTCTATTACTTCTATTTCCGTGAAGGATTTGATTAGCATGCCTAGTTATGCTTATTAGATGCAGTTTATTGTTCAAAAAATTTTTTGTATTTACGCTTTCACCACCAGGTATGTTGTAATGTCACCATCAAATACAGGAACTATATTACGTCATACGCAAATAAAGCTTAAAAGAATTATATGAGTAGTTTTTGAACAAAATTTACTTACTTAATTGATATCAATAAATTCCCTATAATTATCCGAAAAAGCTCAAATTTCAGCATAATAGTTTCAGAATAAAGCTTATTATACGACAATTATATTCCAGGTATTATTTAATGTTTCACTAAAAGTTTTAGTACAGGAACGAAATAAATTAAAATTTTAATCAACATAAAATTATTTAATGAATAATGTGAAAATACTATTTTAAAATTTTAGTACCTATTCTAAAAATATAATTTTAATATTAGTTAATATGGGGTATAAAGTGCCATGGTAACGAGCGGGAGTGTGGATCATGAGATTTTCTGTTCGATCCCTAAAACCACACAAAAATTACCTCTGCGATTTTTCCTACACTTAGAAATTTGGGGAATGTAAATTAACGGCTAGTAACTCCATATCATATTCAAAATACATTCTAAGCCGTGTATCACATCCAGGAATGGGTAAGAAGGGTGAAAATATATTCAGACACTTTATTAAAAATAATTGTTATATTGGAATTACTGTAATTTAATATTTAAATACTGTATGCAAAGAATATTTAATGTACTAATTTATCATTGACTAATTGACTAAGAGGAGAGGAAGACCTACAAATGGAAACTGAATCAAGCCTTCAGACTTACAATAATTTATATAAATTTTATTAACAGCAAATAGGAACATATACGAAAAGTTATTAGGGATAATTATATTATTATATTTCCACGGAATAGGTTGAATAAAAAGAAATAAAACAAAATATAAGTTTTATAACAATCAATAAAATAAGAAAATGTTTCTTTCAGTTGCACAAGAATTTCAAGAATAATACAGGATGCATATTAGGAAAAATATATTGTAGCCTAGAAGGAATTTTTTGATTCAAATCTCCTATCAAAATCTAATTTTCAAACAATATTTTATTCATTCTATTTATAGTATTTATTCATTTTAAAATTATGAAATAACGGACCGGTATTGTGAAATGAGTTAAATTTCATTCGTATTTTAGATTGAATTTATGAAACTATTTGCACAACAGAATCAAGTATAGTTAATTTCGAATTAATCACTAGTACTTGTAGATGAAATTGTTCAACTTGGAACCGTAATACTAGGTGATAAAAGTAAAATTTACTACAGAAAAAGCGTTGTTGTTCATCCACTTGTTATCGTAATACTTAATAATTTTTTGACTTTTAGAAAAGTGCAATTTGCGTCTGCAAAATCGTTAAATGTAATTTTTGAGTTTGCAAGGATTTCGGTAATCTAGGTGGATTAGAAGATGGATTGATGAAGTGGAAGAAGACATGAAATTACTAGGAGCTAATAACTGGACAAAAATTGCAAAGGCCGAAGAAAAATAGAAACTGAATTAAACTTTTGGTCTAAATAAATAAATTTTATAAAGGGTAAATAGCAAAGGGATAGGTGGTTACATTATGTTTTCGCAAAATAATGGTCAAAAAAATTAAAAAAAAAAACAGAATTTAGATTTCATAAAAACTTAGCAGTTTTACAATACAAGAAATATATTAACATACTGGGGAAAATATATTGAAGACTAAAGGTATTTATATTAAATCTCGAATTTAAAATCAATTTTTTTCTTATATATTTCATAAATTTTACAGTAGGTATTTATTTTTAAATCCCAATTATAAAATCGTTTTGTAATTTGTATCCAACAGATTACATGAAATGAATTAAATTTCATTTATATTTTAGATTGAATTAATTGAACCTATTTGCACAACAGAATTAAGTTTATTATATTTCAAATAAATCACAAGAACTTAAAAATGAGGTTGTTCATGGAGTTAGTACCGAAATACTAAGTAATTTGATGAATTATAAAAGTGAAATTTGTGTCTAAAGAAGCGTTAAATGTGATTTTTGAGTTTCGGTAATCCAGGCGAAGTGTTTGTACCCATATTAGTTTTAGCATCGAACTCACCAGCAGCGCACTCAGCGAGACAGAACACCACGATGACGATGGCCGTTTTGACGAGGAGCACATTGGCCGACGTCGGCATCATGTTGTGTTCGTTGGCGCTGTGTTGTCGAAGCACACACACGCTACAAAGCGCTCTGCTCTGTTGGCTGGGCGGGCCGGAATGCCGCACGACGCACGGACACGGACACGACTGTGTTGTGTTGTGACGCTGAGAGATGTGCACGCCGCGACGCACTCGGGAAGCACTCGCTTTGGTGGAGCGACGCTGGTTTATATAGCCAGAGGACGCCTCCGCGCAGGCCGACGCCGCCGATGACGAGACATTATCTTATGGGACGAATTTCATGGTATCGTTTTCTACTGTCATTTAGATGCATTTATTCCCCAAACACCTTTTTGTTATGGTCCATATGACTAATGGAGGTTGCATGCCCATTGCAATATTATGGACCTTCTAACAAATAATTAGAGCCCCGCAGACTATATTCCTATCCGATCCTCTCACTTGTCAAAAATGTAAATCCGTAACCGTCCCCCATTCGCAACTATTATATTCCCTGCTTATCATATTCTAAACCGATCCAGATCCGCAAGTATTATAAGCAATCTGAACTTTTTTCTAAAATATTAATACTACTGGTATTTTAAAAAAATGTTGTATTATATAGAATAGTATATTCTACAACAAGTAATAAAATGGCATAAGTTCCACACGAACAAAAAGTTTGTTTGCGAGTGTAGGATATGCCATTCCGTTACATGTTGTAGAGGTAGACTATACTTTATCCACCAAGATTTTGGAAATTATACAAATAATACAAATACAAAACTATTGAAAACGTCAAACTCAAATAAATAATATTAAAACAAACAGACGTAACCATAGTAACTGAATCAAAATACTTCATATATCGCGCTAATATGTGGCTCTGATTCGTCGAATTTAATCCATACGCGGCGTATACAATTTTTAGTTGTGGAATGCATAGTTTCCAAAACATTGTTATAGAAACATTATTTTTCGCGGTTTCGCTCACATTACACTTTGTGTGCGATGTGATGACCGGTAAGTCGTCAAAAATATTCCTATGGGCTAAGATGTTAATGGTGAGGTACATTTGATGTCGTCATGCAGATTCTCAAACAGTCAAGTTGAACAAGTTAATAGTATACTTTTATACTTACAAATTAAGAGTTATTTATTAAAAAAAGAAGTTAAATAGTAATTGTTTCATGCTAGCATCATTATAAATTATATTGAATATATATGACCAAAAATTAATTTAATAATTTCAAATGAAGCCCAAAGCTGATCTGACATTATTTTGATGTTAGAGTTTGACTGTTCAAGCTCGAGGTGGTTCGAGGTAATAAAGATATAATACTCTTTCTTGGTTCACGATAGTGTAGGTATCTTCTTACGATTTCTTTTTGAACGTTTTATTATTATTAATACTTATTATATTAAACCATATTAAGTCGTTCAAAATATAAAATATAATAAGAGTTCTTCGCCAACCATTGATAATCATAGTTTAGTTTTAACTTTTTAAATTTATCTCACAGCATGATTATGTTCGACTATGTAGTGAAAGTATTTTCTAGTAGGCTTAAGGAATCCCAAAAGGTAAAGAAATTACTTCATTTGTTTTATTGGACGTTTCGGGAGTGTTCCTCCCATCTTCAGCAATTAGATTATATCAAGGTTACATGGTAGAATAGTCAATCATAAATTACATGGTTTTGTGATTCAATATGAATCACTATGTATGTAAAAACGAACATAATTATGATGTCAGATGAAATTGATACTTTAAAAATCATAACTGTTAACAACAATGGCTGACGGAGAACTGTATATGTATATATATATATATATATATATATATATATATATATATATATATATATATATTTATTGATTGACGGGGATTGATCATAATAAAATAACATGTAACCTTGACATTGTAATTCTCTACGCTGAAGATGGGAGGAACTCTCCCGAAACGTCCAATAAATATGAAATAATTTCATCATCTTTGGATTCCTTAAGCCTACTAAAAAAATTAAATTCAAAATATAACCTAAAATTAATACTGAAATGACAGATTGAATCTTGACATTTCCGTCCGTGAAGTGATCATTTATCCTTTTTCTTTTCAGGTAGTGGAAAACAGATGGGCATATTAGACACGTAAAATTAACTAACGATTGAACAAGCGTGTATGTGACAAAGACGGACTATATATGTAACTGTTAATTATTAGTTCGGAAAATGACGTACCGGTCATCACATCGCGGACAAAGTTTATACAGTGAGTAAAAAAAATACAATTACCTACTTCCTAAAATGGCCAGTCTACAATGAAAGAAACAAATTCAGGGTACTTCAATTTTCTAAGAATAACGTGTTTCAAGATAAATGAAATTTTACCTGTCTGCGTAAAGAGAGTATACCAGAACACAACCAGGGTTTTGTGTACTTAGGAGTGAGGGAAGGATTACCAAAATTTATAAGAAATATATTTTATCAAAATTCTTGTAATTAATATACCTACTAACGCAAATTTACATGAGTTCGCCAGTATCAAGACTCTTATTTGCTGTTTTATAAAAGTAAAAATTGAAGCACGAGTATATATTTTATAAAGTTGCATTATAATAATATTAATATTCCGTTGGTGGAATGACCATCTAGCAGCCCCGATTTATCCCCAATCTAAACTTTATAGAGCCGAATGAAAAATAAATTGCGAAATCATCCTGTGGAGGCAATCGAAGAATTGCGACAGAAACTGCAGGAAATTTAGGATTCTTTCTTCGTAGATGCCTGCCAAATACTTGTGGATACTAAGTAGTTTTAAAAAGTAAAGATGGAGTTATACCGCGGTAAAGTAGAAAACATAGATAGAGCAAACTTACATTAAAAAACAAAAACGTTTGCCAGCTGTGCAATATATTATCTAAGTTTCAATGCATGTTAAATATACGTAAAAGTGTTAGAAATTAATTGCACAATTTGGAAGATACACTTGTCTTTCAATATTTGTATAATATTAATACGAAAATTTTTGAATGGACGAACTCATGTAAATTTGAGCTCGAACTGTGTAATGAGTGAAAATTTTCTATTTCTTCATTCGAATGTTACTTCCTGAACTTGTTCGTTTGTGTTAATAATAAATGGAATTGGGTTGTGACGGAAATGTACTTCCTGTCAATAACTTACCTATGTAAATATGTTATAATTTTATTTGTATTCCCTAATTTTAAGTGAATTATTATGTTCCATTAGAACACGGTTCTGATTAAAAATTACAATGCTGTTTTGGTCGCACCGGGTAAAATTTCATTTATCTTGAAACACGCTATAATAAACATGGTATGTACTTAGGAACACGTAGAAAATAGTTTCGAAGGACCAGACGTCGTCTGGTCTGCAGGACAAAAATGAAAACGCAAAAAAAAACGATTTCTAATGGAATATAGATGTATAGATCTATTTTATTAATTTAAAAATTACCGGCTTCTAATCCAAATGAATTTATCATTTGATCCGCATTCGATCCTCAATCATAAAAACATAATCCACAAGAGCATAAAATGTTTGCAAAATTATCAAAATTTGCAAGAATTTTGCGGGACTCTACAAATAATAACCAAACTATTAAAAGTGCATGCCTTTAAATATCAGTTTACAAACAGTTCTTTGTCTTCCAAATCACAAAGTCTATATATTTTTTTGAAGGGAAACATATGCGATTTGATTTTCTTTAATCCTGGCCAATGTATGTCGAGTAAAAAATATAAATACGTCATCGCTCCATTTTTCCATTTTTGGACGTGACACTCTGCTTATAGCAAATTTCGATATATAATATATTTTTCCGCGTGAACTGTTGGTGCTAGCCTTAAAATCGCTCCTGTAAAGATGTTACTTGAAGAGCACCCATAGAGCTTATTTTATATAGTAGAAATTTTAGATATTTCTGCTTTAAAATTGGTGGTTCTGGGAACTGGAGACCAAATGATCGTTTATTCATGTGTCAAATAAAAAAAAAAAAATATGTATACATCATGATATATACTCATTTCTGGACGTGGCACGTTCCTATGAACAAATTTCGATATATGATACAGAAATAATTGTTTTTTATTTATAACAAAATAAAATTCCTTGAACTAATCCAAGATAAATTTTCTTTCCATGTTTTTATTTTTAATTATTGTAATAATCTTATAAAATAAAAATGGTTTGCTAATTTTCCAACCTCTTACCTCCTATGGTTCTGGAAATAGGAATGAGAGCATCAATACCTAATATGAATTAGATGCCGCACAACGGCAGACACTTTCTGAAGAGAAGTAAGAAAATGCAGCCTAGATATGTTGCGATTTGCGCGCACTATACTTTTAAACTGGCATTGTCTAATAAAGTAGACAACACGCATTTTAGCCATGTTGGAGGAGACATTCTCCACCTCGTTCCCACTCTGCGGAGTGCCTGCTTCAAAACAATCTCTACATAGACAACGCTATGCGGCGTCTAATTTATATTACGGCATTGCGTAACATACTAAATTAAGTAAGGTAATTTTATATAGTTATAGACATTGTACTTAAGATCTAATGATCCACAGATCTATTTGCTCATTTGAATATGTGTCAAGAAGATATGACCTAAGAAAGATTACAGGAAAACAAAGTGGAACAACGAAATGAGTGAAAACATAAGAAGAATCCTAAATCAAGCAATAGGTACAGTTAAAAAGAGCAAAAGCAACTCGGATTGTTCGGACACATAATGAAGATGAAAAAACCTATTTAGAAAAATATAGTATCCGGAAACAACGATAAAAAAAGGAAACGAGGGAAACATAGGAAATAAGAATGGCAGAAATTAGAAACAAGAAAGAAAGCAATATAGAAGAAGATAAATGGTAGTAAAGAATAGGACAGATTTGATGGAATGGATAAAAACTTAGAAACCAACATAAAGTTAAAGAATAAGAAAAAGAATGTGTGACAAGCAAGAAATAAATTAGTGTAATACCAAAGATGCTAGTTGAAGAGAAGCCACAGGGATAATTTTGTGTAGCGAGATTTCATGATCCGCAGTCCAGTGCTTTACCAAAGGTTTGTCCCATAAATATACGACGTGGATGGCTTATATCAATTATAATTTACATAATATAACATGTTATTACTCCGATAATTAACCTTATATTAATAAATGAATAAACAGTGCTATTTAGCAATGCAGTAACTGGTGTTCAGAGGGCTAACAGCGAGAAGTTTACAGCCTGTAAATCTGACGCTCAAGATTCGCGTCACGCACGATACATCTCGATTTATAAAAACATTTAAATTCGTAGCTCTGACTAATGACCACAGATGGCTCTAAGTGATTCGGAGGCGGCGGCGGTCTCTTGCAGTTGTCTGTTTACTGACCATCAGCAACTTCGCTAATACACTCGGTCAATGAAACTAGTGAAATTCCGGTCTTATGCTCTACAAAAGTAGTAACAGGAACTGCTTACTTACCAATATATCACCGAAGTGAAAGCAATTACAGATGTATTTTGTAAGATTTAGTTGGATTAAAGTAGCACCTCCTCTATTTTTTCTTTGCATATATTTAAGTAAATAGTTTAGTGGAAAATCGCTAAAACAATACACTTGTGAAACTATAAATAAAACTCTCAACTACTCTGCGTCTTATTTTCTTCGAATACAGTATTGACATTTCAATTGTAGAATGCTGTCAACAGGTGGCTAGTTGAATGCACGCCGACCTACATATCATAAACGCTATAATTGAATGCTATAATGCAAAGCAGAAATAACATAATTTCTTATTACAAGCGATAAAGTGATTATGGTTATAAAAACAATCAGGCCATTTATTTTAATTTAAGAGAATAACTTGTATATTCTTCATATTAGGTAGTTTCGAATATAATTCATTAGACAATCAAATTTAAATTTTCTTTCCAATAATAAATATAACTGTAAACAACACCTCAATCATGTAATTCCAAATACCTACCAAAACAATAAAAACGGAAGTATGTAGGTTTAATTACAAAATATAGATTATTGTTTTTTTTGTATTACATTTTCAATTATATCTAACTGGATTATGTGATTTTTTTAATCCTACATATAAAAATATGACTGAAGATGTGTTTAGGAATAGTGCAGCATTAAGCATTTCTTAGATTAACATAACTCCTAGTCTTCAAAAAACGAACCAAATAACATACCACTGGATAAAAAATGGGACACTTTATATTTCGATAATTGTTTAAACTTTTTATAAGTTTCATTTTTGACTTTAATTGTTTATTAACTAAAATGTTATTGTGTTTTGATTAATACACTTTCATTTTATTATCTTTAAACTTTTTACAGACTATCAATCATTTAAAAAATGTCCATTTTTCAGCAGTATATTTTATATAATGTTTTTTAATTTCGTAAATTGAAAATATGTGATCATATAATTATTATTAATATCATATTCAATCCACTAGGACCTTTTTGGGTGTAGGAATTAGAATAGTTATTTTTAATTCAACTAATTTATTAAATGTTTCCATTCTCTTCTGTTTTTTGCTAGTCTGTTTGCTTCTTGACAGCTTAAATAATTTTTTTTCACGATGTCTTGCCATGTTTTTGATGATCTTCCTCTACATTTTCTTCAATGTTCTTGTATTTCATATTTTTTTTGTTTGTCTACATTTTACTCGTAGAATCTGGCATTCTTATGAAATGTCCATACAATGCTAAATGTTTCTTTTCAATGAGGATTTGTATATTTTCTATTTGCAGATTATTTCGTATTTGTTCATTTATAACTTTGTCTATTCCTGTTATCCCTTCAACTCATCTTAGGTGTCTCCTTACTGTAGCTTGAATTTTACTTCTATTTCTGTGGTTTGTTATTCATGATTCACTACCATGAATTAGCGTTGGTGTGTATATTGGTTTTTATCTTAGTTCTTTTTTATATTTGTTTGGTGTTATTTTTTTAACGTAATAATTATTTTAAGTAAGGTATATATTTACAATTATTAGTAAAGTATGATATTTTTAACAATTTAATATTTGATAAGAGATACGAGATTAAACTTATTTAGATTTAATAGCATAACCTTTATAATATGCATTATGGTAAAGAGAATATCGAGAAAAGCGCATGTGCTTTATGAATTTTTAACTGTGATTGTCAGTCAAGAAATGCATATGTTCACTTTTTTGTTTATTGTTGAAATTAATAGTAAGCTTATTCCACGAAATCAGACAGAATTTTAATGAGAAGTTAAAAATTGACTTATTGTACCAACACCGTGAAATGTTATTATTAATTAACACTCTAATTATGAATTTTATATTGTAGGTACTGCATGAAACTTACTAATTATAATGGTTTTTAAGCATAAATAAATAAACGTAAAAGAAAGATTGCATTTACATCAGCAATAAGTTATTATTATATTTATATTTATAGCCTGTGGACGATATTCCGGTTTCTCTATGAATAAATATTTTGAATTCATCCAAATTTTCATGAGTATAATGTTACTAATATTATTTACATAAATTTGTTGTAATTTTTCATTTAGCTTTTACCTTATTCAAAAATTTTAATTCTAAATTGTTTCTAAACTTTTAAGGTGAGTAATTACAAATTATGCACAATGTAATTTTGAAAAGTTAGGCTAAAGAGCTTGTTATTGAAATACGTGAACAAAATATTCTACCTCAGCTAATCTACCCTAATTGATTATTAAAAAATATACTGCTACAAGTATACAGTCCAGTAATTTATAGATAAGAAATTTGTTTTTTAAAAAATGATCGAATAGGTAACTATTAATTATTTAGAAATTAGATGAACAAAATATAAGTTACTGGCACATATATAAAACAATTAAATAGAATATATGAAGCAGTGTTTTTGAAACAATCGTGTTTACTTGTTTCTTACTCAGTAAAATTGAATTATTTACTATTAAAACAGGTAATTACAGATCAATATAATTAAATTAGATATTTAGAAAAATACTCTATACACATACAAATATAGATTAAGAAAGGTATCTGTATGTGAAAAATAATAATTATTATAATATTTATTTAACTAAACTCCATAGTACATAGCAGATTTACAGCAGAGACTACCGAAGCGTTGTACATATAATTTTTTTATCGAATTATAATTAATATTAATTTAGTAATTATTTTTAATATCAATGTAACTCAAAGCCTCTATGGAAAGTTAGTGCCATCAAATTATGTTGTTATACGTTTGTTGTGCGATTGCTAAATGAAAACAAATTTGTTTTTTTATTTTCATAAAATTTAATTGATGCTTTGTGTAATTTTTAAGATATTTATTATAAGGAAACGAGAGTGATAAAAATATTTTGACTAAATTTGAATTCTTTAATTCGTAAGATACAATTTACACGTATATATTTATTTGTAAGATGTAAATTATTGTTATGTTTATGTTATATAAAAATGTAAAAGTTGTAAATATTTAGACTAGCGTTCGATAATTTTAAGTATTCGCATAAATCTTAGTGATGCATTCTGTATATAAAAGTGGTCACATATATTCAATTAAAAGTGACATAATAGTTTCATATCTACCTAAAATCTTCCCATTTCAACGATGACTTTCTAAAGGTGAAGTCTGGATTATCAGAATCAAAATCGATTCACCTGTGAAACGAGATCTGTTCACCTCGCAATAAAAATACTAAATATTTCATAGCGGAAATGTAAAGTCCAGATATTTCAGACTGCAGATTTTCATTTCCGGATTAATTACGGATTACTGCCCTTAAATTATTCTACGTAGAAACTATTTTAAATCCGAGAAACCATTATTATACTCATTTATTTTTCCTGTTCTGGGAATTTCATAATAAATAAAATGTGAATTAATTTATTAACATATATTTCCGCTGCAACCTGTTTCTTTACCTAGAAAAGATGATAATATTTGAAAGCTTCATTTTAATTCCTATGAAGAAGGATAAAATTAATGTGACTTTTATTCGTTATAAATATTTTACAGGGAGGTGAGAGTATAATATGTATATATTTCTGTAAGCAGTTTTGAGAAAGTAGTTACAATATGTAAGCGTAGACTAAACAGCTAAGTATGTACTTGACATTTTTATAAAAAGATATGTACTCCATCTTCTACAAATATCTAATACCTAAGTGAATTAGTGAAACAGTTATCTGCTTCTTCTCATATCAAGTAAGACTATTGAAATACACATATATCATTAAGAGGTTATTGAGTTCTGTTCAAAATTGGAAAACACAAATGAAAATTTTTAATAATAATTACTCTTCCGAAGTTTATTGCTAACGTCTTCCATTTGAAAGTCATACTTAGCTGATGCCATATTACAACTCACCTTCCAAATTTCGGTGATCTGTTTATACAAGAACATGTGATATTTAACTATTTTAGTTACGTTAAAGAACATTTAGGATTTAGGATACATAGCTTCGCATTAACGAATCTGACCTAAATTTGATTCACACAGTAAATAATGCCGCTAATTCTTTTAAATTTATCTGTTATTATTATATACCTGTTTATAATATACTTAACTTTATCAATACCCAAAAAATTCATTTGACTCTCTATTTGCAGAAAATTTTATAGTTTTATTTTATACACATTTTTTCATACATTTGTTTCAAATGTTAACCTCGAGCAAGATGTATGATAATGCTCAGGAATTATGGTTTCACAAATATCAATGATTAATAAAAATCATGAAAAAAAAATTCTAACACCTTCTTCGAGGGTAGAAAAATAAAGGAGGGTTCTGTCGAGACTGGGAGTTAGCAGAAATAAAACTTCTATCCGTCGACTAACTTACATATTCTTTATTAAACAATCAATGATGAACTTACTCTACAGCTTACTGTGCTCTACTGTACTTACTTACTCACTTCCTACCATACATATTACCAGTTATATATATTTGTACAAGTCCTAAGTCAGCAAAATATGTGTCACAAATAAACAATAGCTGACTTACTTACTTAATCATTGCGTGAACTATAATGTGCTGACTTAAGACTTGTTACAAAATCAATTTGAGATTTTCATTGAGGGCCTCTGAATATGTTTTGACTATTTGTTCAATGACGTCTTTGTGGAAAGATGGATGTATGTTCGTATATTAAATAACACAAACAATACAGTAATGAAATATCCTAATTATAATTTTCGTTACAATGTGAAGAATAATAAATTCAATTTATTCCGAATATCGAATCGGCAACGAAAAACAGATAATAGTAGTAACCAGTACAAAATTTAGGGTTTTGAGGACAATGCAAAGGGCGAGTCAACGAAACTCTATTATTCAAGCATAAAAAACATTTTTAGCAATTCTCTCATATCTGCTATTAATGCATAGAAAGGTAAATTACATTTAATAATATATGGGAGAATGAAGGAATAAATATTGAGTAAACCTTATCAAATTGAGTTGAAATTAAAGATGACAGAGAGATTTAATTTGAAAAACTATAAATTAGAGCGATATTCAATTTTTTTATGATAGATATAAGAATTCTGTCGTTATGTTGTAAAATTCTGAAAGGGCGAAATATATATTTAGCCCATTTATCCATGTTGGACTTCTTACGATACTTACAGCAGATCACGGTATATGATTCCGAGTAGATTTTGGGAAACGAATTTTCCCAATGGTGTCTGTCTATTCGAATAATCATAATAGCTACGAGAATAAATCTAATGTAATTATTAAACAACCGAATATGATAACTATGTATAAAAAAGTAATGTAGTTACCGGTAGTGACTCAGCCGAAATTTGAAATATTTGTTTTAATTTTTCATTTATGTCAGGCGCTTAACACTATAATTTGTTATTTTCCAGCACAAAATTTGAATTGTGTGAAGTAAAATTTTTACAAAAGAGTCTGAAAGTTTAACTTTATTTTCTATTTGGGCTAACTAAGCTTAGTAATATTGTGTACTTTAGTATCGATTTAAGAAAAATAACTATTATCTAATGATCAGATTTTTTCCTCTCTATAAACAGTCCCATACTAGAGGTTGTCATATTTTGTTTTGTATATTTTCTAAACAAAAGTGTCAATATGTTCACATATAGAGCAGAGAATTGCATATTTTTGCACACAACATGTAACAGTGTAAATTGCAGATTGTTAAACTTTCTGGTGGATGCGCTGTCAAATGCATTCATCTCAGTTACGATAAAAATAAAAATTTACAATTCTTTATTTATTTTCAGACTTTAAACTGTTTGTATCTCCAACCAGCATGAAAAATACAGCACATATACGTTATTACATAACACCTTATTACTATAAAATAAGTGATAATAATAATTATATTATAACCCACGCAAAATTCCTAAATTATACTAATCTTATAATTTTAGTTTCACTTCTATAATAATATGCAGTTTTTATTAACAACAATAAAACCCAAGTCGTCAAGTAGTAAGGCTGCCTTTGTCTCTTTAATAGGACTACAATATTGCGTGTATACGTCATCTTGATGAATAATACTCATAAGGTTAACAATCTCCTACGTGTTCCCCTAAGTACTTCATAGTACAAATCCACGAATAGAAATGGAGGCTTAGATTATATTATTAGAGGTACATTTTAAGACAAGCAGATGCCAGAATACTTCTTTCTAGATTATGCTTTTGTAATGTAACATTTAAAAAACTGTTTAATTATTAATTTTATTGAAGTATATAAGTATTATAAATATTTTATCACATCATTGGCCCATTTTAGGTGTGGCATTCTGATATCGCTGATCTAAGTAAGTGATATATTTCTGCGTGAGAATTGCGGTTACCACCTGTCAAGTCAGAACCTCCAAGTTATTAATGGAAGGGGAAGCACACGGGTAAAGTTAAATTGGCAACTCACTGACGTGGGTTTAAACTAAGGACCACATGATTCCATCTAATATTATTTGCAAGAATTTAATATCACTTACTTTGAATAAAATCTAATAATGTAAAATACGTTCGGAATTAAAAGCTAGATTTAATAATTTGTAATCTATCTTTAAAATCTAATTTTAATTCTTGTACATACATTCATATTTTAACGTCTTTCTCGTTCCTCGGGTTCGGTGAAGTTGAAAGAATGACTCAAAAAAGTTTAATTTTAACTAAAAAAAAAAAATATTTACTTATTTATTTTCACTTATTTATTTAACACTAAAACACTAATAACAACATTTATAGCCGATCTAGGTGGCGTAGGGTCGTGGGTTCGAATAGCACTGAAGACCATAGTAGTTTATCCGCCTCCCATCTTCAAAAAATATTTATTTTAATTCTACTGAGACTTCACATGTCCAATATTTATTTAAACATACTGATGTTTTATCACATATTCGCGATTTATCACAGAATCACGGTTTATCACAGTCCCAAGGTTTGTAGCGGTTTTTTTCACACTCACGGTTTAACACAGACTCCCTGTTTATCACATACTCACGGTTTGTAGAAGACTTACGGTTTATCACAACATAAACTGCCTGTAGAATACTAATTAATGGCTGTCAGCCCGGCAGCCTCTTATATATTCTTGTATAGCGGGTTCTCGAACGTTCTGCGCTGCTCTCGAAGCAAGGAGAAACGTTACCACGTCCTATCGAGCGTGAAGCTCCGCGACATGTATTACTGTATTCTTTACAATATTCATCTAAATTTGTATGTATAACACTTGAAATAGTTGTAAGCAAATGTAAGAAAATTGCTGATAATATATTTCTTCCAAATATTAATATTTCTTGCTGTAAATCTTTCTCGCAGTTGATTTCATATTTGGAATGGATTAAATTTATTGTTTTCGTTTCCATCAAACTTTCACTTCTAGTTTTAATTATAATCTAAATCAATTTCAAGTTTTGTTTACCTATGTATTTTTACTCTTTAGTAACAGTAAATACGGACACATCTATTCATTCATCTATTACATAGAAGGCATTGAGAAATGAGACGGTAATCAAAAGGATTCAAAGGAGCTCTGTATATCTATTTTCGTGGAAATCTCGTTTTTTTTTTTGCATAATTCCATTACATCCTATATTTTATCATGTACAATATAATACGATGTATATGTATGTACATATTTGTATAGAGTCATGAACCGTTCTATCGTAAGGTGTAGGGTGTAAAAAGTCTCTTAATCGAGCACAAATTCCGCTCATTGTTTCTTATTCATCGCCATCCTTCGTGCCCCCTATAGTGTAACGTTCCTCTTAAGATTCTTATTGATGATGGTATCCCAGGTGTCGTTTGGTCTTCCACGATTCCTCTTTTCTTTCATATTTGCCATTAAAATTTTGCCACACCGGTCTTGATTCATTCATTATTACAATATGACCCCACCATGCTAGTTGTCTTGCTTCTATGAAGTCTAATATTGGTTTGTATTGCAGTTGTTCTCTTATTATTTCATTTCTTATTCTGTCCAGCATTCTACTTTTCTTAGAAATTTTGCTACTATCTACAAAAATCAACAAAAAACGTACGTTTCCATGATATTTAGTAGGACTAAATTCTAGTTATTTATATATTATCGGGATTCATACAGCAGTTTTTAGTACTTGAATTTTGTTTATTTTTTAACAATATACTACTATTAACTTTTTTGCCCAACAAAAGAAACAAATTGTCGTTGTCATGGCATCACATTATAGTCTGTAATTATTTTGTAACTGTGGTAACAACATTGAAAAATGTTTATTTGTAGATTGTAGACATGTCATGAATCCTTCCTCATATTTTCAGAAATGAGGTATACGTTGTAATTAAGCCGTAGTGTAATCACGCTGCTATACAAGATGGTAGGAGTGTATGCTGATTCGAAATAATAGTGATGAACTAATGGAATTGAAGAGTCGACGGTAAGACTGCATGATAGATGCCTTATGCATCTATTCGATTTTGTGGGCAAAAGTGCTTCCCGTTAATTTTTACACGTATATAAAATGTACGTTGATGTTTAAAGATATTTGCGCCCGTCTTTGGCTAGCTTTACAGACCTGAGTCCTTACATAGTTCAGCTTAATCACCCAGTTCAAATGAAACTGGTCGGTTCGCACTAGAACACACATATTATTGGTTACTTGTGGTGCGTTTCTTCATAGTACTGACAATGAATTTTCCGATGACTAGGAGTACCTTGTAGTGATGCTGCGATTATTTTGGGGTTGTCTATAAGGGTCATATTATACTGCCTGTCCCAGTGATGGAAGAAACGAAGAGCCCCGCAAGAGTCTCTGATACGTCCATGTCGTGTGGTGTTTTTTCTTTTCGGTGGGCTTGGCACTGATAAGAAGGGCTAACTAAAGTCAGGGGCTCCAGGTCCTCCAGGTTGTGGGTTAATCGCGAGGCTAACAACCTCACATTGTAAAAATCCAATTATTACGAAATCATCGTAACAGTCTCAAGATACGGACGGAAACTAAGGAGCACGACCTCAATAAAGAAGACGGACATCATATTACAGTTTCGCCAAATGGAATGTCAGAACGATGTTCCAAGTAGGCAAAATGGGAGAGATTGCTGAGGAAGAAATAAAATACAAAATAGATTTATAGCCTTCAAGAAGTTATAAGATTGGATGTGGAAAAATTGATAAAAAAACTACTCTCTATATTATAATGGCAAAGAAAACTGAACTGGACTGTACGGAACGGGATTTCTGATCAGTAAATAGTGCAGAGGTAAACTAATATATTTTGAGGCAATAGATGAAAGAATGTGTAAAATCAGGCTAAAAGGAAAATATAGAAATGTAACAATAATAAGAATACACGCCCCAACAGAAAATAAGAGCGAAGGAAATAAAAATAATTTTACTATAAGCTAGATCGTGTCAAAAGATACAGAGCCATAACTATTTCTTAGGCATGAGTGACTTATCGCTAAGATGGAGAAAGAAGATCATTTAAGAAACATGTATTGAAAATGGAAATCTACTGTACCAATTTGCAATTAGAAACAATTTAATTTTAGTTCTTTTTGAGAAGAATGAATTTAAAAAAAATTATTTCCAACGAACATTATATCTATAATATACTTGTTCAAAGGTTAAATGACAAAAAGGTACTTTACACATGTTACAGCGGTATATGTAAATAGTTTTTCTAATTTAGCTAAGTACCTATCTTATTTCTACTGAGTAGGCAGGTTACTCTTTGTAACTCCTTCGGCCCAAGAAGAGAACTGTGGAGTTTTAGTCACAGAGTTCGGTTGGAATTGAATATTGGTTGAATCGACTGCTTACCTTTATGTGTCCCACATATGTTGTGCGTTTGGCTTACGTTATACTGTTTGACATGTTTTGTGATGATTGTTTTTATTTTAAGTGATGCTATACGTAACTTACGTGCGTTTAGCTCACGGCCGTTTTTAGGCATGTCCTAACAAGATTTTTATGTTATAATACTTTTTATTTTTGTACCTTGGCATAGCATACGTCACTGTGTACTATTTATGTTTTTGAATTTTTCTGATACATTTTGTCCTCTGGAGGGTCATCAGACCTCCATTGCATGAAGGGACCTAAGGGTGAGAAGGAGAACTAGTTGGTTGTGAGTGGTTGTGTACTCCTTCTCTCTCTTAATTTTTTCTTTGTCCCACATATGTTCTACTGACTGACTTTCTTCGCTTTACATACATACATATAGTTATAAAGCAATACAAAATAATGGTGAAGACACCAATATTTTTACAATATATACAAGTGTTATTTATTTCATTAACATTAACTTTTAGTAACTCTCGAACGAACGAGTTTTCCATGAACTGTTCTCGTCCTGTGATAAATCATTTTATCCAACACCTCTCAATAAATGCTCTATAAACAAGGAAAGTAGCAGATTACCCACTAGTGGGTATAATTTTGAGTAAAGTCACTAGTGAGTATTTTTGTATTTATAAAAATAATAATACCACACAACACCTTGGTAACTACTTCGATTAACATTTTAATTTAAAATTTTAAAGCATATGTCACTGTCAAATAATATTTCTTTAATAATTTTTTTATTTATTAATAGGTGTTGGATAAAACGTTATACTTCACACGTGAGCAAAGTGGATTTACCCACTTGTAAAGTAAATAACTCTTGTTTAGTATTTATATGCTTATTGTCTGTTTTACTATTTGACTGTGTACTCACCATACGTTATATGTTGCTTTTATTCAAACATCATTTTATGATTAACAATTTTATTTTGTTGATATCATTTTTCGATACCTTGATGAAGGACTAAATTGTAGTCCGAAACATTGGTATATTCAAGAAATAAAGATGTTAAAAACTAATGTCCTAGTGTTTTGGCTGAGACCGATGTTTCCAATTTTTTCCTTCTTCAATATATAACTACGGTCAATATATTCTCTATATATATAATAATTAAATTCATTAATAATACCAAAATAAATAAATATTAATTTCTCATAAGCAATTTTAGCTTCGTAATAATATTTAAAGCATCACCTAAACTAATTATGATAAGGACTATTTTTTTGCCTGGATGATGTATGGCATTGATACTCTTTGAGGGCAGCCAAATATTTTATTAAAATATTACCTCGACCGATTTCGATGCAACATGCCACTCGAAGGACCTGAGTCTATTTTTTCCGTTGGGTGAAAAAATTTTGACGAAGAGATTCATATAAGTGTGTTTGTTCATATTTATTTATTTATTATACTTTTAACATGTTTTGTATTAATTTCCATTAATATCACCTGCTGAAGAAGACGCATGTGGCGTCGAAACCGGTCAAGGTAATATTTCAATAAAATATTTGGCTGCTATCCAAGAGTTTCATTTATAAACTAATTATATTTTATTCAGCAAACCTAATAAGTTGTCAATAAAATAAACAAGATCTTTAATTAAAAAATTGCCCCCAAGAAAAATAATATTTGCGTACGTTCCCCACAACTTATTTTCCCTCCTCACACCATTCTCATCTTCTCGTCACCTTGCATCACCCACCGTTCACCCTTCCCTCATCTTAGTGGTGATAAACGTGCCATTCTTTACTACCTCTCGGCTAAATATTTGCGAATTTTTATTAAACAAACAGACAGGAACAATTTGATTCCTACGCTTACAGCACTTAGCAGTGTTTGGCGGAAGAGGCATCAAGAGAGCTGCGGTAGGTTTACATAGTGAAAGCGTTTTAATTAAAATAGTATACACATTTGTGTGGTCGCTTGAGTCTTTCCGGAGCGGAAAAATAGCAAGGTGAATCTGTAAAGAAAGATTTTAATGTTTTGGGAGACGTTGCTTGAAAAAGAGCGGATAAGACGATGGTTTGTCTAGGTTCAACTTTAAAGAGAGCTATTCTACTTTCAACAAAATGTTGATATCTCATAATTGTCTTGCTATAGTCAATTCTATAAGGCAGATGACCTAGTTATGCATATCAAAGCCGACAGAAGTGTTATATTCAACAAATATAATAAGATGATAAATGAAAATCCGAATTATTGTATTTATGTCATATTTCAAAATAGGTTTGTACTAGAAGAATTGTTTTGAAACTGGAAGTCGACTTGAGAGAGTATCCTTTGGGTTTTAAATTATTGCACACATGTTTGGGTTACTTTTAATTTAATTGTATTGTATAGATTATTTTATTATATATTTAAGTGGTTCTTAATCGGTGTTCCTCGAACTTTTTATGTGTTCTGCGAAGCGACGTAGTAGGTAGATTAAGCACTTATGATTTTAGGGAAATTACCAATAAACATTTTCGTAAATTTTTCGATTTCAGGCAGAGAAAAATTGTAAATATTAGTGTCAATAAATGCAGCATTTTTTTCTACAACATACTATTTAAATTAAAATTTGGGAAGCCAATAACTGGACATTTCATAAATAGCATTGAAAACGCGATGGTGTGTCCGACCCTATATATAATTTTTGTTAAAGAAGATAGTAATCGGAATAAGTTTAATCCTATGCCGCTTAATGAGAGAATGATTGTGAATTTATATGAATACAAACGACCACTTATTTTAGGGTTCCGCAAATTTTTCTTAAAATGAAACGTGTTCCCTGACTTCAAAAAAGTTAATAACAATGATCTATTTAGTTTTCTCAGAAACAGTCACCATCCAGGTTAACATATTTTTGTATAAGGGTTAGACCGTACTCAATATTCAATTTTATACCATCTAATATTTTATTCATTTTCCTTCCGGTTGTCTTTGTTTAAGTGATGTGTACAGTAAATAAGCAAGATTGCATATTTAATAGTAATATCATTTTTTCCTTCTACTTTTATCTTGGTTTCTTTATTTTCTTCTCTCTAGAGATAACCTCCAGTTGTTTATTCTTAGCTACCTATTATCCTTCTCTGTTTCACCTTTTTATCAGCTTTTCGGTCTTTCTCTAACATGAGTGTAGTGGACTTTGACCACTGAAATTTAGTAATTCTGGAACGCTCGCTAACGTTGAAATGCTAGCCGAGAGAGTCAGGCAATACGTGGACAAACTGTCTTTCTCGTATAGTCCGCTTAAAAAATTGATAAGAAAATATAAAAAATAGCATTCAATAATTTTGAAATAAAATGCTTAGACGTAACATTTTTCCGAGATGGAATACATCATTTGCCTATGTCTTAAAGTAATAGAAAGCAACGGCGAATACTTTGAATAATTAAATTTACTATCTTTTAAAATAAACCTTGAACGTAGCTAAAAAATTAGATTATTCATTAGTACACTTAATAATTACATAAACCGCTAATAAATATTTGTATTATCTTGTATTTGATTTTGAAATAAGTAGGACAGTAATGTGTTAATAAATATTAAAATAAACATGAAATTAATTCTATTTGTAACGAATATAAGAACAGGTTACGAAGGAATAGTGTATTGCGCCCAATGAAGTAATAAATCTAGACGTAGCGTGACATGATTGTTGTGATGCCAACATATCCAGGAGAAGAAAAGGAGAATGCCGGCATTCCTTGCATCACTGGTTGCCTTCATAGCATTTATAGAACTGTGAACTTTGCAAGAAGTTCGCTTTTTTAATTTAAAAATAAGGAAAATGAATTATGATTATTAAATTTTGCATTGAAAATATAGTACAAACTCACATTAGATATATACCTTTTTTCTCAAAATATAAATAAACTCAAGCAACATACCACACAAAGAATGGCAATTTTTTCACCTCACTTCCCGGCGTTAGTTGCCAGCTTCATAACAAACTGTATAGCGACCATAGGACACGGTACATCTAGTTATCTTACGTCATACAATCAAAGAACCAGAAACCCACAAGAAAGAAATAAAATACGAGTGTTTCGACCATAGATAATTCATAGCTGAACAGTCTATGGATATAAAAATAATACGAATAATAAATAACTGAAAATAAATTGAACAAAATGTAAACAAATAAATTATTAGTGTTTACTGTAGTAACGTAGTATTAAATAGTTAAAATTAAATAAATAGTTTTTATTAGTTTTATTTTTCACCATCACTGTACTCGTGGAACGTCGTCAATTCTGTTATAACATTCATTCATAAAATATTTAACATAGTGAAGATACATTTTTCAAATAATTTTGTAAATTATTGTATACACCTACTAAAGTAAAAGAACATTGGACCCTACGTTACAGATTACACTAAGTGATTGACTTGACGTGAAAAATTTATACTTTCGTATATTTATAAATATGGTTAAGGTACTATAAATATTGATTAAGGCTATGAAAGATGTTCTGTGGAAAATTTTGATAATTATTGAGACAAAATGTTCCTGTAAAATATTTGAGAGAATATAATAAACAACCCCACGAACGAAATAAATCACTTTGATTTGATTTATTGATAGAAATTGTTAACATCGTGTTTAAAATAAAAATAAAATCACTTTCAAAACGTTGCTATGCAATTTTTAAGACTTGTGTAAGAAAGTAACACTTTTAACTTGCTAAGCAACCGTAGAAGTTAATATTGATTTTTTGAATAAATACGAGTGTATGAAAACCATATGGTTTATTTACCTATATCTTGATAAAATTTAACAACTTTTCGTGATCTGCATGCTGCATGGTCTATAAATATATCAGGTTATTCAACTACCTATGTAAGCGAAATGCAGTCAAAATTACATTTCTCAACAACCCATGTTGTTTCTGTAAAGTATGATGAACTTATTAATATTTTGAAACGTCAAAAATAAATTCAAATTAGTCAAAATCATGTAATTTACCCATCTTTTGTGTGGCACTCAAATTTTGCAGATGTCGATAAGTGATATATTTTTGCACGATGTATGCATTTACCAGCAATTAAATCATTGTCTCCAAAAATGTTAGTTTACGAGGATTCAAAAATATATAATTTAAATAGCAACTCTCAGCTTTGGAAATCGTAAATCGAATTGTACCCACAGTCCAATATGTTATTTACCCCATAGTTTCCGCAAATATGAATATATTAGCATTTTGTAATTTCTCTTTAATCACAAATATGTAATAATTTATAAAATGAAATCGCCCAATTCTTAACGCTTGTAATTTATAAGCACAAAGACAATTAATAAAATGTTATTTATATAATCCGCTTATAATAGTTATTCATGTATTTAGAATTAAAAGTAAAACTCGAGGCGTATATACTGGGCTATTGTAAATTTTACTACTCAGTCATTAATCAAATATGCAAATTTGTATTATTTTTATAAAAACAAAAAAATCGAAAAATCAGGATTATTATTTTGTTATTATAACTACATTTCAGTACTATAATAACCCATTTTTATTATTTTTCCGAACATATGGCACAAATAATTCCTCGACATTATTTGTCATGCGCCTTTTTGGCTAGAACAATATAAACAAGACTATCTTTATCTATAAAAATTGTTAAATATTAGATGTTTTTAAGAAAAACTTATTTCAATTTTTTTTAATACACCAATCTATTCTACACAAATATCTAAATACAAGACTCGTAAAATTTACGAACTTATCAGCTATAATATCCCTAGGCCATTGATAATTCGAAATAATTTTAGCACAGTTACCTAAAGAACGTTGCTTGGTAACCGCCCGACGCCGCAGGCGGAGAGCTGTTACCTTCAAGCAACGTTCTTGAGGTAGTTGTGTTCAAATTATAAGAATCAATGGTCGAGGGATATTCGGTGAAAAATTTTTTGCGATTATTATTATTTTCATTTTCTAACCGTGAAAATAACAATTTAAAATAAACCTATTAAATATTGAATTAACTGTCAACCAGTTGTCAACGACTGTTACTTAGCAACAGGTGATAATTTCCCGGGGAAATTATCAGTGTAATTGTGACCTGATTGGTTACTTTTTCACACGTGATCAGAAATACAGAGATTCGATTGGATATTTCTTTAACCAAAAAAATTTCGCCAAAAAATCGCATTAGCCTCAAAAATCAAAACTACCGCTCACCATTCTATTTAGGTAAACACCTAAATACTTAACAGGAATGTACTCAAATGGGCAGGATGATAACATCAACCGAAAATAGACGAAAAAGTACGAGAGAGCCTCAGCATCGTAAAATTTACGTATAACAAGTATTCTAGGACTTTAAAGTTACACTTTTTGTACGATAGATAGTCCGAAAATGTAACCAAAGTAACCAGTATGAAATAGGAATTATTTTATTTCGAAAATTTTATTGAATTAATTAGACCAGATATGTATTAATATTGGAAATAAATATGAAAATATTAAGTTTAAAATTTAATTTGAGTAAACTAGAATATCGAGAAAAACTATTTTAATATTATTTTATTTCTTTTATAAGTGAAATATAAATCCTTAGGTTTACTAATTAAATAAAAACCTACAGGCACTACAGTATTCATATGAAATATGTACAAATACTAAAAATTCGTGTATATATGTAATTTGAGAAATATAAACTCAGCAAAGGGAGAAAGGTATTCATATTGGGATGCCCTTAATCAATACACATAGTAGTCGTAGCAAGAAAGCTCAATATCTATATTTCCGGAACATTGCTAAATATCATAAGCACTGATTATTGTTTACAGTAGTAATAGGTACTACAACCCTACTATTCTCAATCCGATAACCGATCTTGAGTCAATGGTTAAATAATGCCTGTACTGGGAATTATATTCAGATACATATGGTATGGTAATAAGTGGACATGCTATTGCTTCCTACAAGGATAATAACTATACATTTATGAAATTTGTGGAGATCTTAAAGAATTTTTATACACTTAAAATAATTATCAAATGGTAGGTAGAGATTTGACGGTTTAGTATTAACTAGTCTAATTAGTTTTTATAAAAGTTGAAAACGAAACCTATTTTATTCATTATTTTGGTAGTAGATAGTGTGAAAAGTGAGAACACTACAAATTATTATTATGAAATAATAAAATAATAAACCAATAAATAAGCATCTATTTGTATGATACTCTGTTTACGCAATACGCAGATCTTGGTAAATGATGGTATTGTCAAGGATATTTGTTGGGGGGAACGTAGGGGTAACGGTAACAATAGTAGTGGTGAAACTGTCGACAGTGGAAATCGAATTGAAGATCTTATGATTCACAGTTCGACGCGTTACAACGGAGCTATTTATTTATTATTACCTACAATTAATTTGTGAATCTGAAGCTCCTTGATGGAATGGATGTTTGGGAAAATAATCAAAATTCTGGATTGCAGTCAACAAATATTTATTGAACATTGATTGATTGCAATTCATTACTTTATTTTTTTTCCAAATATGTGTAACAATAACTCCAGTGGCGTGCGGTGCGTTTCTGAGTTCAGTGTGCAGAATTAAAAAAAAATAAATTTTTGTATGTTTCCCTGCAGCTTCATGTAGATGATTAAAATCATAATAATCCTGTACTACCCAAACTTTTTTATCTTTCTTGTTTGTAATAAAAAACAAACATGGCCAATTGCGCTGCACACCCTGCACGTATTGACTGCACGCCACTGGATAACTCATTGCTGAGAAATAAATTTCAAATAGATCTGTGGCAGTATTCATTGAAAAAACTTAAATGATAAAAGGTTTTAGGTACATTCTGGATTACAATAAAAGAGTTGCTTTTGAACGCACGTTAAATATAGTTGAATTATCTTATGTAACAAAAATTTGTTAGGATTTCAATGTTTTAAATATAAATTTATCTAGGATAGTGCGTAAAATTGATGTTTAGTTGTTAGTTTTGAGTTTATAAAGCGGTTGTTTAGTAACACGATTTCATTAGCCACGGTTTAGTGATTAAAATTTTTAAATACACCAAATTTGCAATTAATATTGTGATCCTAATTCATAAATGAAAGTATTTTTTTTATAATTATTGAAATTTTTCATATATCGTAGATAAAATCTTGTACGATACACATACGTAAAACGTCTTTAGTCACTCAGGGGTCTTAAAACACTCGCTATGCTGGTGTTTTAATTGACCCATTCGTGTCTAAAGACTAGCTTTACGTACTTGTATCGTAAATAACTATTTATTGATTTGTTTATGAATGGATCTAATTTATTAAAAGGAATGTTTCGGGCACCAATATTACTAAATCTGATACTACCAATATATACATATTTGTAGCAATACCAAGAAACAAATATAAAATTATTGTATTATCTTTTCCGAGGCAGTGATAACATTGTCAATATAAAATGGTGGTACCAACAAAAAATTTAACCATTTAAAATGAATTACAAATTTCATCAAGGTGTAGTAACATTTATCAATACGGAATTCTTTTCAAGATTTCTTGAAATTTTTTTGTCAATTCGTTAAAAATATTTAAGCCCATTCTGTCAGATGAGTTTTGAAAGATGTTAAGATTAAAGGTAGGAATTTTGAAATTAGATTTCTGCCTTGTATTATAGACATTGGCTCCGTAAATCTGGTATTTTGATGCCTAGTTAAACAAAAAGCTTGTATCTATAGAGTGCGATTTGTAAGCGGACTAACTACTTAGGTCGTATGCCGCGTCATGAGTGGATGATTGTGAATTTATGTGAATAACATAATCAACCCTGCTCTTCAGTGGGATTCGAACATAGCTACTACACTAGCGAGATCGGCAGAGTGCGATTTATGTGATAATTTAAATACAACTGATGTTATAAATCAGTTTAAAAAGAAAAGGCTAGACAAATTTATAAAGATAGGTACTCGAGACATTTATAATAAATTATTTTTGTTTTTCGTTTTATGTTTAAATAGTATGTTTTTGATTTATTAAAATTTTGTATATACTGTATTTATTTTTATATATTAATAATAAACTTTTTCTAGTTCTGAAATTTTTATAAACTTCTCCACATTTTCAATTATCAACCACGCACCCCCCCCCCCCTTAAGTTTTATTACAAAGAAGGCGTATTATTATTATTAGCCCATGGGCGTAAAACATTTAAGGACCTAGCTATTGGTAATATATTGATCTAACATCGTCACTAAATAAGTTCGTAGGATGGCTAATGAAACTACAACTTTTTGGCAAAATTTTACTTTATTCACCAACATAGTCCCCTTGAAGGATGACACATTCATTCCTACGCTTCTCCAATATTTCCATGCCTTTTTTGTAGAACGAAATATCTTTGGCCGCAAAATACCCTTCAGTTCCGGGAATCACTTCTTCATTAGAGCCAAATCGCTTTCCCTGGAGCATTCTTTTTAGGCCTGCAAACAGTTAGTAGTCGTTAGGTGTCAGATCTGGTGAATATGGTGGATGAGAAAGCAATTCAAAGTGCAGTTCGTGCAATTTTGCCATTGTTGCAATCGACTTGTGGCACGGTGCATTGTCTTGATAAAAGAGCATTTTTTTCTTCTTCATTTGGGGTCGTTTTTTTATAATTTCTTCACTCAAACGCACCAATAATGCAATATAATATGCGCTATTGATGATTCTTCCTTTCTCCAGGTAATCGATGAATAAAATACCGTTCACATCCCAAAATACGCAGGCCAAAACCTTACCAGCTGACATTTGCGTTTTTAGTCGCTTTGGACGGTCTTCATCCTTTGCTGTTCACTCCGCTGACTATTTAACTCTGGAGTGTAGTGATGGATCCATGTTTCATCCATTGTCATATTCCGCATGAAAAAATTCTTTTTATTGCGCTAAAACAGCTCTAAACAGCGCTTTGAATCGTCGACGCGTTGTTGTTTTTAATCGACTGTAAGCAAACGCGGTACCCGTTTAGAAAAGAGCTTTCTCATGCTCAAATGTTCATGCAAAATGATGAATAAACTGCCATCTGATATCTTTTTTGGAATAACTGCCAAATTTGGTCTACCAGTACGTTCAACATCATCGGTGTTTGTACGGCCGTGTTTAAAATCAACAAAAAATTTCTCTACCATTTGTCTCAATGGAGCAGAGTCCAAATAACATTTGTCAAACCATTGCATTGCTTCAACGGTATTTTTTTCCATTAAAAAGCAATTCTTTGTGAACACACGAAATTCTGATTTTTTCATTGTTGTGAAAATTACAAAAGTATCGTCGCTAAAACAACTGTAACAAATGAAATAAACGTCAGATTGTCATAAAATTTTGACACGTATCGTTCTAAGGTTGTTACTTCCTAAAAATCATACTGATTTGTCAATAGTGGTGCCATGCATATGTCATCCTACGGACTTATTGAGTGACGTAATATGTTCAAATAAATGTGAGTGGCCATTTCTACCTACTACTGTAACAATCCTTTCTTTCTATAGATGTCTTTACAATGAACGAATTTAAGGTTTCAGTCATGCAGCGAATAATTCTCTTTTATATTTAAATCTAACAACGAAAAAACCAAAATGCATATACCATACTTTAGTCTCGATTGAACTTAAGCATAGTAAAAATCAGAGAGCTTGCGTAAGATTCGGAATACTCTACAAATATATAACTTAACAGCATATACTATTTAATTGGTATATGTGTTTGTCGCCCTAATTTCTCCACACAAGGGTGATGTTTAATTCTAGAAAATCTGCATCATTCTAACTGAATATTTGAATATTAGCAGAATTAAGGGAAGGAATGTTTACTTCCAAAAAATGTTATTGTTCCGTGCAGATATTTGTACGTGACAAAATCTAGAATTTATTAAACCATTGAAAAAATATTATTTTTATTATACAGATAGGAATTGTTTCAATAGTAAAAAATGACATAAATTTTTTGTATACAGCAATATAATAGTTATTTACTTTACAAGTGGGCAAAGTAAAGAATTACCCACGAGAGAAATTTTAGCCCACGAAGCTGAAGGCTTAGTGTGATAATTTTATCGAGTGGGTAATTCATTTTCTTTTCTTGTTGTATTTTTTTTTATTAAATTGAATATGTTTTAGTACAAACCTACTTTCACATATTTGAGAGGTCAAATAAAGTAAGATTTTTTTCAATAGCCGAACTAGAATTGAAGCCAGACGAAATCTTATATTTGAAGAAGGTAAACCTAAGTGTAAATATTTACCTTTCGTCAAATTGAGAACTCTTGATGTGAAAATTTTAGTAGGGTGCAAGAATAAGGCTTTAGAACTATTTTGTGGATTTTAGATACTTACAGGTAGGAAAAAAATTCAATTAAAGTTTAAATAATTTGTATGGTAATTGCATATACTATTAAATAAATTATTTAACGCTTGTATATTTCTGCATATTCGGTAACAAAATAAGAGAAGTAAAGCTCTGAATTTATCGGAGATAAGTCACCAAATGACGTAGAAGTTAAAGCTCTGAATGTTCTCATCACCGATCAAACCTAACTAAGTTTGAAGTAACTTTTAGAAAGTTTTGTAGCCAACCTTAAATTTTCAGTGTCATCAATTTTATTTGTTAAAGGTTATCTTCTATTTGTTAAAGATTTGCTCTTGCATCTATGTGAAATTCTAAAGGAAATTTTGGTTTATGCGCACAAGTTTAAGGACTGTCCAGAATTGGATTTAATAACTCAATTAAGCATCACCCTTACAATCACTGTATATAATTTAATTGTTAATAAATTTATTCATTTGCTTAAACAATAAGGCTATTATTATAATTATTCGTTGTTTAAAGAAAATTAGTATTAAGCAATTAAAATAATCTCTCATCTTCAGTTTTGTATTTTAGAGATTTTTTATATTAAAAAAAAAATTAGGACGAGTTTTTTTGGATATCTTTCGAGACCATTGAGGTTGAAACCGTTTTAACCACTATTTGAACACTGCCTGTTTGGATTATTGTTAAAAGAAATAGCTACGAAAAAGTTATCAAATGAATTTAGAATAAAACATGTTATTTGCAGTTATATTGTATCTCCTTCTAGACGCAATGAGAGCAAACAAAAATAAAATATCTATTCTGCATATCAAACACGTGTCAAGTGTATTCGTTAACCAATAAAATACAGATTTATATGTACAAGGAAATCGTGTGTTGCCCACAAAAGAAACTTTTTATAAACGCAGGTGGATATCTCACACTTCTGAATTTATTTACTATTTTTTCTGTATGTAATATGCGCAGTAGAATTTGCTGGAATGCAGGAAGTATCTATATTTTCATATAAGTTGTAAATCTATTTGTTGTCTGTCGAGGGAAGCATTCTATATTCCCAACTGAGATGGTACTGCATCTAGGAAAATGGGAAAATGCATTTTTCCATCAACATACTTATATTTAGCTACGTGAGGTGAGATAAAGATTTTCAAGCGACAAAATACACTTTTGGTTGGTTATATTCAGCAGCTGAATGAAAGGTTGGTGAAATTGATACATTTAAAGCTGGGAGAAATTAAAGGGGAGCTATTGCGTGGGCGTTTGAAGAGTAAATGGATAGATATGATTCACAATTTCTAGCAGTATTCTAAGTGTGACGAAAAGGTACGCTTGTTTGAATCGGACTGAAAATGTGAACGAGATGAAAGAAAGATTTGTCTGAAGACAAAATAAATTTTCTAAAAATTTACTTGCGGTCATAACAATTAAGAAACTAAATACGATTATTTAATAAACAATTAGAAGATATTTCCAAATAAATTGGTAAATTTTCGAAAAATGCTGATCGAATAGTACTTTTTTTAGGTTGAATGTGTTCAATAGGTTCAAACAACCTACCTAATTTTTTGATGGTAGAGAATTTGTATACAAAATATAAACAACAATTTTAATAATTTGTGTGAAAAAGTATATTTATTCTCACACTATTTATAAATAAATTTCTAACATCCCTAATAAGCTCATTAATATATTATTGTTGTCAATTAAGTAATATTGTTTAATCTTCTGTACAATAAACTGTATACAGTAAAAGGGAAACTAGCGATGAAACATATTGGCCAATAATAAATAATTGAAATTCCCAAATCACGGGTAGTAATTAAGTTCCTCACTAATGAGTTAATAGTGAAACAATTATAACTGACATTAAATCGATTCAACCAAAAATGTGTTTAAACGAAATATCCGCAACCAAAACTGTTTTAGTTTTTTAGTAAACCCATTAAAGTAAAAACTGATGGAAATATTTATCGCATGGAAATAATTCAAACAAAGTTTTTATCAAAATACTTACACGTACTGTGTGCATTTTATTTTTAATTTGTTTGTGGGAGTTTTAGCGATATATTTTCTAGAATATTCGTAAAACAAATTGAAAACCATAATTTAATGATACTTGTAAACCGAACCTAATTAGTAGGTCTAATGACATTACTTAGTTCAATTAATAAAATTTTCAAAATTTGCATGTTGATTTCTCTTGTGACTTTCAATGTATACTGTTAAAGACAAGAGGGTGGTATCTGGTGCATCTTGTACAATTTTTATATCTCAGTTAAATATTTATGATATCGAGGAATCACTTACAAATTCTGTGGTTTGCTAAATGAATCCCAGAATATTCACTTGAAATTATAGAACTTTGTAAAAGATTTTTTATATTTTGCGTCTATAAAAAAGCTACTAATATTATAGCACACATAAGAGATTATTCGAGTGTTGAAATGAAATAGTATAGTACAATTTATATTTTTAAGTTTGTAACTCTGCTGAATTATCATAATGCTAAAAAATATAAAATAATTTTGAATTTAAAAGCAGTAGTCAGGAAAAGAGTGAGGAAAAGAAAGAGATGTTGCAGATGTTTGGATAGAAATTTCAGATAGTTTAGAAGTAAAATCGTATCGATTATTTTTTACTTTAAGTAAGTTGACAATTTCAAATTGAAACAAATGGATTTTTAAAGGTTACACCTACCTATATCATCACGAACTAACACAAAATTCCCTAAATTTTTGAAATAGATTTATTATTTAAAAAGAACATAAAAGGCGCAAAATAGAAAAAATAGGTCATATATAAAACTCATTTCAAAATATTCAATTATCTTGGTGCCTTCTTAAAAAATAAAATGACAATTATCAAATTTGTATTTAATGTAGCAATCTTATTTTGCGAAAGGTTCAAAGATACAAAAAAATGTCATAATTTACCGAAATATTCGTTAAACTAAGCATATAAGATGTATTTCATGAAAATTTCCCAAAAGTTTTGTAAATAGATCTAATTGATTAGTAAATAATGATGTTTGTTTCTTAATTGTTATGACATATTAAATTCATATTATATCCTTAGCTTACCGATAGGTCGATAAATTCCAAGATATCTTTTTTATGTAGTTAATTGAACCCGGATTTTTTGGGTACCAATCATCAAAATTTGTCCCGCGCAACCAACTTATTTCTCTAATAAACCTTATCGCATTTTCTTATTTTTAAAACAAAACATTCTACAATAAAAGTTAGTATAATTTTAGCACCTCCACTCATTCTAAGAGAGTTCACTGTTCGCAGATAAAAACCCCAAACGACAAGAATATACGTAAGACGTATTAACCCTCCACAGAGGTGGCGATGACGTAACATGGCGAACGACAAGTTAGAGACGACGCAGTTCGGCCATTGACATCCAGGGTCGGGCTGGATAATACATGAGAAGTCCTCAAGCTACAAATTTTGTGATAATAATAATAATAACCTATTAAAATCTGTGGGTATCGTAAATGCATGATTAGTATTGATATTATATGTCACTGTTTGCATTTATTAAACAGAATAGGATATTTTTTTTATTTACGTCTTTCGCTTAATTCATATTTATAATGTATGTACTTTTGGAACTTACCATCACAGAGGATATATTTCTAGCATAGACATATTAACATCTATTAAATTTCTTTTTGCATTGCCACTTGTTTCAACCACTAGCAGGTGCCCGATTTCTTTGTGGATACCAAATTAATTGTACCCTAACTTGTCATGGTCCCGTGAGTACCGATCGAAATCAGATCTTGAAAATATTTCGGACCTGATTGGGATTCGAACCCACGACCTTTATGTTCAATACGTTTCTGTCACAAATACTCAGAATCATGCGTTCTCACAACAAATTGTCAATCAAATTTATCTATGTAATAAAAGCACGATAAAAATAGTGAAATTCAAAACAGTGGCTAAAAGAAAAGTGCTTTTTCAGTACTCGTTCAGGACATACCCAAGATACTTAGCTCAAGAGGTCAAACATTATGGGTTGGCCAAGCTAATACCAATATCCAGATTCCAGTGCGGTAACAAAGCAGGAGGAAACTACTTACTATTGGAGGAAGGAAGAAGACAAGTTGTATTCTTGTGTAAATGTAGAATATATGAGACGAAAAAGAAAATGATAGAACACTTGCTACCAAACTGGTATAAAATAACAGATCAACGTAGACTCGTAATAGCAGTAATACTAGTTGACCAGGGAACGAGTCTTACAAGTTTAGTTGAACTGAAATTCAACTATTCTATGCCTTAATTTGACAAAGTTGGTAGTATATAACGTCAAAATTATTGACAAATTTGACAGATCGGGGTTTTTGTTCTGAGTTTTCTTATAATAGTTAAAATGAATGTAATTGAAAATATGAATAAGCATAAATTTAACTAAAGAAGCGGCGCAAATATTTTTAACATATAAATGTAATGATAACATGAGAAAATTGTTCCTTTTACTTTTGGGAAACGTGCTTTATCATAGAAAACTTGTCGATTTATCAGAAACTGTTGGCCATTTAATATGAATAGGGCGAAGAGATGCTATTACTCGCGATATTTTCATTATAATTTTACGAGTCGCCGATTTACTCGTATGTATTCCCAGTTAAATCTCTTACTGTGTTCAAAAAACTTCCAGTAACGTAAAATCTTAATGTTAATCGGATTGTTTTATCTGGACTTAAAGCATGATTTCTATATATTTCGGCTTTTAAACTACATGTACATATACTCGTATATAATTGTATATATGTAATCTATATCTTCGACAAATTTACCAGGAAGTAGGATATCCTAAAGTCCTTATGTATACTTATAATGACTAACGGTTTCTTTGCTCAATCTAAATTTTGTAAAGAATATCGTAATTGTCTCAAATATCGAAATGATATATTCTATTTCTATGTATTTTGGTTTTCAGTATTTATTGATTTTCAAAAAAATTTATATTGTCCTCATTGTCAGATGACTCCATAATAATTAAATATTAGACGCAATTTCTCCTAATTTAATATTATACACAATATTAAAATATAATAATATTTTTTTGACAACCACATTCAACGAAAAAACTGTAATTATTTGCCATTAAACCTTGAACTATAAGTTGAACCAGGTACCTGATAAGGTTCAAGTTCAGGAGAAATTTGAAATTCATGGTTCAAGTAGAACTGAAATTCCTTAAACTAAAACTAAAAACTCGCACTGAAAAACTGGGCATGGCTTCATTGTTAATTGTTGAGGGGAGTTTCTATTTCGTACTATAAATAAATATTTACTGCTAGCTCTTTTTGAAACACTCTTTATCTTCTTTGGACGATAAGTCATTCTAAATCTCAATCATATAATAGGGCTCTTAAATGTTATAATTTTTGTATATACTATGTCGAAATGAAAAAACTTGTAGGGAAAGAGAAAATTTTAAGTTGTATCCTTTAAACAGTAGCACCTGTTCTGCGGAATGAGTGGTGTATATTTTAGGAACATAAAATAATCCCCTACATAATTTTGAAAATATATTAATTGTTACAAATAATTAAATGTGCATATAAAATAATGACTTATTAATAATGAATCATATTTCATATTCTAAAAGTTTTCTAAATCAAATTTTACTGGAAAAAAACATATGTGACACCAATAAGATGTGTCCAGATTAAAGTTAAACTGATTTATTTGTGATCATTATAAATTATTGTTGTAATATGAATGTGGAGCATGTTAAATATGATGTTAATGTAATATCTTTGGTTGAGGAACATCACATGTACATCCAAGTAATTTTTATTTTGTTCTTTTATACATATTTCCAGAATATGAAATCTAATCCAGATTAGCAAATTTTTTATTTAATAAATTCAATGTGAACCAGGATCTAAATTAAATACAGTAAAAAGCAACCATTATAAAAAATGAATAAGACAATGTGTTTTAATCTACGCTGTTTGATTGAAGTGCCATGCTAAATATTTTTCTCTATAATGTTTTCGATTAACCTAACCTCACATATTGTATAATTAATTTCAAATGATAGCACCTAATGAACTTCTTACATTTTAAGTAATAAATATTCATGTTTATATTTATTTAATATTTAAATAAACCTTGATGAAAATAAATCAATAACATCGAAATAAGCTATTGAAAACAAAACAATAAAAGAAACAAGTAATTTTAAAGTAACAATAATATAAAATAAAATAGTTGCATGATTGAAAAATATAACAGAAAGATCGAAATTCATGTCGTAAATTTATTGCTGTTGAAAATTGGAATATTTTTAAAACTACTAGGCATAACATTTTGGAACGTTGATTGTTCCTGTCAACACCCCATTGTTTTACCTGTCTTTCATTCAACATCCTGTTGTCAAATAATTTCCACTTATTCACAGCTATTCTTCGATGAACATTCTTGCCCATATCACACTCATCATACTCGCACACAAAGGACTCACACTCACACCCCGCATATACCCCATTTAGTTTATGGGAGCCTCTGGTCAAGCGTAGGCCCGAGGCTTCCGCATAATGGTAGATCCAGCCCTGCTGACATCGGCAGCATTCACACTCACCCTCGGGATGCGTCGCTAACAAGTCGAGCTTACATCATAACCTATAGACGTTCAACGATGCTGCACTTCAATCAGCAGAAACATTTTCACAAGTTTGAGGTAGTTAGTGTTGGTTGCAATCGTATGTAGTTTGGCATAGTTTTCAAGGTAATTTGTGACATTATTTGCCATCGTAATGGGCTGTATTGAAGAAAGTTTATTTCTCATTCGCAAAAGTATTCGTAATTAATCTGTTTCATGTATTAATAAAAATTATAAAAACCTTTTTTATGGATATTAGTAATGTTCATGGTTCGCATAAATCAGTCTTCAGTGGTGGGATTTGGGGGTGGGCTATCGAGGCTATAGCCCAGGGCCCCAGGGCGGCAAAATCCAGGGGCGTATATATTTTTTTTTGATAAATACCAAATATACAAACAAAAAAAATGAAAATGTTAACCTATATAAGAATAAAAATACATTTATGAATGACGTTAGTTTAAACATTCACCATTATTCTTTATTTGGGAATGAGCGAGAGTAAAAATAAATCAAAATTTGCAAGAGTGCTATTGGATTTATTGCAAGTAGACGTCAGCCCCATCAGGCGTGAAAAACAAGCTCCAGACAATTTTATACTAGCTCTACCTAGCTCCAATAAAATAAAAGCTAGCACCACCACCGTTAGAATTTCAGAATTAAAATTAGAATATTATCTTAGCCCCTCAAAATGAAAATATTCGAATCAAAAGCTAGCTCCAAATTATTTACTGTTTGCACTACCTAGATCCACTATCCATATAGCTAGCACTAAAGTATTAAATTCAATTTTAACGTTTATATTCAGGGCGAGGGGATAGCATTAATTGGTTCGGCTTTGCCTAGTCAAAGATACGGTAGCCTCTGCTATAAATCAGGTATTTTGATGCCTAGTTAAACAAGTAACTATTATATACAACCGATAAATAAAGTTAGCTCTATTCTTGTCAAAATTACGACTTAATGTGCTTCATAATTTACCGAGAGAAATATAAATGACAAGTACTCCCTCGGGAAATAAAGTGTACAAGGTCATTGACAGTTTCACCTAGAACAAATTTTATTTTCTTAGTACTCTTTGTTAATCATTAACAGATATGTCCAAAATTATCAATTAGGTATATTTATTTTGGAAGAAAATTTAATAATATTTGTAAAAATAAATTTAAAATATATAAATTTGAACCTGACAACCAGCATGGCAAGTAGCGTTAAAGCCGGTTCACTCGATAACACTAGTTAAGCAGCACTGCCTTCGGTTAGTAGTTGGATGGGTGACCGATTTGCGAAAACTCATACCAACGAACACTGCGTGCCATTGTCATACCACCGAAAACAAAGTACTGAGGTGGCATATAATCTCAGCAGTTGATACGGCTTAAAATAATAATAAAAAAAAATTTGAACCTATTTATTTCCATATTTTTTTTAATAAATTAACAGTTATTTAGTTTGGCCTTCTATTCATTTCAAGTTTGGCCTAATCTAAAATATTGGTATTGAGAATGAAATAAGTAACATTCTTACTAGATTTACGAATATGCCGCTAATAGTAATATTTTGTTAAATTATGTACCTATTATTACGGTTTTATATAAAATATTGTACGTAACACGTGAGTAAAATGTCATTAAATGCATGAATGATGAATAATGACGAACTTTAGTCTCTTGTTACATAAACTACTATTGTTATTTGTTTAATTAGATTCGACAGTATTCATTGACGAAAAACATTATTTTTTGTCTTTTTGGAATTAATATTAGTTTAGTGAATATTTTTAATACATACTTTGAAGGTTATCGCCGTAAAATACGTTTCCGTCCATTTATTGCACAGTTGTTGGTTTCTACGCGTTCGCTGTGCGATTGTTCTGTAATAGTTATTTGTATACCAAGGCCGCAAAATCACTCTTTAGTGTACCGAGAGAAAAATTGTCGCCGAGGATGCTTGCGGCCGAGGCAGAACAATCTCGAGGACGATAAAGGATTTCGCGGACAAGGTGTACACACTTTTTTTTGTGCAACCGTAAAAAATATTAAAACAGTATTATTTATTTGTAGAAAGTGGCTATGGGATTAACATTTGATAAACAAAATAAAATAAAATAATTAGTTTTGAAAAAATAATGTAAATTCTCATGTATCAAAATTATTGTTTTTTACCCGCGAAATAGGGTAAAAAAAAAAACAATCAGTTTGGATTTCGCGGCCGTTACCATAACAACAGCCGCGAAATTGGGTGAGAAAATAATCATTTTGAATTTCGCGGACAAGGTGTACACACTTTTTTTTGTGCAACCGTAAAAAATATTAAAACAGTATTATTTATTTGTAGAAAGTGGCTATGGGATTAACATTTGATAAACAAAATAAAATAAAATAATTAGTTTTGAAAAAATAATGTAAATTCTCATGTATCAAAATTATTGTTTTTTACCCGCGAAATAGGGTAAAAAAAAAAACAATCAGTTTGAATTTCGCGGTCGTTACCATAACAACAGCCGTGAAATTCAATTTCGCGGTCTTAATTGCACACAAAATATTTTTTACAGCCTGGGCACTTTACAGAGTGTTAGCAGTCTGTGAAGTCTCCAGTTTAATGTCAAGCAGCATAAATTGTAAAGTGTCAATTTTAATGTCAATCGGCCAAAAAATATATTTAATGATGCATTTACAGTCTGATGTGTTAGAAGTACCAATGTAACCAATAATATTTTATGCTAATTTTACTGTAAATAATCAAATTCCGGATGTCTACATAAATTAGTCCTAAGAATACATCTAAGAATAATACATAGTTGCTATGTTTGTTAAATATACTATAGTACAGAAATCTAATCGATCCTTCTGAAATTTTCTAATTTCTTCATATAGTCAATCGTGCCCAACTTAATGCATAGTACGTCAATATCTCATACTACTGAACTACTGCTAACCATCGCACAAAGATAACAGATCCCAGCTAGAGGTGCATAGTTCAAATGGAACATTTCCATGATTGCTGTGATGTAATATTATCATTAGGGAAATCTACTGGCTGCAAGGATACAGTGCCGTATATACCTATATGTATATTATTTGATCTACGTAGTACATATAGATATATTTTAGAGTTAACAATATCTACTCCAGAAAATGAACCTCTATTGAAACAGTAACAGTTACAGTAAGATCGATCACAAAATTTTTGTGCGGAATGTACTTTTCTTAATTATGTTTCTTATTATAGTCTGGAAATGAGACAGGAACATTTTTCTTCCTGAAATTTGCAGTCTTCTGCTTCGGTATTATTTATTATTTTTTGTTAGGTAATTGTGTCACTCTAGAGAATTATATCGAATAATTATGGTGATGACAGTTTTGATGTAAATATTAATTAGTTAATTAGTTATATTATTAGAAGCTCTTCATTAATCAGGATTAATTTATTTCATTTCTGTTATATCTGAGATATTTTTAAATTAAATGATCAGTTTTTTCATATTTACAAAGTTTTATTTATTATTACACTATGCTAAATATATATTCATAATTACATAAAAATTTAAAATTCATCTATAGACATATAACTTTTTTAAGCGAAATTTCATCATATCAACAATAATAGGCTAAATATCCTGTTAGCGTACCAGACTCTAAATAATGAGATCCTTCATTCATCATACGAATCCCATAGTCGACAATTATCAGCTATAATATCCCTAGGCCCTTGATAATTCGAAATAATTTTATCACAGATACCGAAAGAACGTTGCTTGGTAACCTGTTACCTTCAAGCAACGTTCTTGAGGTAGTTGTGATCAAATTATGAGAATTTACCAATGGTCGAGGGATATTCGGTGAGAAAATTTTTTGCGATAATTATTATTATTTCCATTCATATACCGCGAAAAAACTATTTTGAAATAAACAAATCAACTATTGAGTAATCTGTCAACCGACTGTCAGCAACTGTTACTTAGCAACAAGTGATAATTTCCCGGGGAAATTATCAGTGTAGTTATGACCTGATTGGTTAATTTTGCACACGTGATCAGCAATACAGGAATTCGATTGGATATTTTTTTAACCAAAATATTTTCAGTAATAATATAACAAGAGAGTGAGAATAAATTGAAAATAATTTGACAGATCTTTCGAAAACTTGATGCCAGGCAATAGCCACGAAAGCCCGTAGAGCTTGAGTGGCTATTGCCAAATGGCGACAAGTTTGAAAAAGATACTGCAGAATTATTTTCTAATTTATTAACCTCTCGAGTTATATTTAATTAGATTATTTTTTTTTATTTCATCATCAGGCACGCCACAAAATCTATCTTTTTTTGCTCTTTTTTACTTGTGTCGATGATAACTATCTGACATTTGACATCTGTCAACAAAAACAAAAAAGCTACAGAGAAAATTGCCGGGAATAATCACAAGAGCATTATTCTCAGTATAATAATGACAGGATCGGTTAAAACGCAGACACGTGACATACAATAAAGCATTTCATTGGTTTAAAGAAACGTCAAAAAATAATCACTTTAATTTCATCACTTTCAACACGTTGATATGTTACTTTTAACAACGATCGCAAATAAGATAGTTATTTATGATGTGTTAAAAGTGACATTTTATGAGTAACTGGGGATGTTTGTGAAACTAGGCGAAGCTGAGTGAAACAATTCCACGAACGAAATAAATCACTTTTAAACACGTATATCATACAAAATTTTATCTAATATCTTCCTAGCGTATTGGTAAATACTATATAATGTACAATGATATTTTGACAAGTAAGGTTATATCTGTTGATTTATTGATACAAATCGTTAGCAACGTGTTTAAAGTAACAATGAAATCACTTTCAACACGTTGCTATGTTACTTTTAACACTAGTGTTAAAAACTGACACTTTTAACTAGCTAAGCAACCGATAAAAAAGTTGACTTTTAATAACGGTCGTAGATAAAATATTTTTCAACGCCAAATGGTTAGACAGACTGTAGAAGTATTACCTTTGGTGTATAAAACATTATTTCAAACATCTCAATATGCGATAGTTAAGAAATTATTTAAATTTGCAAAATCAAATAAACTATGTTTTTATCCATATTTAATGATACATATTTTTCGAAAAAATAGTGATAAACTTCACATAGAATGACTCTTTGTTTAATTTTAAATCGACAATCCGAATGCAAAATTATAATGGAAGTGACCGGACAAAGCTCATTGCAGATGGCAGCAGCCTCGCAACTCCATGCTATTTGTACTGAGCAGTGCGCATGACAAAAAATGTGAAATTTTAAATGTGTTATGATAATAAGTTTGTGTTTCTTTATTACAAGAGTGATTTTCAGCAGTTTCAGATAAATGGCTAGTATCTACATTATTTTTAATTTCAATTTCATCTATAAGAATTTCTTTTATGGCATCATCTTCATCATTAAATTTTTACAAATAAAGCTAACAACAAAAGGTTTCGGCGGCAATGGATTGGCAGGTAGCGTTAAATCCGGGTCACTCGATATCGCAAGTTAAACAATGCTGCCCTCGGTTAGTAGTTGGGTAGGTGAAAACCCATTTCAGCGAATACTGCGTGCCGTTGTCACACCACCGAAAACGAGGTTCCGAGGCGGCATATAACCTTGAAACCGCTTAATTAAAAAAGAAAATAGGTTTTGATTTCTTTGGTTCTTAATATTTTAATGAAATAGAGACCATATACACTGTAGCAAACGGGGGTGACTATAGGATGGGGCTAATAAAAAGGAAGGAAAACTTTATTGAAGGAACGGGAGAAACCAGTCGTGGTTAAATCGGGAGCGGATGAATTGGGAGCTGATCAATCATGACACTCGAACACTTAAAAGATGGAAAACTTGTAAAATTGTACTTTATTAAAATGCAGAACTTCTTATAACTAACTTAACGTTGCACTAACTTATCTAATAAATGAATCTACTTAATTAACTTAAAACTACGAAAAAATACATTTTTTCGTAGCGCGACTACATTTTTACACTGTCTCTGTTCACGACCAACGCTTAACTGAATTTCAGACGCCCGAAATTCCAGGGGGTCATCAGCTAAGGGATGCCAGGGGGTGTCTTCGAATCTGAACTATCGTTTCTAAAAATAGCTTGAGATAGCGATAGCTCAAAGCGTAACCGATGAAGGTCATCTTGTTACAACACGAATAAGTAAATTTTAAAAATTGCCCTAGATTTTCATAGTTTACTCTAGGTGTACGAGAATACTTTCGTAAGCGCAAGAAAAAGTACCCACAGCTTCACTATATGACCGCCGATTACTCCCATTAAGCCATTTTTTTTAAAATAAAATATCATTGCTGTTTACTTTCAAGGAGGATTGTGTAAAATTGTGTTGATGTAACTATACGTCAAATAAGAATATTTTTTAATTTTTTGCATAAAGCAACGTTTCACAAAAAATGTTTTTTTTTTCTTCAAACTTCATAAAAGTACATTGTTAAGTATATTTATTCAACAAGCAGAAATTCAATAGTGTCGGCGCTGGCGTAAGTGTCTCCTTAGTAACACTTCTACTCCGGCGGCGGACAAAGTCAAATATTATGAAAAATAGTTAGGTTGTAATTTAATAATTTGATAGTTAAAAATGAAAAAATGAACAAAAGTAACAAAACAGTATATTCTATGGCATCTAGAAATTGGACATTAAACGTTGAACGCAGCTCGGGCGTTAAACGGCCAATAATGCCTTCGGTAAATGTATACACCACGGGCCAAGTGCCTTTGGCAGCACACTGTTGGCATCACGCATTATTGTTCTTATAACACCCTGGATACTTAATACGTTAATTACTGTATTTAAATCCCTTACTAATGTATATAATAACATGCTATAGTTGAATTATTTACATTAGGTCTTTGAGTACAGTTTCTATTTTTGAATTTTTTATTTGGGCACATAGGTACATATTATTTTCAATTATAAAGACATAAATATTTCGGATTGTACATTTCACAAATGTATACAACATTATTATATCATTTCATAGCGTTTATATATTTTTGTTTCAAAAATACCTCTTTAATGCTACAATTCTTACAAACTTAATAACTCGCTTTTTGAAGTATAGAATGACCAATAAATTGGGAAGTGGATTTCTTCTTTTATTTTGTGTAATTATTGTTTTATTACTACAAGAATTGTTTATAGCCTCCATGGGTGTTAATCTGTTGTTAATAAATCGTACTGCACTAATTTCCCTGCTATCATATATTAGAAAAGTTTCCATAATTACAATCTCAGGTTACATTTTAAATTCTACTAACATTCAATTAAAACTATGATTATAATATAATTTATAATATACATTGGCATTCTTCTCTATGACATCGTAGTACGTAGAACAATAATTATCAATGTACTCTAGAGACTTATAAATTAGGTCTTTAGTGTCAATAATTATTATCGGAAACACACTATAGCCGAGAGCAAATTTTCTTGTAGAAATATTTATTTAATCACAATAATTATATTGATCAATGTTTACATTATGTTTTAGGAATATGTATTGTTATTGTAATTGGATTTTTTTATTTATAATTCGAATTACAATATACGTAGAAGAATAAAATTGGCTAAATTTAGAAATCATATTTAGCATTTTATTTATTTATTTATATATATATATATATATATATATATATATATATATATATATATATATACTTTTTCAAGCATATTATAATTTTGCTACCACATACACGATATAGAAGTTAATCATTTCGTTACTAATACAATAATATCTTAGTTGGTTTATATACCGCTGTTGACAGCATCTGCAAGGTTAACTATGAAGAGTGACAATTGTATTGCGAGGTTCAGTTATATTTTACATTTTTTTGTTTACTTTGGAATGCTTGAAGAAAAAATCTGGTGTGGACACCACGCTAGTTTCTTATACATATAAATCCAATTGAACACGTATGACTTGTTCGTTGCATATGACTTCTTTTTGACAATTTTTTGACGTATGGATGTTAAACCAGTTTAATTTTTTGTTTTCATTGTTAGTATGATTTTATTTAAAAATATGAATTTAAATTTAGATCAAGACTAGTAATAATTAGTTGTTGTTCTCATGTTACTAAGATTATTGAAAAAATATACAATTTAGTTTTTCATAAAATTAGAAGCATGTACAAGGAAAATACAAATAACCTTTTATATTCCAAATATTTTTGCTAATGTCATTTGACACTACTTTTTGCAGCTCATTCTATGTTTGAAAAAAAATTAAATTTATTGTTTTGTGTGTCCAGTAAACTTTTTCTTCCGGTTTTTCAATTTCATTCAAATTAAATCCGCTATTCATATTTTCATGAAACTTATAAATTTTAAGTTTCGTGTAAATTTATTGTCTCGTTCATGAGATATTGTGCACAGGGTATCCATCCCACCATCCTCACACAAAGACATAATTGAGAAATTGGTAAATATAAATTTCCACAAAAATCTAGACAGCGAATTTTTTCATGATTCCAATACTTCCTTATACTTTGTATAAGAAAGTAAAAATAGTATATGTCACTCGAAGTTGGACATTCTTTTTGTACTTCCCTAATTTGCATAACCTCAACTGACGCCTCGGCTGCAAATATATGAGCTGATCACAAAACTCCTAGTAACACAATGTATTATTAGTATACTAATAAATACAATTATTATTTTATTTCCAGGTTTTGTTCTTGTTCTTGAATTTTTTTTTTTTCATATAAAAACGTGTACTTGTACTTAAGGATAGCATTACTAGCTGGGCCTGATCCACGTTGCTGAACTTAAGTAAGCTTTTTGTGTTGTTTTGCCTCTTGATTTAAATAGATGTCACTGCATGTACTGCTCGCTTCCATTTCAATACATTGGCGAAGAAAGCTCGTCACTTCGTTCCTCGCTTCCATATCAGTATATCCCAGAGTAGACGTAAAGCAGAGTTGTCATTATTTTGCCTAGCCCGAAAAAACTTTGAGTGCAAAAACCCACCTGAAAAAAAAAACCATGAAAAACCCATTAAAAACCCATTGATAAAAAAGTCATAAAAAACAAATTATTAAAAAATAAAATCGGTAAATTCATAATTTTTTTTTGTGCAATATTTACATTCAGTTTTACCAGTGTCTGTTTTCGAAATATTTGTCTAGTCGAGTGTTTTCGTCCCGAACCGTCTACTTTCGGCATTGTACATTTTATGCTACAAAACACTCCGATCGTCCGATCCGTCACCGAAACATGCATAATCAGCGCAGTAAGCTAATTATTACAAGTTCTTTAGCACAGTACGCAAGAAAATATTGTCGCTGCAATGTAGTTACGATACTTTAAAACAATAATTTGATGTAATATGTTCCTACGTACTTGATAAATATTTTCTTTCATGTTATTTTATTTAAAGATTTTTTAAACCCTGAGTTGAGAAGGGATTTTTTCGAAATAGCCCAATGGCCCGGGTAAATCTAAAAAAACCTGGGATTTTGATAACCCTGCTCTACAGAGCACGTACTTGGAAATCGAAACACTTTTTTCATACCCATAATATTTATGGAAGTTTTATTTTATTTAAATTCGATTTCACAACAGAAGAAGAAGAGGAAAGAGGAAGATAATGTTAGCTCTTTTGACAATTGCTATTTGTGGCACACTCTTCCGTATAATTAATAACATTTTTTACACATAACGTAATAGTTTATTGCACAACGAGTATGGAATGGTGTAGGTACTCATTTCCATCGAGTATGTCGGCTTATGCTGTAAATCATACGAGTATGAAATGGAAATTTCATGCGAGTTGTACACTATTCTTTTTCTACGACCACGATATTATTTTCTAATTAATATAATTTTAATAGTAAATTTGTCCCGCTTTCACCATTCCAATATTTGACCACCTGTACTGCAATGAACTATCCTGTATTGAAATACTCACAAAACAAATTCATTATGTACGATGCTTGCAATGTACCTCACATTCCTAGCAATAACAAATATACAATGAGAAGATTTCTAAGTGGTCGTAGAAAAAAAATTATTGTGAAATTCAAATACAGGTTCACATTTTTAGTTTTAATTACCGGAAGTTATGCATCCCTAATCAAATTATGGATGTTTATGGAACATTGGTAATGGGATGAATATATGAATAAATTGAACTATCAAAATTAGAAAATTACAATCAACAGACATTCATGAACAAATACTGTCTGTTGAAATTCTGCGGAAGCGTAGTTATATTTCCATTTAACCGTTTGAACTGCACTGCAAACAGATAAATCTCACAATATGCTCTATCATGTAAAAAAGCTTCGAAACAAGTAAATAATAATAAGAAGAACAATGCGTCTTTGTTAGGCGGAGCTGACGCATAAATCTGGAACTTTTTATTTTGGAAGCAGAGCAGTGGGGCTCCTTTCCTGCTCGGAGGATTACTGCTCTAATATTTCATAATTTACAGCCAATATGGTGATGTCAATGCACCTGTAGCGCATGGCGCCTAGCGCCGGTCAGCGTATCCCGTTGTGGCCTTATCCACGAATCGCGATTGGGATGCTCTCTGGCGGAGAAGAAAATACTTTTCAACAGGGTGAATTTTGCAAAGAAATACTTTATAGTAATTATTTTTCAACATCATAACATAAATGTAGTTTTATACTTTCAAGCAAAAATGTTTAAAATTTTGTTGTTGTAGATCATTAAATTTTATTTAGACTAGCTAATAACTATTTGTTAACTAGGCTCCAAAATACTAAATTTACGGCAGAGGCTGCCCTTTCATTGATGAGACGAAGCCGAGGCAATGAGCCTACCGGAGCTGTAAATCTGGTTTTACTGCCATGCGGAATACATTGTTTTTGTGGAGTTTAGAATAAATATTAATTTAGTGCTTATTTTCAATACCTATTTGGAAAGTTATCGCCATTTCAAATTATTGCTAGGTATACGTTCGTTGAGCGGTTGCGATGTAAAATATTTTTACTTTCTAACACAGGCAGTAAAAGTTACATTTTACAGACTGTTGGCAGTCATAAAATGACCGTGTAATATTTATTGGCAAAAAAGTGTTTGTACATTTCATAACTGAAAAACCAAATTCTAATTTTCAAATAATTTCTTTTAAAAATGACAACATAACCTATAACTCCTGGTTGATCGCCAGCCACTTAAATCTAATCAGCTCTTAATTTTAACGTCTTATGTCTAAGGTCATTAGAATCTGATGTGACCACCACATAATTTCCTGAAAATTTAATTTCTAAACTGTACAAAATAAAGAAAAAAGTTTGAAATAAAAATTGTAGCCAATACTATTTTACATCTTTCTTTATAATAAAATTTACTATAACTCAATAATTTGCTGAGATATATTCAAATAATTCTAGTATGCAGTAATCAATCCCACCTAGTGGACGAGCTGACGGTCATTACTCGTCTTCTATTAGCCTGAACAATATATTTACAAAATCTTAACGATGTTAGTATAACAGATGATTTTGTGACGCTGGCTCTCGGACTATAATGTATGCTACAATATCAACTACAATATATTTATTGATAAGACATTAAGCACAATTAATATTTATGTTTTTTTTTTGTCAAACTTTTTCTAACTTGGTTACCCTTCTAAACATTATTAGAACATGAACTTTTCTACTTGTAATATAAAAGTATCGTTTTGTTGATTATATTGTTTTCTGTGTGATAAAACTAACTTATTTTACTTTGAATTTTTATCTTGAAATTTTCGTAGTATACTTTATCAAATTACGAAATGATACCTACTTGTATTTAATTACTATTTGAAGAGGGATTAAATTTACACAAAGGAAACTGTATATTACAAATTATAGACTAAAATGACAACTACACTTTGCCCTTTTACATAAAAAGTTCGCTTTAAGACTTATTTTATCACATCAATAAAAACTTACATACAAATTCACAAAGATTTTGTTGACTAGCTGCATTACTAGTACCAGATCTATGCACAAATAAAAAGGCATTGGATTGTGAAATTAATTCATTGATATAAAGCTAAAATCTAATTTAATACATTGTAATCAAACACCGAAGCCTTAAAACTATAATTATGTACTAATTTCAAGGACCAGATGCTCATCCTCGGTGGAATTCAAAGGGATCAATCAAGATTTATTAATCAGTATTGACCATTGGTTTTGTTGACAAGATGTGGAATTTTTTTATTATTTCCTCTCAATTCAACTAAGTATTAGAAATTAGTTATAGAAATACGTGTATAGAATGACCACAACCGAGGGAACTATAATGTTTTAAATTTAAACCTCTCATCTATAACAATTAAGAGATACCCTGGAACTATTGTAGAATTAAGACTTCGAAATGTTAAATGGGCACCCCCAGCTTTTATTGCAGAATCGGATTCAGTGATGTAAAAAATCAAGCTTTTATCCAACAAATTTTTTCGGTCCGCGAAAGATGGCGCTACAAATATTAAACTTAATCACCACAAATTTATTAATTATCTACATTATTATATAAATCTGAAATTGATTATTTCTTTCACCTCCGTTTAATGGTAGAGGGAGTGCATCAATACGATTAACCCTAAATTTACAATTTTCAAAAGGTTAACACGCCTTTAATTTATTTTTCAAATCTGACCTTGAAAATCCTCAGAAATAGAAAAAAACTGTTATTTGCGATTGAAGCGCCATTTTTCGCGGACCGAAAAAATTTTTTAGATAAAAGCTTGATTTTTTATATCACTGAATCCGAATCTGCAATAAAAACTGGGGGTTCTCATTTAAAATTTCGAAGTGACCCCCCTAACCCCCAGGGGGTGAGAGGGGGAAACTCTCATTTAGTGTCATTTAATAGAATATTTAAAAATATTTTGGACGTATTTTTTTGTTTCTCAATCCGTTTTGTTGTTCGCGAAATAATCAGGGGATATGTGTGGTCTGAAACACCCTATATGTTTCACGTGTACAAAATTTGGTTGAAAAATTTATCATAGTTTAATATAACTGGAAATAAAAAACAGTGTATTCGAGGTTCAACTAAACAAGAAATAGCTTCTTTCCGCGTAAATTTTCGGCGCTATGGTTGGATAAGTTTTTGGTCACACGCTTCTCAAAAGAATGGTGGAGCGAGGGGATTCGATATTCACCTGACTACTATGAACGGTGGATCATGTTCGGAGTGCAGCATGGCCAAATTATCGCGCTCTCGCATGTTGCCAAATTCTCATAGTGCAAATACAAAAAAAAAGTGAATACCTACTAAATATTTTCAAATTTTCTACTAGAGCGCATCTATAATCTAGAAATTTACTACTACAGGCTGTGCTGCCATCTAAATTTCGTTAGTGGTAAATTTGGTCTTACTTACAAAAATTGACACTGTTCTATAGGGGTGTTAAAAAACGCACCCTTAAATGTCTTAACCTTGAATTAAATTTAAGCGTCAGAAAATGTTGGTTTAACGTGCGCTTAACAAAGAAGTGTGGTTAGATATACAAACCAATATTGTGTTTTTGAATTTTGGATCATAACCAAAAACTGAAATCATGGAATTATTAATCGTGTATGAGGATGACGCGGATTTGGATGTTTTAAATTTAATTATTTATGGTGTACGAAAACCAATAAATGTTTGAGCTGATAATTTTTATACGATTTGGATTTTCAATGTTTAAGGTTGACAAAATAAAGTATGTTAGATTTTTTAATTATTATAGAATATGATTGAATGATTGATTGATAATAGGTCTGCATGTGTTTGCTACTGGGGGGCATTTGATAAGTGTTGGAAACTTTGGAGGTTGACACAAATCAACGGTAACCGGAATAGTGGTTCGTGTGGCTAATGCTATTGCACGACTGGCACCTAGATTTATTAAATTTCTTAAGTACTTACTCAAGAATCTATAACTGCTACTCAAAATGACTTTTTTAATATTGCACCGTTCCCAAGAGTGGGATAATCGTACTCATATTAAAATACAGCCTCCTGGTTAGTATCTCATACATGTTTTAAGAAGTATTGAAAAGTATAAAGAAAAATTATAATAATTATTAGGAGGCGAAGATCCCGAATTGTTCAGAAATAGAAAATCTTGTTTTACTTTCAATGTTAAGGCAATATGTAACGCGAACTATGAATTCACCAATATCGATGTTTTTGTTAACTGTCACTTTAACCCTATTTCCAATCTAGTTTACTAAACAAATGTCACTAGAAATTCTTTATCTTTCTTTCATAAACTTCACCAACAAAACTACGCTTAAATACAATCGGTGCAACGAACTATAAAATTGAAGCTCGCTTTGTTTTAAACTTGGCTTAGTTAAGAGTAGATTTAAGCGAAAGCGGTGCAATTGGGCATAAGTTCAATATTTAAATGTATCTAATATTTCAGGAATAAAAATTACTGAAAATAATAAAAATAATGTCAATATTTATTGTGTCATATGTATGAAAAACCTGAAAATGCGAACAGTGTAGATATTGCTGTTTTGCCTCCACAACCTGACGTTCTGAGTGATTTAGATGAAGATGATAATGATAGTATCGAAGCTGCTGAAATAAACGATATCCTTGATAATTTGGATATTCAACTGCAAGGCAACAATGTAATTGATGCAGAAATTGATAAATCCAATAACAACCTAGGGTAGAATATTCAGAAAACCAATCTAGAGCAACGTCATCGAGCAGATACAGAAATGGGTAGAATACAAAATATTCCACAACAAGTAGTATATGCCACTCATATCAGACAAGAAATGGTACTGACCTTTGAAATATATGATCGATTTGTGTGTAACTAACGCTTGGATTTTAATAGCGAAATTTATGGGAAAAAATCTGTAAACTATCTGGACTATTGGAATATATTATTTAAAACTAAGAAACAATAAAAGGAATCGAAAATGCCAAGTTCATGGAGTATTTCCCAATGTGAGATAGTGATACGATGAGAAAGACAACGGGATAATTCCGCGCGATAAACAGTGTATGTCAAAACCTTGCATGAAAAAAATCATTATAGGTATTTAGCAAAAAAATTTAATATCACTTTATGTGTAGAATGTTTCGAATCGTACCATGCAAAATAATTCAAAATAAATACTGATTTTGTAATTTATAATTTTATAACTTATACCAGTTATGGTTTTCACAAAATAGTAATTCATTTGAAGTTCATTCCTTTTAATGTAATTATTGATTATTATTTCCCATTTTTATGCCTCTTTTTTAGCGCACTCTTTTAGTAATTCACTGAGAGTAACAAAAACCCTCCATTTTAATAATTATTATCTGACTACTCTTCACTAACGAGCCGCCTATGTGTGACTTCTTCATTAAAGACCCCCGCTCGATGTTTGATAAACTGCTACGGCAGGTATATTAAATATTGGTGGTTGTGGGCAGCAACTTGACGTATTTCAAGCCCTGTTTCTCATCCTTGGAGGTTTACTCCTCTTTGTAATAGTCTGTTTTTACGAGCAGAGGTTAAATGAAAACGTTGTTTGCATCCGATGCGTTGGAGATGGCGGCGGCGGTTGTGTATGCTCGTATGCTGCCAGGCCGACTAATCCTCGGACAACACAAGGCCCACTAATTTCATCAAGCTGTTATTATGTTGTGAGCTTCTAATCTGATGATGAAACAGTCAGGTAAGCAATTAATGAAGAGGTGTAGGTGCTGTACCAGTTTTACCGTTATGTATAGAGATTGAAAATATGATACATATTAAATATTACATTGCAGCAATAATTGGGGTCAAAGTACTGAGTTTCTCCTTATTTAGTTGATTAGTAATTAAAAATATAATACTTAAGTAACAAGAGTACTGCAGTAATGTGACCAGGCGTAGATACCGCTTTCGGCTGGACAGTCCTGATTTTTAACAATTTGCCCCGCGTTCCGCAGCGTTTTAACCCTTTACTGCGCGATTTTCTACAATTGCTCAAAAAAATATTTTTTCTGTGTAAAAAAGAACTCGGGAAAAATATTGAAAAAAAAAATTATGCCTAGAAATTTCACTCTGTATCAGATCTGCAAGAACATATTTTGGATCAAATTTAGTACAATTTATTGCATAATAATGTAGAAACAATGAAATGAAAATGATGTTATTACCTTTCTGGTCCAATATTTGAATGTACACATCTTTAAAACCATGTATTTATTAAATATATCACAATAAACCATCCGTGTAAAAACGGCAACAACATATATTTTTAGTACTGTGATGGAAATACGAGCTTAAATAAATATAGAACTTATGTATATGTCGTGGCCAGATCTTAAAATTGATCACTTCATGATATGGCCAACCATTTCATGAAATGGTTGTATTTCATGAAATGAAAAATTTCCGCTGACCACATCATGATATGGTCTGGCCAGATCAATGAATAATCAGCGTTTGACGATATGGACAGCTAAACGCAAGGCTATTTCATGATATGGCCAAACATTAGTGATCATATCGTAAAATAGTTACATTGTCTACCGTTAGAGGCGCTGATAGCGGTGTGTTTTCGTGATTCATCATGTCGGCGGCCAATTATTGCGTTAAAAACGTAAATAATAACGTGCTAATAGAATCTAAAAGTGAAGACAAATGCCATTATAACACAAAGCTAAATGAATTTATTAAAGTCACTCAAAAAATGAGCGGAACGTTAAAAAACCTTGGAGTTCGGAGCGTATTTCACAGGTTAGTAGATTTCAAACTCAAATAGTATTATTTAGCGGTACCTTTTACAATTAAATCTATTTAATATGTTTAATTTAACTATTGACCAAGATTACTCAGATTATACGAATACCAGTAACTTTTAAACGTATGTTTATTTTTAGGTTATACAACAGTTACAAGGTTTTCAGAAATGCTCATGCAAGCCTTCAAAAAACCAATGCCATACAAACAGATGCGCATGTTTCAAAAATAAATCACTTTGTACCTCAAAGTGCCACCAAAGTTTGTCATGCGTCAACAAATGACTGAACGCCTAAAATTAATTTAATTTCATACTTTTGTAAATAAGGCCTAAAACTTTTGTCGACTGCGCGACAGGATTTGAGTTATGATTTGTTTTTATGAGAATAATGAATAAGTTAATATTTAAGTTATTATTATTAAACTGCAAGATTACTGAAGAAAATTTTTTGAACGCAAAGGATACATATCAACAGAAATAGACAATGAGAGAGAAAGTCGACAAGATATAAAAGGAAGAATAAAACAAAGAAGCATAGACATCCAGAACCAGGAAAGATTAAGTAACATTAAATCATCCAGATATAACCCAAAATACAATAACATAAGAACTCTCGGCATAACTAGATATTTGAAATGGTAACAAATCGAAAACATCAGGAAGGTAGTAAGGTACAGGAGCGGAAATGAAGAGAAAGTCAACGATTACTGGAAACCAGACGAAGAGAGAAGATGTAGACTATGTAGAGAAAGATGGGAAACAATAGAACAGCTGTTACATGCGATGAACTTAAAGCAGAGAGAAGAAAGATGGATGAAAGAAATAGAAGAAACAAGGAAAAAACTAAAACTGTAAAATGAAATGAAATAAATTACATATACATGTTTATAATTTAATTAAGGGAAAGAAATGTAAAGTATTAAGCCGAGAGGCAAATAAAGATTATAATTTACTTACTTACATTACTGATTTGGAGGGATTAAATATTAATCCATTAGAATAACAGCAACATTCCATGGACTTAGCAAGATTATTACCCAAAGAGTGAGCATTAGTAATATTGTTAGATCTTACTAACATTGTATTATCGTCAGCATATTGACAGAGATTTACATCAGAACTTTCGCATCCAAGACAAAAATTAGATAATTAATTGCTGAAAATAAGAAACAAAAGTGTCGATAATATACCCCCTTGTGGTAAACCCCTGTGTAATAATAAATAATCCGATCTTTAAGTGTCATGTTTTAAATTAGATTTAAATTCAACAAATTGTTTGCGATTTTTAAGATATGATTGAAACCACTCATAAGTAACTCCATATTTTTTTTAAATTTATTCAATAGCAAATCATGGTCTATATGTCTATCACATCAAACGCTTTCGAAAGGTCAAAAAATAATCTTAGTGTGAAGTTTTTATTATCGAGAGAATTCGGAATTAAATTAGTTACTTCATATCAGAGCTCGACAGTACTCGAGTACATTACTCTAAATTAATACTCAAAGTACAAATTTGGTACTCTATACTCATACTTGAGAACATTTAAAATATCAATACTTATACTCATACTCTTAAAGATTTCTGCTATAATACTCGTACTCAATATTCTAAATGCAGCTCTATATACATTAAAAGAACTCAGAGTACTTTTATTTACTCAGAGTATTTTTAGAATTATGAATACTTCAAGTACCTATACTCTATGTTTGTTTCAAAGTACGAGTACAACGATCAAGTAAGAATTTGGAGAAAAATATAATGAATTATTTTATTTAAGATTTATATCAGACCACAGTTAAATATTTATGATTGCTTTTAAAAACATTTACTATAATGATGTCATAAGTACCCACAAAGTATTGTGTACTTTATGTACTCTGTACTCAGCGCAGACCGATTTTTCGAATATTCAAAAAAAATTATCAAGAGTACTTTTTACTGTCAGTACTCGTACTCAATACTCGAGTACATTTACTAGGTACTTTGCCCAGCTCTGCTTCATATAAAGCTGATTGAATGCTGAAACCTTTGCGAAAACCGTGTTGCATAGTTGATAGTAAATTATACTTTTCAAAATAATTACTTAATCTCAAATACATCGCCTTGTAAATGCATTTTGCAAAAACAGATAAATTAGAAATCGGACATAATTTTATATTTTTGTCAAATTATTCCATTATATTGCGATATAATCTACACAAAAAGCGATTACTTTGGATAAATTCAATTATACTGGGATGCCCCATTTCTAGCTGTTATAGGTACTCATTATACCTATATATGGAAATTATTTTTAGATTAGCTTTTTATATACTTTCTTATACGTACAATAAATAGATGTAGGACTATGATATGCGTATATGGATGTATGTATGTACATGCAAAAAATATGACAGTGAGGAAAAGATAAGCAACGAAACTTTTTAATTACAATGCGCAGAATCGAATTAATTTTGGTCGTTTACTAGTCAAACAATAAAGTAATTTTATTATTTTAACCATGAAATCAGTTGTGATAATGTGGGAAATGAAAAATATCAACAATAATATATGGAATCAAAAATATTATTTGAAATTTTCCTGTATCTGCTTTCAATTTTGAGAAACACTAAATTTATGTTCAATAACATATTTCAATATATAATCATATATACTGTAAGAACTAATAATAAATTGAAATGTCTATTCTATAGATATGTCATATACAGGGTGTTTCAGGACTAGTGTAACAAACTTTAACAGCTTATTCCTGAGGTCTTTTGGAGCCAAAAATGTCATATGAATATAGGTCCTATTCCTTCTAGTTACCAAAATACAAGAGGTTGAATTTCTACAAATAACATGAAATTTTCTAATTTTTGTAATCAAGGTACTTTCGGAAAACAAGAGTTTTATTGAAAAGTCATACCTTATTTTTGTCTTAATTAATTTCAATTATTAATATTAACGAATGCAATTTGGAAAACAAAACACTGAATGACACAATTAAATAAACAAATAAATAAATTCTAAACACAGAACAACATGGGAAGGTTGCCGTCTGTTTGGATATCTGTCTTGGTATTCTCGAAACGCGTGACGGGCATTACCATTGCATAATCCATAAATAAAAATCATATCTACATATTCAGCAGTACTATAACCATCCATTATGAAACAAAAATACAATCAAAAGTACAACAATTTTTAATTAAGACAAATAAGGTATGACTTTTCAATAAAACTCTTGTTTTCCAAAAGTACCTTGATTACAAAAATTAGAAAATTTCGTGTTATTTATAGAACTTCAACCTCTTGTATTTTGGTAACTAGAAGGAATAGGATCTATATTCATATGACATTTTTGGCTCAAAATAACCTCAAGAATAAGCTGTTAAAGTTTGTTACACTAGTCCTGAAACACCCTGTATGTGTCAATGTAATCATCCTTATTCAGATTTATTTTCTAAGAAATTCAAGTGGCGAACACATCAGATTATTTTTGTTACATTTTTTTAAAAGAAACACTTAATCCATCTTAAGCACATCTAACTAACTCAAGTCGTTATACTCGTCACTCGATACTATTTATATACAGTCAAGAAAACAGTAATCAAATATTTAATCCCCCAACGATGAAGCTCATACCTGTAAAATAGAATTTAAATTGTTCTTCCCCTTCCGCACCCGTTGATATTTGAATCCTGATACTCGTTAGCAAACGGTGGCACACACAATTAGGGATTGTAATACCGGTTTACCGGTAAATAGCCAAAAAATCCCATAATTTTTTACCGGTAATTCGCCAGTTTTCTACCGGTAATTCAGTAAATTACATAATAGTAAAATAACGCATTTATACGTTTACAAGTTGCGAAACGCAAGTACAAAATGCTAGTTACACGGCAAGTGGTGGGGATTAGGAGATTAGGAGTTTAGATAAAATATGTTTTTTGCGAGTGTATTTTTTAAAATACGAGCATAAATAAAAAAAAATATATTATTGTATTAAGATTTTTGTTACTGTTTTTGTGGTGAAATTTGTAGTCCATTATTTCATATGTATTGTTTAGTTTTATAATATATTTTGTGTTAACAATATAAAGACAATAAAAATTGTCACCTGTTTCATAAAAGACAGTTTCAGAATAATAACAAAGTTACTAATTCACAGAGACCGGACAAGCCAATCAATCGGTAACTACAGACGCGTTTCGCTCTTATTGGAGCTCATCAGTGTAGTGTAACCCGTCAACTGCTGTGAAGCAGTGACACCGATTGACTGGCTCAGCGAGATCTAAGATCCCAACAGATTTGTAAATGGTTCTGAGAAGTGAATAAATACTCCCAGAGCCATCTACCGCTCTTAAACTTCAACCGAAGTAAATGTTTTCAAAAATCGAAAACAGTCTATGAAACATTTATATTAAAAATTTAAAAACAATAAAAATTGTCAACTGTTTCATAAGACAGTCTCAGAATAATAACAAAGTTATTAATGCCGGTCTCTGTGAATTAATTGACAATTTTTATTGTCTATATATTTTTAATATAAATGCTTCATAGACTGTTTTCGATTTTTGAAAATATTTTGTGTTATTTTATATACAGAATAGTTTTATTTGTTCCTATTTTTTGTAATGCTGGAGAAATAATAAATTTCAATAAAATGTCCCTTTTTTTTAATATTAATTCTTGTGTCCTATAACAATATTATAAAAACGGTAAATTACCGGTAAACCGGTTTTGATTAAATATTTTACCGAATTACCGGTAATTGAAAAATTCGGTAAATTTACAATCCCTACACACAATCGTAAGCAGAATATGTACCGTGATTCACTCACTCCTACACAGTACCTAATTTATTTTCAAACCTAAGTACTTCAGTAGTTTTATTACTACAGCTGGAATCTGCAATAACTTTCATTTCAAAACACGTAGTTGTATTTTCCAGCTCACAAATATAATAGTCATCATCTAGTCTGCGGCATTGCAACAATGCAGTGATTAACGCCTCCCAGGGTGTTTATACTTCATATATTGCTGGATACCTGATTACAGCTTTTGCCGGATTAATTAAGACTGACACTAGCTGCAGTAATTGTAGTTCAATATGTGTTCAACACATGCACAAACATATGCTTATTAACTTGCTGCTGATCACTCTAATACCAATAAGCTCCATTCAAAAGGTGGGATGGATATAGGCTGACGCGATGAAGCGATGGTTTAGGATCGATAGCTGTAGGTGGTGAAATTTGATGATTGGTAAGTGAACTGTATGGAAAAATAAAATATCTATTCAGGATTGTAATTACATGGCTTCAACAGTGCCACATTCGTAATTAAAGTAAAGGATTGGCAGATAACCAGGATATTTATTTTATTTTTTGTATATTAATGATAGCACCATGAACCTAGGGATTAAATCATATTTTTACAGCCAAAATACAAAGAGGTATATTTGTTATTTTATTTGTGTTTGTCACAATATTAAAATATGAAAAAGGTGTCACATTTATAAAACAATAGAGCGCTGTTTTTTTATAATGCACAATAATTAAATATAATACAATGGCATAAATTAAATAAAGTATTATTATTCATAGAATAAAGCGTTTACGCAATCCAGCAAAACCTTGGTAATTATTAATCTCATTTTCATGTTTTTTAACAATTAAATTTTCAGGACATTTCATTTACTTTGTACAATTTCAAAAGTTTTATATTAAATCTGATTAATCATGGTCGTAAATTTTTAATTATTCTGTGAACTTAATTGTAAATATATCGAAACTGCATTACAACATGGTCAAAGAAAAAGGAACTATCGTATTATAGTTTATTTTTTAAAAGAATATAGTTTTAAGACGAAATACCACATAGAAAACCCCAGCCTATTTTAGAAGAGTGCACCATTTGGAAGCTTATTAGATACTTATTTTATCTTTGAGAATACATTATAAATACAAAATATGTCATATTTAACCAATGATAATATAAAGCAAAATTTTGATTTGCAATTTGTTAATTTTATGGTTAGTAAATATTTTTAGTTAATACTGACAAATAAATTGTATTAAATTAACAATTTGAACTAATGTGACAATTTGTGAAATTAAATTTTTGTCAACTCTGAATTTTTAATAAGAATTATTGTTGTTTTAATTTATTTGCTGGATCTAAAAAATTTAACAAATAGACACGACATGTTAATAATAACAAGTAAATTTAGCTAACATATCAACTTGAAATTGTTAAAGAAATATCTTTTGTGACAACTTAATTCGTTATAATAACTTTGATTTATTGTTCTGCTTCAATATAATTACAAAAAAATATTTAGTCAAAACCACGTAAAAATAAAGGTTAATAACTACTAGATTAACAAATATAATTAGTTACGAAACACACAAAAATGATTTGTTACTTGCTAATAAATTTGAAACTTGTTAAACTAACAAAAATTAACGGGGGATCGTCTGGGACTAAAAATTTTGTCCATTTTTTATATATTTTTTTACTGTATAAGGAATGTAGGCAATATCAGAATTAGCAGTAAAATTTAGATAAATATTATTCAAATTGTTCCCAATAATTATAGAAAAACATGTTTCTTATAATTTTATATCAGTTGAGGCGTACGGACCATGCCCGAATATATGTATATATCCTTAGCCTTATATATTTACGGTTCACTGCTTTTTGGCGCTTCTGTAATAAACCAACTATCAACTATATCCCTACATGTTAACATTTAGGATATGGATCACCATGTGTATTTTAATCTTTTGGAATATGTTTCTGTTTAGAATTTGTGAGTATGTACACTCATATAGAATATATTAGAAAATGATGTAGTTGAAGAGAGGTGAATGTTAGTCTTAAATTTTACTTTTTACCTCCCGCCAACCTCTAGGTAAGGGAAGTATTGTTTTTGGTCAAAAAATTGAGTAGTGAGTTTTCAATGAATAAGCACGTTTTAGGGTCCCTACATTACGATTTTACTATTTTCGCGATGATGTCTGTATGTATGTATGTATGTATGTATGTGTGTGTGTGTGTGTGTGTGTGTGTGTGTGTGTGTGTGTGTGTGTGTGTGTAGTCTGTGGCAATTTTTTCGTCTCGCAAAACTCAAATTCTATATTACCAAAAAATACAATTTTGTGAATTATTGCTTCTTATATTTAAATGAAGAGCTGATTAGATTTTGGATAAAGTTGGTCAACCGGAAGTAGCAGTTTACTTGAAGCCCATAACAGTTTTTCGTGAAAAACACGGTTAAATTTCCTTTTTCAACAATTTATGTTATTTTAAAAGTTGAAGAATATTTAATTTTACAAGTGTTTTGATTACACTAATTTTATTAATTTCCATTAGATTTAGAGATAATAAAATATAAAGAAATTAGATTTCACAAATCTTGTATTCCTAGTATACCATGGAAAAATTTTAATTTTTTTACGAAATGTGACACATGTCATTGTGATTGTGAAGCTGTTTTCTTAGTGAAATATATTCAAAAAATTAAATAAATATATGAAAGAAAATTAAATTTCTCAAATATAAATAGAAAATAAACTAATGCTATTTTGTATCGTTTAAGATTAGTATTGGGCGGGAGGTTATGTGCTGGCCACATCAGATTTTTTATAAGTAATGTGATGAGGTGCCATAAAAAAATGATTGCGAAGTTTTCACGGAAATACATATTTTTAGGACGCCAGATTCCAGTTTGATCATTTTCTCAATGACGACTGTGTGGGTGGTTGTGAGTTGCTATGTTACAGATAGAGCACCAAAGTTTCATGAAAATTGTTTTTTACAGAAGGAAATGGAATAATACCCTTTTGGTATCAACTTGATAGTTTCAAGAAGAAGAGTAATAAAAAAAAATACTTTACAGGGTTCGTCATCTGTTTTTAGAATTGTCTTTATAATTCTATCAAATTTGCTAGCAGACTTTTAGGGATGAGATTTATAATATTAGCTCATTAAGATATCTCAGATTTTATAGTACATGATCTATAATATATTTATAGTATTATAATATATTAAAAATAAATAAATTTGCACAAAATATGTATGATGATAAAAAAAGCACCCCTGTGTATTGAACGCTTCATTATGAACAAAAATGTAAATATTATAGTCCGTGAGCCAGCTTCAAAAACTGCAACCCATTTGACCAAAAGTTTCAGTATGTTCTATGGAATCTACCCGTTTAGGTACATCGAAAAGCGCACGTCTGCCATTTAGATCTGGGTGGAATTAAAAATGGCGTCCATTAAAGAAGGAAAGTAAAAGATGGAATTTTGAATAATGTGACCAAAATTTTCTTTTATATCACATGATACTAGTCGAAAATACAAATCAAAAGATACCAGTCTGCCACTCGTATGTGGCTGGGTTGCCGCAGCAGACGAATTTCAAAATTTAAAATTTGTTGCTCGAAATTAGACTTAAAGTAAGCAGTCACTTGCATTTTGACTTTTCTTGTGAAATGTTTAAAGAATTACTACACAGTTTAAGGGAACCTCTCGATTGTATACATAGTTTTTGTGAAGTTTATTTTGTGAGTTCATGTAAGTAGATTTGAGTTCTATGTATGAGTATTGTTAATAGCGAATGTTATCTCAGTTTCGATCTTTGAAAGTTATTGTAAAAGTTAGTGAGTAAGCGATACTTAGGATTATATAGCGCCGAATTATTCAGCTCGTAAAAGTATTTGATTTATATAATTTATTTTGCTTGCTTTGCTTATTATTAAATATTATATAATTGTGTTATTGTTGAATACGTGTTTGATTTCTGCCTGCGTACATATTTCCCGCCATTTGATCAGAAGTCTTTTTCCAAATACTCTTCGGAATCGAGTTAAAATATTCCGTGGTGGCCAGCGACTACGCTACCCTTGGTTATTCATTTAATCAAGTAAAACCCTTTCGTATGTCAGTTACCTCTTGGTACCAAGTGCGAGGTACCTGTTACAAGTTATTCAAAACACTATCGTCTTTAAATCGGATAATGTAATATAATAATATAAATACTTAAAACAGATCACTCAGAAACATCTCATCTACGTTTGTGTTATGATACAAGAACGTCTATAATGGTGTTTTTATTGTTGGTGAAGTAAGTTTCGTTCTAGGTGCAAAGCGACCGGCATTCTATGAGCATTATAGTAACATTAGATAAGTATTATTTTTCTGGTGAATTTAATTGTCGCCTGCCACATCACAAAGCAGACAAAAATCCTATACTACTCTTGCCAATTTAATATATACGATAACATCTGTATCTATTTCTCTCTCTCCCATATATACATTTCTTTTGCCAAAATTATAAGGCATATCCCTTCTTCTAATTTTCAAAAAAATTTTAAAGAGTTTAATTCATAGATTTAAAAAATATGTTTGTTTTAAAATTTTATTACATAACTCATTATGGAATTAGTGTAAGTCCAAATCCGCCTATAATATTTCAAATGAAAATGTAATTTGATTCTTAATATTTTCTATTTAAGGTAAGATCGTATTTGTTTAGACAATCAGTATCAAAGACCCACAAAATAAAAAAAAATTGAACCTCCATCGAGAGAACAATATCCCTATGTAATTTTCGACGCTGAATCTGAATCCGTGGTCAAAGCAAATCGTACACCCATACAATCAACCCCTAGCGCTAAATTACACTCAACAGGGTAAAAATAACTTAACGCTCTACAAATAGTCTTAAATCTCTATAAATCAAATTAAAAATAAACATTCAAGTATATAACGCATAAACACAGAGTTAACATTACTTTCCCCCTAAGAGTGGGTGAAAACTACCCCTCATACAACAGGAAACTTAAGAAAATGCATTGATTGCAAAAAAGCTTATGATGCCCAGTTTGTTTTTTTTTTTAATGAGCTAGTAACTTCATTTGCCTCGATGCAATGCTCAAAATCTACCCTATAGAGTGGCAGAAACCTCCCATAGATTAAAATTGCAATGAAAATCGGGGGAAAATCATGTCAACGTGATTTTTACTTTAATTTGAGCTCAAATTTGATAAAAATCTGCAGCACTTAAGCTTGATGATAAATACTGTCGTAGCCCCAACTTTATTCAGTGACACCCCCGCAAGGGAGGGTGAAAACTACCCCTCGTGCATGGTGCACCGTGTAAAAACTGCACTAAATGTAATGGAAGCTTACAAAGTCTCAGTTTCTTGTGAAACAGAGAGTAACTGCATTAGTCTTGATGCTATGGTCAAAAACTACTCCCACAGAGTGCAGGAAACCAACCATAAATTTAAATTTTAGAGAATACCAGAGAAAATATTTTGTCATCGTGATTTCTATTTTAAATCGATGGCAAAATTGGCTAAAGATGCAGCACTGCGGTTTGGAGGTGAATACTTCCATTACACCAAAATCATTTAGTGACATCCCGATGTGAGAGTGAAAATTACTCCTCACATAACACGAAATTCAAATAATAGTTGCAGTTATTTTTATCCTTTTGAGAGATTTTTTTTTTAGCGCTATGGGTTGATTTTGGGCGTGTGCAATTTTTTTTGACGTCGGATTCGTATTCAGCGTCGGAAATTATATAGGGTGTCTCAAGAGAGGTTCAAAAAAAAAATTTTTTTTGTGGAGCTGTGTAACATAACAATTTTTTTTGCAGCGCTAAAGACAAAACATTCGATTGATTTGTTCTTAAATATTAAGTTGTTCATATATTTACGTGCACTCGGGATTCCGCACGCGAATAAAAAAAAATTGGGGTAAAGGTATCGGATTATGGTTCGTGAGATCCTCAGTTCGAATCCTACAACCGACAGTTCCCATTATTATCTCTGTGATTCCCCCTCCAGTAACATCTTTGGGGGCTATGACTTACCGGCCAGTAAACGTACTTCGTATTACTTACACAGATCTGCATAAGCAGAGTGACACACCCATTATATAAACAAATAAAAATAAGAGGAGATGTAAAAACATTCTCAAAATATAATCTCTGCAAAATAGTAGCTTGTATCTCCCTCTACCAGCAAGTAGTAAATTTTATAATTTTTCAGCTCTCAGTTGTAGCCACCAGATGGCAATGTCACAGAATTTCCACAGAGGAAAATCGATTTTTAGTAGTGTAGCAAAACCGTCTAAAGATGTCGCAATAAGTGTATAAACTGAATATTCGGTAGAAAATTGTAAAACTTCCTACTTTACCAACATGAATAAACTATAATATAATGTACCTCACATTTTATCATAAATCCAGAATTTATTTTGTATAGAAATATTTCTCTTTTTATCAACACTTAATTACTATTATTCAATTCGATATATCTACGTTATTATCATAACAAAGTATATTGAAATACATATGTGGCACTGTGGTACCTAAATACAAAGGCAATGTACATTAGGCACGTGCGTGATAACATTTAATATGATTCCAATTCTTGAATTCTTTATGTTGCCTACATCCTGTTCCTGTTTAAATTTCCTCTCAGCATTCAGCAAATCGCTTTCTACTGTCGATATTTTTAGGTTTTCATTTCATTGGACTACATTCTACCTCGATTTTGCATTCCTCCAGGGCTTGCCCTATTGTGCGCACATAGACGGCGGTAACAAATATTTACTTATTTTCATTTATATTAAATATTTTACAATTTTTACAATTGCAACAAGCTGAAATACACTTTTCGAATTTTTTTTTAATATAATACAAACCATGAAAATACATTTATTGAATGTAGAAATGTCTTTAAAATGGAGCGATTCTACACCTACCGAAAATAGAAATGTCAAATATTGAATATTTTACAAATGTCGAATGTTACAAATCTCGTAAATACATTTGCCAAAACGCTAGTGTATCATCGCTATTATATCAATAATAGGTGCAGATAATTTACATTAAAAATGAGTACTATGATTCGAGTTTCCCGAGAGTCATTTGTGTAGACTTAGGGTTGTGAAAAGTGCGAGCGAAACGAGCTTACCTACAAATAATTTCCATTCGATATTTGTATTATTTCCAATATTCGACAACCATATTTTCGATTAATGTACATACTGAATTTAATTTTCGACATTTCCATATTCGACAAAATGTATTTTAGGGATTTGTAACATTCGATGTTGGTAACTTTTACAATATTCGACATGTATATTTTCGGTAGATGTGTAATATATATATTTAGTTTCGAGATTTTTATATTCGAGAAATGTATTTTCGAGAATTGCGCTGTTAACCGAAAAAGTTGTTACATTCATGATGTTTTTCAAATAATATTGAAATACAATATATGCACGAATTGTACTGCATTAAATTTTCTTTTCTGTCTATATATTTCTCGCTTAAAATTTTTATTATGAATTTATAAAAGAATTAAAGAAAAGCATAAAATACATATTATTAATCTCTGCTGTGTTATTATTTGACGACGCCTATGTGAGTCTGAAGGAATTTCTGCAATCTAACGAAAAAGAGGAATTCCTTTTGTGATACAGAAAATCTAATTTTATTTTTGAATAAATCTTCTAAATAAACTTCGTCACTAGTTCCCTTTATGTAGGCTATTACAGGCTAATTTCTTTTTGAAATATATACTAGCGGTTTTTATAATAACTATAATATTAGCATGTAAAATTCCTGTTTATTAATATAAAATATTACTTATCTACAGCTAATGACCAAAATTATTAATATTATCTATTTTACGGAAGCTTTAATGATGAATCAGAGAGCTAAAATTAAAATACTTACACCGGAAAAATATTTCTGAGAAGAATATGAGTTACAAGACTAGACAAATTAATTAATTAATGGATAAGAATGTACAAAATGGAAGCATTCATCACAATAAAATAAGAAACAATGAACTTGATACGGACGTTTAATAAGAATGTCAGAAGGAAGAAATAACAAAGAAAAGGAATGGAAAGACCAACAAAGACAGGGTAAAGCAACATGGAAGAAATATAAAATAGAAATAATTGGAAAAAAACATGAATGTAGGTGGCGGGTCGGGCAGTGACAAAATAAAGGAGGAACAGGGCAGTAGCGCATCCAGGGGGGGGGGGTGCAAAGGTGCGCGTGCACCCCCCTTGAAGTGGTGGTTCACAGTGCGGTTATTATTTTTTTAATCGCAAAAGGTCTATCAATATCAATGTTGGTTCTGACATTCTTACGATATTTGTTGTAAAGACGGTCTGTGATTTTTTCAGACGTATCTAGCACTATTTTGACCTCAAGAATCAATAATTAAGCTTTAAAAAAATGCGAAAAAACGTATTTCTTCCGCATATTTTGAGACATATCTCGATTCTATCAAAAATCTCAAAAACACCTGTATATATTTTGTAGCACTGTATACATTTTTTTAATTTGCATATAAAAACGCGGCTTAATGGCGTCGAAACCCGAATAGAACTTGTTTTTGTAAAGATTCAAATCGAAATTCCAACATAAAAAATTAAGAACCCCCGGGGGCCGACACACCATTCATCTTAACCCGTTACTCCCTTTAACCAAATACAACAACAATTACCTCATCTAACAAATAAAAATCACCGAAGGTTATTATGCATTGGCAAATATATATCACAAAAATACGTTTTAACGGAATTGCAGAAAGAAAAAAGGAGAAAGGATGCATATTTTAATTAAATTGATATTTATATCTCACTTTAATTCATAATAAGTTCTAGAAGATAGATTCAAATATTTTATTTAACTACTGAATATTGTTTTTTATGTATATGGTGGACATTTGTCCCCCGCTGTTTTTCCACCAGTAATTTTTCCCCTGACTATTAATTCACCCAATCAGTCAAATTGATAATTTTTATTAAAAATGAGGAGGTATAGCTTGTACAAAAATCCGTGGCGATTGACTTGACTTGCTAATGGGATAAGCCAGCCCTAACCAGCGGGGTGCAAGTTTGTCTGATGTTCAGGAGTGGATTATTATAATTTTTGGCTTAGATGCTTCAATCTCCGAAATTTTTAATACGATTATCTTTTCAATTGTTTCCCCGAAAACTGTTAAGTAAGATAATTTTATACAAATATACCTTCAGAAAACGACATTTAAAATTCATTTTATTAAAATTTTTCATATTTTGATATTACTTGTGTCTGTTTGTGTAAAACTCATTTGAAAATATTATCCAGTACAACCCTGTAAAGTAGTCCCTCATAAATTTCTTTAATCCTCTTATGGAATACCTGCTGAGAAACACTAATGGAATCAATCGCCACGGATTTTTGTACAAGCTATACTGTGATTCGAGTTTTTCGGACGTGAATTGTGTAGGCTTACGGTTTGTTTGTTAAAAATGCGAGCGAAACGAGCTTATCTACAAATAATTTCCATTAAAAATTAGTACTGTGATTCGAGTTTGTTGAGCGTGAATTGTGTATGGAAAAAGTGTCGTATAATCGGAACCCTAGAATACAATATTAGTTAGTCCCGGCGAAAAAGGGACAGGGGAATAATGGAATAGGGGAAAAATAGGATAGGGGAAAAACGCCAGGGGAAAAGTGTATCCCAATCGTATGCACTGATATAGGTTATATTTAATATACCTATGTGCTTATAAAAAGATATAATTTTAGATTTGTCTTTTTATAGTGCACCCCCCTATCCAAATTCCTGGGTGCGCCACTGGAACAGGGAAAGCAAATTATCTGCTATAGCGGCATATACCTATATGATTGTTGAAGAAACAACTGTTTAATTAACAGTTCTAATCCGATATTATTGCTTTTATTTTTGAGTTCGAGTATTTTTCGTTTTAAGTTTACAATTAATTAATTTTGGTATATCACTTATTTTAAAGTTTGTAACACATCAATTAAATATTTGAAAAAAATTATGGCAATGAAAAACAACATATTATAATAAAAAATATAAAGACAATAAAAATTGTCAACTGTTTCCTAAAATACAGTCTCCGGCCAAGCCAATCAGTCGGTAACTACAAACGCGTTTTGCTCTTATTGGAGCTCATCAGTGTAGTGTAACCCGTCAACAGTGACACCGATTGACTGGCTCAGCGTCAACATATTTTAAATTTGCATTATCTTTTCTTGACTAACACATTACTCTTATAGGACACAATGGGGTCATACACTTTTAAAAAAAAGTTGTGTTTTTTTACAAATTATAAAAATTTAGATCATTTCAGTCACATATTATTCAACATTTCTTATAATTTTTCAACTTTTCATTCATAATTTCCTTTCTGAAGTTTCGCGGTTGCAAAATCGTGATGTCATCATGTAAGAGAATGTAAAGCATGGCAAGGTGAAAGAGGTGTTGATAACAAATAAAAACTTGCTTTTCAGTGTTGTAATAATTACTTATTATTATAAAGATGAATACTCCGATAAATTAAATTAGATATTCGTTAATTATAACATTTCTAGTCAAAGAGTTTGGGACGTGTTAAAACACTATGCTTTGTTGTACTATATCTTGTCGCTTGTCGGTAAAGTCGGTAGTCTCATTATCACACCTGTCATCTCAAATCATATGTTGCAGTTTACAACGATTTTCAAATTAAACATATGTTTATTATATCTGTTATATTATTTTGCCCAGGTAATATGAATAAACTATATTTGTAAAAACCTCTCAGTAAATAACAATGACCGATAACAGTCAATTTGACAGTAGGTGTAGTTCCTCTTTCTCCGCTAGAGCGTGTTTTGTAGTAGTATAACGAGTATAACATGGTGACGTCACGAGCGAAAAATTTGAAATGAGATGCCCATTTCAAAAAATCATATCTTTATAACTACATGCCTTTTAATATTAAAATTAGTATCTACATTCATAACTTTACTCAAATTTACAGAAAAAAAATAAAACGAAAAAAGGTTTATGACCCCATTTAGCAACACTGTATCCCTATGTTCCTGAAGTGCAAAAACTTATGATTTTCAGTACCTATAGATGGAAATCAGCAGCCAGAAAGTAATCGAAACAGACATGCATGCTCTTTGTGATAAACTTCCCAATTCGGAGAGCACTAATATTATTCTCAAAGTAATGTAAACTATTTGATAATTTATTATACTACAATATAAAAATAGCGTGAATGAATGATTTCGAGTATGAAGAAAGAAGAATAAACAAACATGACGATTAGCACTATAAATGTGGACGAGTCGAAAGTGGTGTGCAAGGATAGTAATGTTCGGAGGAGATTGATTTTTGATTGAACACACTTCAGGATGCGTGCTACTCCACAGTGTGGGATATTACCTTATATATGTTGGGTAGACTGGGGACAATAGTAAAATTTGACGGTTGTAGTGCTTTGACGTCTGAAATATTATAGCTTTCAAATTCAAAGCAACGGGTGTAAATTCTCTTATATATTTCTCTGTTTGGTATCTGTACTCACTCAGTTGTCTAGTCTGTAGCTTATTGATAACTTTTTTCTTTTTCTTTTTTTTTTTTATTATAAATACATGTACTAGTATTATGTGCAAAACGAATGCAAGTGATATACATTTTACAGATATTGATGTGTTGAAATTGTGAGTGTTTCTTTTGCCCATAGCGTGGGAATAAATCTAACGTCGTAAAAAGAAAAATGAATAATGTTTGGGCACACTTAAATACAGACTTTATTATCTTTAATTTTTAAATATACACTTAATTGAAATATTATAACTTACCTCTGTTAATTATTGTTTTGATCATTTAATTTAAAATTGGCAATTTTTATTTTTACTTTCCTATTCACGACTTTATTTTATTATATAACCTAAACAAATAAATAATAAAATTATTTCACTATAAATTATTACCTTTTACTGTGATACTATTAAGTTAACCTATCTGTACTAAATAACCATAATCGTTATCGTTATTATTAAAATTGGTTATCGTAATCATAAAACTGGGAATCGTTGCATCACTAGTGGGAGCAAAACTAAAACATATTTTTTTATTATAAATATAAACTTTATTCATATTATGGGGTAAATAGCATATGGATTGTGAGATCCTCAGTTCGAATCCCACAGCTGACAGTTGTCAATTTAAATTTATCCCGGTGGTTCCTCTTCCATTAACATCTTTGGGTGCTTTGATTTGACGGCTGGTAACCGCACTTCATACCCATAATGAGTAAAAGGCGTGATGATATATTTATTTAATTTATTTTACTTTATTTATATTAAATAATAAATAAACATGATTCAGGCTATACATTCAAATTAATCTCCTTCGCAGAACAAAAAAATTAAAAATTGTATGAACTTGTTAAGAATATTCCAAAACATAGCCACAAATATATAACATATCCTACCGTAAACGCTGTTCGTGAGCCTATTGTTTACATTTAGTGCATTGCAACTATTTTTCTTAATAAAGTAATTAATTTCAATATGCTCCGTAAATTAAATTTGAAAATTTAAATGACACAATTTTTTAACATTATTGATAAAAAAATTACATTAGAAAATTTATACATTTTGTACCAAAATAAATATATACATTTGTAAATATTTAATGTAAATACTAATAATAAAAATTAATAAAGTATTATATTGTAACCGTAAAAAATTGAAGATATTTAAAGAATGCTTTACTCCAGACAAAATTCCTTCTCTTAAGAATTCGCTAAAACAAGAAGAAGTAATTAATTATTTACATTTTCAGTCGTGGTGAAGCACAAATAGTTTTTGACATTGTTAGCACATTTAAAAATTTCTAGTAATACCATAGATCAAGGAATATATTATTATTATTATACTTAAATACATATGTTGTAACGATTATTATCATGAATTCAGTCACATCATTACAAAATGATAATACATGAAAAGTTTATTGAGCACCAAATCCCAGCATGATTGGATCCGTGACGTCACAGCGTCAAATAATTCAACCGAAACATCGATTTCACTGTTCGTCATTATCGACTGAGAGGGTTTGACCATTTGCAGTGAATTAAACTTCGAAACGATTAATCGCTTTCAACGCTCTAGCGCTGAGCGCTGCAATCGGATTTTGTCAACTCTTCCTCTAATTTTAATTGTACATACTTTCTGCATTTCCAGTAGATCAATAAGAATTTTTAAAAGTGGAACGTGGTAGGCAGAATTTTTGGAACAGGTATATGGAAATTAAATTTCATGGAGATACAAAAATATTTATAATTGTTTCGTTTGGAATTATACGCGCATAATGTTATAAAATAAAAATTTAAATTCAAATAACAAAATAATTTCAACAATATAATCTATAGGTATTATCAAAATTTATTAATTGTAAATAAAATTATGTTTGTATTGCGAGGTAATCTGTGGAATTTTAACCGCGCCCCGAATTCGACCAAGTACATTAGTTTTGTCAAAATTATTAAATTTGTCACGAACCGAGTTTATTCGTAATTTATTCTGTTGAAAATTTTTGTGTAATTGGTGTATTACACTGTTAGTATACAATTTGTGTTTGTATTTAGCAGTTGCTTACTTGTATAATGTTAAATCAATAAAATGAGAAGAAAACTAAAAAAAATTGAACCGTTCAGATTTATTGTTGTTGAATTTAAGATATTACGAGATCAAATATACCCGTTTCAAATTTTTCGTTTTAAGGTTTCACAAAATTAAAAAATAAGTAAAATATATTTACTAAATTGTACAATTAATTTATAATATTTTTACGCACATTTAACATTAAATAGTATTCAGATAATAAACAGATGGCAGACTTTTTTTGTACTATAATGTTATTTTACTCTATCTAATATTATCTACTTTATTTCAGCGTAATGTTTTAAAACTGCTTGTTATCCACTAACCACAAGTCTTTGACAGTCTTCTCAGAAGAAAGAATCCCAAATTACCTTTATTCGTTGTTGCAATTCTTCGATTGTCCGTGTAGGATGTTTTCGCAATTTATTTTTTGTTATAACTAGAGGTGGACGAATATCAATTTTGCCAAATTCGAATGTCGCATTCAAATAATAACTGGATCTAGAATATTCGAATATCTCGAATACTCGAATACCTAGAATAATTTTAATAAATAAAATACAATTAATAAACTATTATACTTACTTCATACCGAGCTTTTCTTTCTTACCATGTGTAAACTATAAAAAAACAAAAGAAAACCTAAACAAGTACATAAAAATTGTAAACTATACCAGTCTGCTGAACAAAGCGCTATTCTAATTTGTTGTTTTGATGATAATATTCGAAATTTCGAATCTCAAATACTGTCAATATTCTAGGTATTCGAGTATTCGCGGATGGTTATAACGTTTCGATTAGGGATACATCGGGGCTGCGAGAAGGTCATTTCAGCAACGGAATATTTTTTATTAATACCATTACAATGTAGCTATAAAAAATATGACACCGGGTATTGTGTTTTGATTTTTATTTAAAATTCTATGGAGCAGTAGACGAATAATTTGATACGGCCGAACTTATGTGAATTTAAATTAAATAAATTAATGAACAAATTTACACTTTGTCCGCGATGTGGTGGCTGCTGCTTCATTAGTTTCTAATCATATTAATAATTGACAGTTGTATGTATAGCCTGCCTTTGTCACATACACGCTTGTTTAATCGTAGGTTATTTTAACGTAATATGTCCATCTCTTTTCCACTATTTGAAAAGAAAAAGGATAGATGAATCCCTTCACCGACGGAAATGTCAAACTTTAATCTGTTATTTCAGTTATAATTTTAGGTTATATTTTGAACGAAACTACGATTTCATAAATATAATAAATATATAATCGCTATATTAACATAAAAATAAAATAAATATATAATCGCTATATTAACATAAGATATAGAAAAGATAGATAGGAAATATTGCTGTTAATATTGAATTCCAACACTATCGTTAACCAAAAAATAGTATAATATTATTGTAACGAACGCGGCAGCGACAAGTTGAAGCTTGCTGGCCTACGCCGCCACGCCGCGCCGCCGAGTGAATGACGCAACGCTTGCGGGTTCGACCAAGCCGTTTGCTCCACATTAAGGAATGTTCCCGAAGCTTCCAGAAACAAGGAACGTGGTATATAAAAGGAATCGCCGGCAGCCGTCAGTCAGTCAGTTACTTAACTCCCGAGCAGTTAGTCGAGTTGAGGCAGTCAGTCTTTTAGAGGACTCGGACTCAGTTAGTCGAGTTGAGTCGGCCAGTCAGTTAGTTGACTGAGACTGAGTAAGTCAGATGACTTAGTCGACTCCGAAGTTACTATGAAGAGCTTGTGAACATAAATGCATCGCGCGGTCTGAATATAAATATATCGTCTTAAATAAATATCGCTCGGCTAGTTAATATAAATAAGAGTGTTTATTTATAGTAGTGATAAGTATTAGTGTATAAGTTTTTGTATTAGTTATTTTAGTGTTATATGCTTAGTGTTAATTAACTTTTACTATTTATTATAATAATTATGCATTACTTGTTACTAATAATAGTTTTATTATTTAAATAAAAAGTTTAAAACCCACGAACGTTACATTATTATACCTTCGAACCAGTTCGAACTGCCAAACTCTAAACATCAAAATAATGTCAGACCGTTTATTATAAAACAATGGCTCTCGTTTGAAATTATTAAATAGGCTATTCCACAATAATCAAATATGATAAAAGTTTATTGAAAATATGAAAGATTAGCGTTCAAGGATGCGGAAAATGTCATATTATTAATTATAAATTACTCCCTTTAATAAATACGGCATGTTTTGTTTTTGATGACGCTCCATGTGTATTGGCAAATGGAATTCATGTATTTACTCCCACTCCTCCTGAACTAAGAATATACATATTCGGGCGTGTCGGATCTGTTCGGATTCTGCTCGGGTGATTTCCTTGTCTTTTTTGCTTGCTGCATAAAAATTATAATTTATTTGCGCTAACTTCACTTCGTGATATCTTCCCTATTTATACAGATATAACAATAATTCTTTCACATTTAAATTTTTGCATGATCTGTGCGTGTAGTAGTGCATAAACTCATTATATATCATGATTAAAAATATTATATATTAATTAAAAACCACTAAATGGGAACGCGATTTCATGTTTTTACAGGGAAATTTTCTATCAGCGACAAACTATTTGTCATTAAGAGATGAACCCTAATATATAGCGACAAAGTTGTTGTACACATATCAAAGATGTTTTTTTATTAAAACATGTCTTTTCTAAAATGAACTGGTTCCGAGTAAAACGAATGTAAAGTTGAAGAATGTTTGAGTTGCTGCGCGATACATGCGGTCCTGCTAGCTTAAATGGCAAGCCGAAGTCCTCTTTTGTTACTCTTGATGCACTTTTTAGTGTAAATATAATTTATAAACTATGAAAATGGAAAAATCCTAAATATAGTAGAATATTTTTTAAATATACATTTATGCAGCACTCAATGCAAAACTGTACGATACCAGCACCACCAACTACGTATCTTCGAGGATGTCAAAATGTTTTTGTTAAATGAGACAAAAAGTGAAATAAATTAAGTATATTAATTATTTTTATTTTTCTAATAATGAAATATAAATATTACTATTTAATTATTTATATTATTTTGCAATTTTCTCAACATTTTTTCAAAAGTCTGTGAACCACCGTTTGTTTATTTCTGGCACAATACACATTCTACGTCATCAGTGTAATTTGAAATTCAGACCTTCATATCTCGCTTATTTGGAGGAATTTTTAACTCGGATTTTCACAGGTGGTCTTATACTTTCAAGTACTTCAAGAATAAAGAATTAAAAAAATACCGTGGAATAGCCTATTAATCCATTGTCATAAGTATTCAATGTTGAAGTAATTTATAATGATGCTTGCATGCAAAAATTACTATTTAACTTTTTTTCTTTAATAAATAACTATTAATTTATAAGTATAAAACTATGCTATTAACTTGTTCATCATAACTGTTTGAGAACATATATTACGTCATGAATTTTCCCCCACCATTCAAATCTTAACCCATGCGAATATTTTTGATGATGTAGCAACCACCACATCGCGGACAAAGTGTAGAACGTTACTTGAAAATTAAACAGACTGGAAAGTGTATAAAGATTATAGATGGAACGGATAGTTGTTTGACCGCATACCGGATACCGAATTTTCGGCCACCCTATAAACAGGATAGCCGGGTATCCGGCTTGACATTGCCTAAAAAATGATTAGAAATTGGTGTTCATTCACCATATTTTGAATTTGTCTCTCGTTAACTACGAGTAGGTACTAATTAATTCTTATTTTGTTAATAAAAACTTTTGAACAAAAAATTAGACCGACGAAAAACGAAAAAATAAAATAGACTTTTTTAGTCTTAATAACTAAGCTCCTAAACTAATGTAAGTAACTAATTTTGAGTCAGCGTCAAACAAACAACGAACGCCAACTCAAAATTAGTTACTTACATGAATTCAGCAGCATAGTTATTAAGACTAAAATGGTTTATTTTATTTTCTGCTTTTCAGTTTCTTTTTTCGTTGATTTTAATTTTTGGTGGCCATCTATTTTTCTACCCTTAGGGACCTATTTTCATACTCGTAGGGAGGATTTTTTTTTCAATTTTTAGTGGGACCAAATTCAAAGTATACACTCTATCCAATAAAAAAACATCAAAGTCGAACTACTCTGTAAATAGTTTTGCGTGGTAATACATAAAAAATTATGCGCGTCGACTTGAGAGACTCCTCCTTTTTTTCTTCGATTAAAATAGTATTAATCAGTGTAACCTACTGTCCTGTATCCGGCCGGATAGTGAAATGTAGGCCGGATACAGAAAAGGTGCCGGATATCCGTTTCATCTCTAATAAAGACGTGAACTGTTCTCTAAATGTTGTATTTCATTCTTAAAATATTATTACATTTTCTCAAAATATTCTCCAATAGAGTGTGTATAATTTCTGCATTCAAAAGAACCAATTTTCGAAATATTTTTCCATGTTTCTGAAGGTATGTTATACACATCTTTTTTAATGTCTTGACAGCCTCATTGATCGAAATAAAAGCGTCCCTCGCAATTTATATTCGATCTGTGGAAACAGAAAAAAGACCCCGGATGCCAGGTCAAGCCGATGAATTCAATATTTTGCTTATTTAAATGCTGTTGTTCAAACGACTACATGTATTGAAGTGGTATTGTAATCAAGGGCTATAGGTACTAAAAAAAAATTCTGAGCAATGTACAATTGATTTTGTAATAGTTTTTCTTTAATAAAAAAAAATTAATCCACATTTGAACGTGGCCTACTGCTTACAGCTATTCACGGTAGGTGATATATTGATATTTGAATAATTACAGTTACTTACCAGAATTAGCGTATAACGGAAATATAAATTTTATATTTATTGTCTCTGGAAATTTTAAAAAGTCATGTGTGGTACCCACAACAGATTTCTAACTATGCCTTTATTGTTCCCTCTCCACTAATATTCTTGGAGTTCGTGAATTGACGACTGATAACCGCACTTCACGTGATCTTACCAAGGTCTGCTAAATAAAGTAACAAATCCGAAATGTGTAATTGGTGTGATCATATAAATATTTGTTTATTTTTTATAAAAATAAAATAAATAAATATATCATCACGCCCTTTACCCTTTATGGGTGTGGTACTCTGCTTGTGCAGATCTCGAAAAGTGATATATTTTTCGTTTGAAGTGCGGTTACCAGCCGTCAAATCATACCCCTCTAAAGATGTTAGTGGAGGGGGAATCATAGGTGTAAATTTAAATTGGCAACTACTGTCGGCTGTGGGATTCGAACTGAGGAACTCACGATCCACAGTCCGATGCGTTACTTCGGAGATATTTTTATCATAAAAAAATTATTTTATAGATAAATCATGTCAGTAGAAACGTAACTTTTATTGTTTTAACATCGGATATGCAAGAAATGTACTTTAATAATGATTAAACATAATAAATTATGTAGGTTTAGTAAATTATCTTACAAATAACATTGGAGGTTTCGTTCGTAATCGGAGCAAACATTTTTCACATGGTTGTTTTAAGGTGATACTATTCGAGCAATTTGTCATTATACAGAATCACTGCACCTGTGGCCTTTAGTGCCATTTGCTCTCGTCAACGTTTACCAAGCAATCGTAAAATTTATCGTATAAAACCTTTTATAACCCTCGAAAAATTATTCTTTGTTTCAAATTTTTTGCTAGTAATGTATAATCGGTGTTTTTGACAAATTGAAATTTTATATTTTAAAGTAAGTAAACCAGTTGAATTAAAATTGGTAGTTTACATAGATAGAATACAGTGATGTCCCCTATATCTGAGAACAAGCTATATACAAAATTATTATACTGTTATATCAGCTATAAAACTAAACCATAGAAAAATGTTATCTTTCAGTCGTCTATGGGCGAATAAGAACATTGTCATTATAGATAAAAGTCTTCGATTACTCGCCAAGTATCTGATAACTCGAATAAGGTCTTTAACTTCAAGAGGAGAAAAATCTCACCACCTAGTTTCAGTTTTCTCAAACGTGAATTTGATGGGATAGGAATAAGAATTATAGATACTGGCTTATCTTGCTTTCATTTAGAATTTTGATAATGATTTATTTCAATTTTATGCCATTCTTACAAATATCTATCTTTGATTTACAATTTGGAACGTTATTATAAAGAATAAAATGTATTTTTTATTAATTATATCTACAAATATAGAAAATAAAATATTTGGCAAAGGTACATTATTTCCAAATATATCCTTCATTAATATGCAAATAGTTTAATTAAACCTTACCCAAATTACGAAATTTTTCTATATTCTATTTTTACCGCCCGCCACATCCTGTAAGGGAGGTATAGGCATCATGCTAAAAATTCGGTAGTGAGTTTTAAGTTGATGAACACGTTCTAGGGTCACTAGAATACGATTTTAATAGTTTCGCGATGATGTCTGGGTGTGTGTCTTATCTGTCTGTCTGTCAGTCTGTGTGGATCTCTGGAGTTACGTTTTCTCAAAAACTATTGAACTGAAAATTTTGATATTTTGTATATGTCAACCCTTTGGAAGAGCTGATTAGCTTTTGGTGATAATCCAATAACCGGAAGTGGTAGTTGTAGGCCTATCAATTTATTTTGAAATATCTCAGTATATTATGCTTGAATGACAATTTCTGTTATTAGAATAATATTTCAAATATTATCTACAATTATTGTTTGCAACATTTTTCTCTTTCTGTCTCCATTAACGAATTACAACAAATTATATTTTCACATTTTCGAATAAATCTGCTAACCCGTGCTTTTTGAAAAAACAAAACAACGATTGGAGAATATCATATTTTGTCATGTTTAAGAGTAATTTTTTTGAAGGGATGAACGTATCTTGACAGGGGTGGTTTGTTTTCTTGGATTGTTTGATATGAAATCTACGACGGGAGGTATTGTAGTGTCCAAAACAGATTTATTTCCTTAGAAATATTAAAATTTAATCAGTAACAATTCCGTAAACTAAAGTTTGTTATTTGAAGAAGTACGAGTATACCCCAGTAATTAATTAGTTTTAAAACTCACTAATAGTTTAATTAGAAGGGGTAAATAGTTCCGTGGTAACGCATCGGACTGTGGATCATAAGATCTTCGGTTCGAGCCTCAGAGGCGAAGAAATTTTCGAAATTAATTTTCGGCAATTGTTACCACATAAAATTACGTTTGTGGCTCCTCCTTGGAGGCCGTGATTTGACGGCTGGTAACCGCACTTCATGCGCAAAAATATATCAATACCGAGATTTGCTTTGAGCAGAGTGCCACATCCAGAAATTAGTAAATGGCGTGATGATATATTTATTTAAAACATTTACAAATCTGGTAAATTTATAAAAAAATAAAATACCAAATACCAATACCAATACCAAATTTGACTACAGTGTTTAAAGATTCTAGTGATCTTGGTAAGACTACAACAATAGGAAATCAATATATTTAACAATTTATTTAATATGTTCCATTCATCGTTAGAATTAGAATCCAAATGTAGAATATAATATAATTACATCCCTGTTTTAAAATAATGTTTATTGTTTAGAAAAAATGTTGTTTTTTGTTCCAATATTTTATTTTTACACAATCTATTTATTAAGGTCAAACATACGCGTTTCTGAACGGATTTTTGAAATTGTTATCGTGTATATAGGGCTTCTTATGTTCCTGACAAGAATGTATAACATAACCAATCACAAAATGTCTGTAGATACACTTGGTAGGGGCATTGGCGCGCGTTCAAAAATGTCATAAATTCGAACATGTAATCACAAAAAATGTATATTTATATAAAAAATATGCACAATGGAAAATAAAAATAAAAAATTTAAACATAATTAAATACAAAGGTAACTTACGAAATGAAACGTTTTTATTTGAAAATAATTTGTATACATCAATATTTTTAACAATCATTTATATAATGTAGTATAATTTTTATTTGCCTCGGCCTTTTACAGACATGACACATCATCAATTACAATAATAGTATAAATTCATGTGATAGTTGTAATAAAATAAATCTAATTTTCACAAATCATACACTCAAATTTAAAAAAATTAATAATAGTACGAGGGTCGTTCAGAAAGTAAGTTTAACGGTCTAATAAAGCCGTGAAATAGTAATGAAAACACAATAACAAGACCATTTTTGAAAATTTCAGACTATTTCCCATTAGTCTACTTAGTTGCCACATCTTTCAATACAATTCATATAGTAAGTTACAAGCTTTTTAATTTCTAAGTCGAAATGATTTTCGTCCAATTTGTTGAAGTATTGAGTCACGGCGCCTGAGATTTCTTGCGCCGAATCGCATCGCTGGCCCCCAAACGCTCCCTTTATCACGGTGAATAGGGCCAGGTCAGGCTCGAAAATTTCACATTTATTTTTTTTTTAAGTTTTCGACGAGAAGACGAGGCATTCATCGAGTGCTTACTTTACGCAGTTGAAGTTCATCGTGAATGATGGTTCGAATGGAAGATCGACTACTATCACCTCCATTTCGAAGTTTTATGCTAACACTTCCAGGGTTCACCGCGCATCTTCCTCTATCAGTTGTTTCACAAGCGCAACGTTCTTCTCGTTGACTGCGTAAGCTGGTCGCCCTTAACGCACTTCGTCGTGCAAACCTTCGCGTCTATTTAGAGACGCTGATTGCCAATGCCCTACCATCTGCAGGCACATGCATTTATAGCCGTAAACAGAACATAATTCTCGATTCTCGATGTTGGATTGCATTGTATAAATGATTGAACGAGCATGTTGCATGGTATGGTGCTGTCGCCAGAACCCGCTGCGGCGGTGGAACTAACCAAGTAGCGCCCAGCGAAGTACCGTTTCTAATCCGGTGCCCTCCTGCCATCTATAGCCCTTATTTCAGGAGGGGCTCAGCGTTCCGCTTGCATATTCGAGTAAGCAGGCGGAGATCACGGTTTCAGAATCGGCTTTCTACCCTTTCTCCCTGGGTCTTGCTGATCACTCAGTTAAAGATGACAAGTCTCGCAGATGACCACGATAGTTTGGAGGCGTGTATAAAAATCCATGATATTTTCTGATAAAAGAATACAAGAACCTAATCTCTAACGTGAAAATCATTGTTATGTAACAAGCCTATGTCCGAGTAATATTGTTTGTTTTATCCTGCTATTGAAACATGTTTCTTACTTGAAACCATTTGTTTTGTTCACGAGTAATTGAATTCACAATTATTAAAAACAAGAAGGGACGCGTACTTGCCCATCAATCCATTAAAATAGGCTACCACAAGTCATTCCGTAACATCACATTTTTTGGTACTATCTACTAAAGAAATTTTTCCATCTCATCGAAATTCTTAGTTTCTCCACTCGTACTGTAATATATAATTATTTATCATATTTATTTTGTTGACTTGGTTTTATTATGTAAGTTAGAGGTAAGAAGCTGGGTTGCAAAGTAAGTTGGATTTTGAGAGAGTTTGTTAACCACTGACTGAGAATTATACTGAGCATATTTTGTCCAAACAGTATACAAACCACGAACTATGCTAGAGAACCCACAACGTAGAACATAAATTTGAAATTCGCCGTCCGAAATGAAACTGGACCGAACACATACTGTGAAAAACCACAGCAACATCGCCAAAGAAGCCCTCGATAGAACACATAAGGTAGCCACAGAAGAGGCCGTCCTCCGTCCTAAAATAACATGGAGACGATCTGACCTGGAGGAGACTGAAGATGATTACAAAACATAGGCGGAAATAAAACATCTAGCCAGCAACAGAGTCAGATAGAGGCACTTTGTAGAGGTCCTATATTTCACAGAGGAGTTACAGGAACATATATAATATGTTTGTAAATATTAATGTAATTTATTAGTAGCTTTAAACTGTATTACATACCTAAACATCAAACAGCAACAATTGTATATGTAGGATGTTTCTTTAACAAATTGTGCAATTCCAATCATTAGTGCATTATTCTTACAAATATTCTCAACTAAATATCGACATTATAAACGTTGATTCTAGATTTTAACATAATATTCGTTTATATTTTCTTGTAAAAGTAATTGAGGTTACAGCGAGAATAAATGACTATGCCAGAATATATCTCTGTTATTAAATTGTTTATTATCATTTAAGAAGTAACATCGTACTCTAAATTATCCTGGTAAATGTGAATTATGTTTGCTAAAATAAAATTATAGGTTAAGCAGATACGCTGGAATCAAATAAGTTCTAAAAACAATAAATATAACAAAAAAACTAAATTGTTACACAAATTTCAAGCAGCAAAAGTTGTATTCTTCATTTATTTTCATGTTCTTTATGGTCCAACAACCTGATACATTATTTTTATCTCCATCTGTAAAAATTTCATGGATTTTTTACAGTGACTGTACATTACGATGACGTATGAAGTACATTGCACAGGCTAAAAACGAATTTTTCCGTTAGGTTAGCTTCCCTCCCATGAATTGTGTTTTACAAATTCAAATTTCAATAAATTATTTCTTACAATTATTCGTATCGAAAAACAAAACAATTATTACTGTGAAGTCTTTGAACATTCTAGTATTTATATATGTGGATGAAAAGAGTAGCTAAAACATGAAACTATAAAAAAATATTCGTTGAAGTCTAGTTGGTCAAAAATTCAGAATTTTGATACTGAATTTCTAATTCCCATGAACGACGACAGTAATGAAAATAATTCGTATATTTATAAATATAATCGTCTATAACATACTAAAATTAATTTACATTTGAATTTACAGTTTTTGAGAAACAAATAAAAATATACCAAAAAGTGTGTTTTTTGGTATATTTTTATTTGTTTCTCAAAAACTGTAAATTCAAATGTAAATTAATTCTAGTATGTTATAGACGATTATATTTATAAATATACACATTATTTGCATTACTGTAGTCGTTCATGGGAATGTGTGGCATATATTTGACTACTTTGAAAATTGTGTTCATGTATAATATGTAAACAAAATTTGCTTTTTAAAATATATTACAAAACTTTGGACTTTTATCTACAAACGTAGGTATAAAACATTATATGTTTCATTTATTATAATAATGATATATTGTTTCAAAAAAGTCATGTTCATCTTGCGCTATCTTCAGCCCGTATTGCCCCGGATGGTTCACCTTAAGTTACAAATGCGTAGTCTGATGCCTGAAATGGTTATAAAAAGTAGTTCTATAATATTGCAATAATATTACTGTACTTTTACGGAGTATATTACGTCGTATTATTCCTGTATACCAAGGTAATAAAAGTTTTCAGAATTTCATTTTATATATTTATTGACTATGAAGATATATAGGTTAAAGCGTGACTTGATTCTATATTAACACATTTGAAAAATTTTACAGCATACGTTTTCCTGTTCAACTTTTCCGTTAACCTTTTCACCTCCAACGTATGAAATACTTGGCTGCTTTTTCGAATTTATATTTTAATTTTAATGTCTTCAGAACAAACAGTAATAATTTTAATTTTAATTGCTACTAGTAAACTAACAGGCTATGCAATGAAATTAATCCATTAAAGTTCAACCTTTTTCAAACAAAAATTTTATGTTCATATTAAAATATCTTTATTTAATAAGACTTAATATAAGTTATATGTATACATATTAATATAATTATAATTTTTAAATCATTAGCTTTCATATAAATAATTGATTTTATTTATGATCGCTGAGCATGATTCAATATAATTAGATAAATAATAACGTATACGAATGTAGAATTCATTCAGTTTAGGGATTTCAACGCTGTTTTTTGATACGTACCTATGTAATTTTTTTTCCTATTCATATTACAACAAATCTATAAATATACAAGTGTTCAGAATGTAAAAATGCATGCTATAAGGTCCATTTGCTTACCTAAATATTAGTATTTCACGATATTTCAGAAATAAAATTCACTATTTATTAGGAAAATTTTAACACGGCCATGGAAAATTAATCAAAACCAGAAAATATTTGATATTTCAGAAAAAAGATTTAGATTTGTTTATTGCTATCTATTGCTTTCTACAGGAAATTCGTAGAAGATTGTTATAATATAATGGCGAATTTGAGAGTTCACTTCTTTTCAATTCATTCTGTTAAATAATTAAATGAATCTAAAACTATTTTATGAAATGTTTAATATATTTTGTTTATTTGTTCCATGGGCGTGTTACAATTTCCGTAATAAATATTGAGCCCATAAATTTAATAATAAATATGGATGGAGCGTTGGCTATGCTTTTAATACAGTAATCTCTATAGTCATATCTAAAATTACGCAGTGGGAGAAAAACAGCACATTTTCTTGCCACCCGTCACGTGGTATCAATGTACTGTTCTTCTCCCATTGCGTAATTTTAAATATGATTATCTCTCTCTTATATTGGCATTAAACTGCTGTATATAAAAATCAAGAAAATGCTTCCCACAATTTCATATAGTTTCATTAGGTTGAAAATTTTCTCGTTTTATTATTAATATCCATTTCTTGTCTGAATCCACATTTTTCGGAAAACTAATAAATATGTATAGACCGGGTGTATATTGAAAAGTGAAACATAGGCGTTTAACATGGTAAATCAGTGTTTCCGCTCGCATTGCTTCCCTAATTATTTTAGACAAAAATGTTTCAAATAAATGTTTTTAAGTATAAAATTCTACATCCGGATCAGTAAACAAAATTCTTTTTGATTGCTTCATAACTACAGAAATTAAATTAGAAAATTCGCGGAATTGCGAATTAATAGTAACAGTCATAGAATTAAAAACAAGAGATGAACAAATGCGTAACGTTTTAAACGTCAATGTCAAAATCTGAACCAATCATTTCCAATCATTTCCTGTACCCCCTGTTTCAATAAACGTTCACTTTTGTTCTGAAAATGTGCCCAAGGCGATTTATATTTTGCACTATTGTGGAAAAAATAAATTAATAAACTTTAATTATTTATTACTAAAGCCTGATCATGTAGTATAATTATTTATGATTTCGAACTCAAATTCATCACATATTCAAAGTTTATCGAAGTGGTTTTGACGTAAACTAATTTTAGGAAAATTAATCGCTGTTTGCAACTCATTGCACGAATGCACGGCATTTTAATAGCGGAAGCTCCATTGAAGTTACCACCCAGGCGATCATATATTCAAATTTATAGCGCGATTCTTTTATTTATCAAACTATCAAAGCATCTCGGATATTTTTAGATGTCAGGTGATTTCTGATTTCTAATGATGAGTTGTGAAACGTGTTTACGTGTTCGAAAATGACTGTGTGATTTGGTGCGTAGGGCCCCTAAATCACAACTGAAATTAATGTTTACGCATAATTACACTTTGCGACAGGGGTGGCGCTCTCGAGTGTACGTTACCGTGCGTACCATATTTATTGGATTAATATTTCAGCGTATTGTGGAACACAGTTACCTGTCAAATGAAAGTAATATTGAAACCTGATAATCATGATGATCGACGATCAACTTTACTATTGTTACTTTCAAATATCTTTCTTCCTAGTATATCGATTCACTGTTTCACGTTTCATGAAATACGAGTAGAATAATATTATAGATAACCTGAATTCTTACAAATTACTACAATATTGTAAAATATGGTCACAACATGGTATAATTAACCATATAAAACTGAAATTGAATGTTTGTTGAGGTACGTGTAGAACGTGTCAATTTATTAAACTGGAACCCAAAATTAGATGAACAGTATATTATTTAATTTTAAAAATGTACGACATTACGTACAGTACCAATTGCACTAAAATTAACTAAACACACCAAAGAAATAATAATATTTGGGTTTAAAAAGTCCTTAATATAAAATTTCTATTGCAAAAACGTTTAATAAGGCATGCACTATTTAAAAAAACTCCATGTTTGCAAAGCATAAATCGCGTAACTATTTGTATATTTATTATTTAAGATTAACAGTCTTAAATGTGACACATAACATGCTTTGGTCCGTGCATTCATTTTCATTTAATTTAATATTGAAGTGTTCCTTGAATGATACATTTAAAAAAGATAAATTAAAATTAAATTAAAATTTAAAATTAAATTAAATGAAAATGAAAATGGCTGCATGAATTCAGCATTAGAATATCAAATATGGTGATATTTTAAATGTAAATTATAAATCTTTATATTTGTAAATCCAGCATACACGAATAAAGATATTTTTATGTATTTTATATTATTAAAGTAAAATTTATAAATCTAAATTTGTATATTAAAACCAGAATACGGCTTATTATGTCAATATTTTCATTGCATTGACCTCCGCATGTCATGAACATATAATATTTTTTTGGTATTCGCTACCGTGTATTCGAAAGATTGTCAATTTCATAGATTTTAAACAACCAATCATACCTTTTCGTGAAGCAAAAATTTGGATAATTTTACTAATAATAATATGCAATTATTTTCTAAGACTACTTTAGATAAATTAATGATTTATAATATCATCCTATACCGTGATTAAATCGCTTATGTGAATAGGACTTGTTTTATTTTGTTTCTCTATTTCGGTATTCTTACAAGGCTTTCAATTCACTGAAAACCCATCGTTAAGATATTCTATAAACGCACTGTTTATGGCGCTATTCATTTTTAGTGGTTTTATGAATGCTTTAAAATCTGAATAATGTCGAAATGACAGATTATTCAATCAAATAAAATTCACAATGTAGAATTACTCACAGACAATAAATATTAATTGCCAAACAATTCGAAATTACTATTATTAGCAAGAAGCAATAACAACAAAACAGATAAAAAACACCAAGTTAGATTTTTGACAAATTGCGTTTTGAAACAATTTAGTATTATTAATAAATTACTTCAACAGAATTTTTTTTTATAAAAAAATAAGGCCAATTTTTGCACTCGTCCTTTGTAAAACTTGGACTCGTCCGTTAACATACATTATGATACTCGGCTTCTAATATATTATAAATATTACGAGTAACCTATAAATTATTGTAAAAATAAATGAAATAATATTTCATTTCGTTATTTTGTCAAAATATCACTGATTCATCCTATTTCTAGGAAAACAGAGTGCAACTAAAAGCAATAGAAATAGCGTCGTAATATTTAATAAAATTTATATGAAATAATTTTCCATCTTTAAGCCGAATGCCATGAAAAAGTAAACAAACAATTCAAACAGTCGTGTTAACTTAAAAAAAGTTCCTAACAATATGATAAATGAATGAAAATCAGGGGAAAATAATTTAAGATTGGAAATACCTTTTACTCAAACTTCCTTTCAAATATCAAATGCTTGATAAATGTTACGTATTGTGAGTGCACTGTTAATATAAAATCAATTTGGCAAATTTATGAAAAATTATTAATTCTGTTGGGAATTTGGGACTTTGGGGTTTCCGTCGGTAAAGTACCTGCTCGTAGAAGGTTAGGAGTCCCAAAGGAGTCAATAATTTTTCAAAAACGTAGAAAATAAATTCAGCGATTTATGGTACATTATATATTCTCAATTAGGTACCTCATAATAGTATACATTGGTTCAGTTATTTCTTGAAGTAAAGTCAAGTTGCTGTCAAACAGCAAGCCCCTAAGTTTAATTTTCTTTAAAGTAGAAATATGTGAGTGTATGTACCTGCTCCCACATTGCTCCATTCAGAATTTACAACCCATTTCAAACTTGACGTGTACACATTTACATTTACTTTCAAGAGGTCAAGTAATAAATAGTGATCATTTGTTGGCTGAAATATATTACGGGTTCAAGCAAAATGGAGATTCAGCCACATATTATTGTTCAAAATGTAAAGAGGAGACATGCAACTCTACTACAGTGGGACAATTTATTTTAAGTTACTGAAACGTACACCTACGCAGCAGTGGCAGCCAAATTCAGCATAAGGCCATGCATCAAAATAACTATTTATGTAACAAGTCCATAATTTAGAACTTTTTTGGACGTATTATTGTCCAATGGGAGAGATAGGCAAAGCTAATTGCAGATGGCAGCAGCCCTGCAACTTTATGATATTCACAGTGTATGACAAAATAAAGTGACATTTAAAATGACTGCGAAGTGATGGATAGATACGAAAACAGTGTAGGTTATAAAAGTAAGTAAGGGTCGTGGGTTCGAATCCCACTGAAGAGCATGGTCGTTTGTGTTGTTCACATACTTTCATAATCATCCAGTCATGAGGCGGCATATGACCATAGTAGTTAGTCCGCCTCTCATCTTCATAAAAATAAAAAAAAAAGTAAGTAATGTATAATTTGTAAAAATTAAGTCATATTTTGAAGTTTCAATTTCTGTAACCACAAGTTTTTGGCACTTCATCTTTTGGAAACTTGTGCAGGTTTATTTTATTTTTGCAAATGCAGGAGTACAGAATTTTTAATAGTATGAACCACACCTCACACGATAACAGGATAACACAAACGACTAAATGTCAAAAGAAATCTTGATTCTTGATGATACTTTCTTGTCTTGTCTTGGGAAATGGAAAATACTTCTTGTCTTAACTTGTGTTGATTTCAAGACAAGATCAAAACACGAACAAGAGTGTATTTTGATTCTTGTGAAATACTAAATATAAAAACTTGGCGAAATAAAATATCAGGCGTTGACAAAGTACAATTTTCAGAATCTGCGATCCCAACCCCGAATATATTCGCACCACCTGAAATTATGCTATATTTTTATAATCAAATGTAATAATATTTACCGGTTTCTGGAGATTAAACCTATGTTTACATGCACAAAAGTAGGCAGGGTAACTATATCATAACTCTATGCTGTAGCATAATATTACCATACTAAGCTGTCAAAACAGTCAAGAATATGAAAATAAATACAATGATAATATAATGCAATTTATTAATACACACGGAATTAAGCTGTTCAGAGCTTCACCTGCTTCGTTTCAAATATTTTTAGGCAATTCAGCATCGCCAAAATCCACTTTTTATCTAGCCATGAAGAACACATTTGACGTTTAAGTAAAAAAATTATTTATAAATATGATTGAATATGATATAAAATAACTGTAACCATGGTATTGAATAAAAACAAACAGACTTACTTGATCACTTTCTCAAATTATGACAGACGTAATTCATACAAGAATTTAAAAATAAAAATATTAATGGCGTTAACGTGCTCATATTCTGAAACCGGTAAACTCTTGAACAAACCACGGATGTTATGAGTCATAATAGGCCTTAGAAGTCTGAAAGTCCTCGCTCTACGAGCTCGGATTTCAAACTGATATCTGCGGCTGTTGTGATACTCATAACATCGCAAGGAATGTTAATAGATATTTTATCACGATGTTATTGTCGCTATACAAATTTAAATTATAACGTTATGTATGAATTGCATTGGACATAGGTAAATAATAATTTTTCGATAGATATTTATAATTTTTCGTGAATCCAAACCTAACGCACTTCCACGAGCCATAACAAAATATTTTTCATCTATATTCATAATATTGTATATTAGTGATTAGTGATATTCACCTAAGAATGGCATTCCAATGTGATGACGTCACACACTTCATTTATATGAGGTACTAATAAAAATTGAAATTTCGATTGACCGTACTGACATCTGTTGGTAGTAGTAGAAATAAGTATTTACAAATTTATTTCCTTGCGTCGTTCAAATTTCTACATTGTCAATATTTACATTATAAAATGGTAATTTCATTTATTTATATTAATAAAAAACTAATACTATGTACAAATATTTGATATTCCCTAATCACTTTCACTGGTGCTGTCATTTACATGAAAAATTAAAATTCAAAATCTCAATTTTGTTCTATTAGCCCATATTTCTTGCAGTACCAGTTTGACCAATAAATTTGTTGTAAAATGATTTTGTTATTCATCAATTTCTATAAATTGCTTCCTAAGGTATACGGTTCCTTTTTCTTTTAGGCGATGACAAAGTTCCACTATTCATTTCTTTTTGGATAGCAGAAACTGTGGAGTGTGACACACCCAAAGCAGCACAAATCCCCTAAGACAATAATAATAATAATAATAACGAAGAATGTATAAGAAAATAGATAATAATAACAGTTACGTTAAATTGATAACATAACCTCACAATATAAAACTTACATCTTCTGCAGAAGAAAATGGAATTAGTGGACCATCTATACGTTTTTCTTCATGAAAAACTGCCGAAGCTTTCAAAATAATTTCTTTGCAACGTTTAGATAATGTTTTACCACTCATATTTATTCGTTAAATTTAACACAATCACTGAATGCGAATATAAACACAGTGAATATTGAACTGTCACCTATACGGTGTAAGTAGCGACGTACGTCAACACACGCTTCGTGACATTAGCAACACATCAGACTCGCATTGCTAATAATGCATGTGCGTCACTTAATTCATACCCTTCTGTGACGTCATCAGAATGGAATTCGAAGAATGCCATTCTTAGGTGAATATCACTATATAAGTAATGATTAAAAACAATATTCAATTACCTGTTAACTTGATTTTTTATTTGGGCTAATAAAATGGATCTGTTTTAATGTAAATAATAATAAATCAAAGTATCACGCTATACACCCACTTTGAATGTAGCACGCTGCTTTTGTAGATCTCGGCAAGAAATATAATTTTACGCTTAAAGAGAGGTTACCAGCCGTTAAGTCACGACGGTAGGGAAGGAATCATAGGAGTAAATTTAAAATGGCAAATGTATACTGTGGGATTCGAACTGAGGGTCTCATGATCCACAGTTAGCTACGCTCATTTTCAAAAGATGTTAAATTGGAAATTGAGACTCTATGTTTAAAGACCTATATTTCATCTTCAAAACAGCTGCAGCAGAAAATCTTGTTTCGCATCACCACCCTATGTACAAAGAGTTGTGTTACTAATTTAGCTTTATGAAAACACCGAATTTGGCGAAACTGATTAACAAATAATCATAGTAGGTGATGAAGTGTTTGATTTGAAACTGGATAAAAAAAACCGATATAAAAAATTATCTGGCTGAGATACACACGAAACACGAAATGATTAAACTTATGTTAGAAATAGAGACGAAGCATTTTATAACACAACTATATCCAAGTACACTAGCTTTTAATGGTTCAATGTTTTCCTCTACTGTTTAATGCGCTCAGCTGCGTTCGAAGCAAGTGGCGCTGCCCTCGTGGCAAGAGCGGTTAATTGGGTAACCGCGAGTAGAAAGACTAAAGAGAGAGTGAGAACTAGCCATAAGTCGAAGAGGGAGTACGTCTTTGCTCCCACTACCTTTGTACCTTTCTTCCGCTTTTCGAGTCTCTGAATCGGCTAACTCAAAAACTTACACTTCAAAAGTTAATGAAAGATTTACAGTAGGATTCTGGACATTATCTTAAAAATCTGTAACTATTAAGAGATATTAAATCGAAGGCTAATAGATTTTGTAAATTGGTATTCTGGACGCAACAAGTCTAAAAATTCTAATTTATAATCATCTTGTTAAAACGTTAGTTTAATTTAATTGATAGTTAGCAAAACTGTATTGAGAAAATTATGCGAAATATCGTCATCAACCCCAAACATAATCAGCATTAATTAAATTAAATGCTTTAGCAACAGCAATCGACCATTTAAAAAAGTTAAACAAATACTTTTGCTTACGCACAAGTACATTAGATTATGGATTATGGATTTGTCTCGTGCGCTTAAAATATGCCTCCGTATTGGATCCGCCATTTTAAATTTTACAATTTTGACATTAAATTCGTAAACAGCGACCCCGAAAACCCTATTATAAACTTTTATAGTTGAATTTAGTTGACTTTTCCAAAATATGTCCACCATATTGGATCCGTCATTTTGAATTTTACTATTATGACATGAAATTTGTAATCAGCGACCCCAAAAACCCTATTATATACTTTTATGGTTGTATTAAATGAACTATTCCCAAATGTGTCCGCCATATTGGATCCGCCATTTTAATTTCACAAGTTTGACATCAAACTCGTAATCCTCGGTCTCAAAACTCATCCCTGTCGCACTTCCGGTCTACGCTGAACCTGCGTTTCCATGGTTAAAACCCGCTTGTATTTCTTTACATGCTGAACGTGACATAAATTTTTTTCCATAAGCCAGCGGTAAGACATACGTGTCAATAAACCTCCATTTAAATGTTACCACTGAAGGTATAGGCGACATTAGCGGCCTCCGATGTCACACCTCATACCTCTCAGGGACCTCATATCGGTTAATCGAGGTTCATTTGTTGATCGATTGCCGAGATATACCAAAATATAAATCTGAGTGGCATCCGAATTCAGCTGTAAGTGATTTGATTTTAATTCAATATTAGCAATTGTAAAATGTTATGAGAGATAAAGGCATTCCTAAAAGCATTTCAATTAGCCAAATTATATCGAAGCGACATCCGTAGATTCCAAAAGTTGTATATATTTTTTACCATGTCCGAGTCAATAGTTTCTGCAATACTGGTTCGCCACAACAACTGAGATCAAACAGCAATATTCGCTACAGAAAGTTCACCTACGCTGGACTAGGGTTCGAGCTTTTAAACTTTCCATAGTTTCCACTTTCCTCCCTTTAGAGACGAGATATGAGACGCGAGCGGGGAAAGAGTAGAACGAGTTTTCGTTATCGAAAGCCGGAAACACATTGACCAACCTCTTCCAGAAAGCGACCTTCCTGTTCACGTCGCTCTACCCTGGGATGTGCTGTTGTGGACTGAGTGATTGCGATATAATGACGCTATTATAGGAAGATTTTGGGGACTGGTTGACGACACGTTGTGAGTGCAGCACCTAATGTTCTCAAAAATTATGCGAAGGATTTTAAAGTTTTTGTGATGATGTATATTAAGTTACAAATACATATTAACAGATCTATTATTTACAATAAACATTACAAAATAATTTTATCCAACACCTATCATCAAATGCTCTATAACAATGGCGATTTTAAACAAGGAAAGTAACAGATTATCCACTGGTGGGTATAATTTTGAGAAAAGTCACTAGTGAGTAATTTTTTATTCATAACAATAATAATAACGCGCAACACCTTGCTCACTACTTCGATAGACATTTTAATTTAGAAAATTTAAAGCATATGTCACTGTCAAATAATATTATTTCTTTAATAAATTTTGCATTTGTTAAGAGATATTCGACAAAATGTTATACTTCACACGTGGGCAAAGTAGAATTACCGATAAATTTATCCCACACAGTCTTCGCTTTCTTGTGCTAAAATTACTCTTGTGGGTAATTCCTTACTTTGCCCACTTGTAAAGTAAATAACTATTATGACAATTAACGAAACGTTGCTTGGTAACTAACTGCACGATGCTGGAACTTTAAGCAACTTTCTTAAGGCAGTTATGATAAAATCATGAGTTATTTATGGTCGAGGGATATATTCGGTGTGAAATTGTTCGGTGAAGTATAATTGATGGTTTGTTTGTTGCGAAAAATAGACGATCATTTTAAAATTGTACTATGAATGTGGATGAGGCGAAAATGGTGTGCCGGGATAGGAATGTTTGAATAATATTGATTGTTGGTTGAGTGTGTTTCAGGGTTTGTGCTACCCCACTGAGTGGGATGTAGCATCACGTGATGTAGTATGTATGTGTCACAATTAAAATTTTGGACTTCAAGTCGCGGGGTTTTTAATTTTTGGTAATAATCCATAAACTGTATGTGATAAGTTACGCTAAGCCTATATGGATTTTCATTCATATTTCAGTAAATAATTGATATAACTTCACTTTTTATTACAAACAATTTGTTTAAATTTTCCCACTGTTAAATTTAAATTACTTAAAAAACATTGGTAATGAAATATATTTGCTTATGTTTAGAGGCCTATTGTTTTGATAACACAAAATCTCTTAAGTTGGCATCTGCCAGAAAAATTGAATAGTATAAAAAGTGCACCATTTGGCGGGGGAATATATGTTGTAACAGTAGACTTATTAAAAGTTTTGTGATACTGGTGATGCTATTTATAATTTAATAGTAAAAAAATTGTTAAAAATATTGCCTTAATATATTGTATTAACGAAGACAAAATATCTTTTAACAAAACGTACCTAAGTGAATTTTAAAAGAAATATGGAACGATAATATACTCATACTTTCATATAAAGTAGGTAGGTGTGTGAAAAATGGAAATGAAAATGCTCGGAAAAATAATTTGACTACTTCTCATTCTAGACTTGAAAATAGGAGTTGCATTATTTCTGCTTGTACCTTACGAATAAGAAATTATTACGAAAATAGAAAAGTGCAGAAATAAGGGACCATTGTGAACACGTTGCTGTTCTATAATGCAGTTTAAAATTGATACCATATTTGTATGGATTTATAAATATCCCGTTCCCTATCTATTATCCGACGATCTTCGTACTTATTTAAACAATACCTGTTTACACGAATGAAATTTAATTCTTTGAAATATAGCATCAAAGGTAGAGGAAAGTGACCAAGTATGGAATACTAGTTTGTTTCCTTGACAAAAAAATCATGGTACAAATTAAAGACTGTTAATTATAATTTTAATAAGTTATATATTTTCGAATAACTTGGTAACAGTTATATGTTTTTAATAATAATTGATATTATAATTGTACAAAAACCAAAATAACAATTATGGAATAGACACCCAAATATGGAACATTATAAGGCACAACTTTTTTTAGTGAAAATTACAAAAAACAAAACTAGTCTTTATCTTAATTTTATGTACCTTGAGAAATTTTGTAGTACCGTTAAAACAAAACACTCCTGCCACCGCGATAGCGATCGTCCGACAGGCGAGGTGAAATGAGTACGAAACTAAAGTAAGTGAATGAAATAGAAGATAGGTAATCATGTATTGCGTCTTCAATATTTGTTCTACAGAATTGGCGATATTCCATATTAAGGATCCTGTCAATGTCATTTAGTAGTTTTCGTTGTAGCCAAACTTTTGATTTAGTATTGCCAAACTTAATATTTTAGTCGTAGATATATTAATAAATAAATCCTTAATCGTTTATCCCTTATAACCTGTCAGTGTAGGGTACTGGGTACACCAATGCGAGAATTAAAAGTAAAAAATAAAAAAAAAGTTCCTACACTGTGTTCACTATGAGTACAGGGTGTTCAAAAAGTTCCGAGACGGTAAAATATCTCTGGAAATATACATTGAATCAAAAAACAAAAAACAAGTGATTAATATTTTTCCAAAACCTATCTTATATCACGAAGCACAACCCCTGTCGCCATCCCCTGGGGATAGGGCGGGGACCACTTTGAAATCATTTTCATATTTTTCTTCCGGAATCATGACAATAATTATTTTTCTTATTACAGCACCATCGCGAATCGAAAAAAAAAGTTTCATACAAAACCTATTTATTTTTAGCCGTATATTCAACTGTACATTTAAGATTTCAAAGGGGGTGGCTGTGGGGGATCGTGCTTGGTGACATAAGATAGGTTTCTAAAAAAATTTAAACACATGCTTCTTTGTTATATGATTCGATGTGTTATTTCGAGTATATGTTACTTGTAGCCTGTTTGCCTTAGGCTGCTTTCGATTTCATTTAATGTGATGTAGCAAGCTTTTCAACAAACATTATAACTTTATACTTGCAGTTGAACTTAATTTTACATCTAAAACTTATACTTTTGCATCTAAGTTAGTTCTATAGCTTTTTTAATAAGTAATAAACAACAGGAATTCATCCCAATTATAGAATAAAATAAAAAAGTAAATACAAAAAGTATATAAATAAGGCATTCTGGAAAAACAAAATTATACACATGTATTTTCAATTTTCTTTCAGGCAATAATCAAAAATACGATTGAATGTGACTAGAGAGTTACTGAAATCACGTATGTTAAATAAGCGACACATAGCATTGATAAGGACCAGGTGCATCGGAACTTGTGGTCGGGGGGCAGACCGCCCCTCCGAACAAAATCAGGGGGGAGACCCTCCCCCTATATCCTGAACATATGGGTAGAAAATTAAACAATTTTTAATATATTTCAGTTTAGTATTAAAACTACTTTATTTTAATCGAATATTAAGTTATTATTAGTTAAAGTGCCTGATTATACGACAGTTTTTCCATTCCATTGTTTCCACTGTATTTTTTTCCCATAGTTTATTTGTCCACTAATCTCTTTTTTCATTTCATTAGTATATATGAACCCTAAGCCTGCAGGACTCACGCTCGACAAACTCGAAGCACAGTATTTTTAATGAAAAATATTTTAAAAAAGAAGGTATAAATTGCTAAGAGTATCTCCGTGTCACTGGCCACAACATTCAATTCAAATAAAAAAAATAGTGGGAAAAATGGTCGGTGGAAAAACACGTCTAGTGCAAAAGTGTCCAACTACCAAGAAGCATTATTTTTGTGTACAAATACAGTCCCTAAAAATTAGTCTATATCAATTTTTTTACATTATTTTTACCAAGAAATTTCTTCCAAGTTAATAAACAAAATAACATCAAAGGGCAAAAATCGAAACCCTGAGTCACGCTTTATGCATGATGACAGTTATCTTGTAAATAGTTTAAGGAAATATAAGAAAAATTAAACAAATCAAAGACGATAATTCCAAGAAAATCTTCTGAACAAAAATTAAGTGACGACACTTCATAACTATGGTTACTATTCACAGGTCTGGTGTACACTAAGTGCTACTAACTAGGACATTTTAAAATTTGGCACTGTTACTTTACAAAAGTAGTTGATTATCTTGTAGATCAACAATTTTTCATAGAAACAGTGTTAAATCTTAAAATGCCCTAGTTAGTAGCATTAGTATAAGTATAGATATAGGCCTGTGAATAGCAGCCTATAAGTTTAATTATAAGTTGTTTCTGATCATACTTGCAAAATTTACCAAATAATAAATCCAACTAATTTCCAATATAGTGTTAGCTGCGATAAGCTATAAACTAAAATATGCTTATAATATTAGGGGCAAACAAATTATAACATATTTTTCATTCGTGCAACATGTGTCAAATGTAATTTTTATCTGTGTACAGTGAATAAGAAACTAATGTGAAGGCCACACCTCTTATACCTATTTATTAGTCGTAGGAGGTCACTTTCTTTAATAATGAATACTAAAATATAGATTTTTTAAAGTTAAATCTAGTCGCAAATAATATATTTATACATATTATTAATCGTGAGGAATAATAGCCCAATCGCACTTGAATTTGAGTAAGGAGAGGTTCAATTAGTTTTAATATTCCTAATTGAAATTTATTTAATACGAGTTAATTTTAGAATGACAAGTTACTATACAAATCGATTTAATTAATCTGGCGAAACAATAAACAGATTTGTATAAATGCAAAATAAGTTAGCAATTCATAGACGTTAAAGTATAAAACAAATTTCTCAAAAATGGCATTAAATATGTGTCCTTAATCCTATCAGTTTCTTAACTTTGTCCATAATTCTTCATCAATACAACTTCCGATATTTCTTTGTGCTAATGACGTATCGAGTGTGCCTTTATGAAATAAATATCCAATTGTCGATTTGTTAGTGTAGTATGATTGTGAAAATGGTACTCAGGATGCCTCTATCCTCTGTTATGCGAATTCTATTGTTTCTGCTCATCTAAATGGGCTTTCTGGGCATAAATTTGCAAAGAGTGTAAGTATTTCTCAAGGAACGATAAGATACATACCTTTATTCTTCATTTTATTAATAATTTGTATTTAATCAATTTGAACTAAGAAAAATTAAAATAAATTGAATGTAACTTTGATCCAATTCATGTGCGATTGGGCTCGCAATTAAAGCTTATTTTCATTCCAATTTATTTATAAATGGAGAGGAACTAGAGTAGGATTATTATTATTTGAGCAGTGTTTCATTAAAAATTAAAAATATCTTTGAAGTAACGCATCGGACTGTGAATCAAGAAATCCTCATTTCCAAACCAACAGCAGTCTCGGAGAAATATGCAGGATGTAGGATGGTGAATCGAATAACGAACCATAGCCTTTTCAATGCTATTTTTGAAATGTTCAATTGTTATAGGCATCCCCAAATATTTTACATGAGAAAAGTTCAAAAGTTTATTGTAGAGAAAGAATTTCTATATTTTTGACACTAATATTTGTAATTTTACTGTAAGTAGAACCGGAAAAATGACAGAAAGGTTAACTGGTAATGTACTCAAAATCATCAGTGCCATGAAATAATAAAATAAATGTAATATTAACTAGTAGTTTATTTTATTTCCTATATAACTCAAGCAGTATTTTGACCATAAAACAATTTCACTATATCTAATTTTACTTCCAAATTTTACATTCTTCATCAGGACACTTGAAATCAAACACTGATGGCAGCAGGTAACAAACAACAAATATAACCAGTAACTTTCAATTGGTACGTACCGAGTGTAGAATTGAAATGTGGAGTACAGGGTTTTCAATGCATTTTTTTTGTATATTGCTGTAAATTTTTATTTATTCACTTTACAGCAAAAGTGCAAATTCAAAACTTGTTCAGAATTTAAAAATACACGCAAAAAAAAGATTTATTTATTACAGTGTTGTATTGTGTAAGAATTTCGTAGAAGATTGTAATGATATAATAGTGAAGTTGAGAGTTCATCTCTGCATATTTTTTCCGGTAGATAAATAAATAACCCTAAAACTGTTTTATTCAAATATATTTCGTATTTCCATGAGCGTGCAACAATTTTCCTAAGAAATATTTTAATTTGACTGATATATCGTGAAATACTAATATTTAGGTAACCAAATGGGCCTTATTACATGCATTTTAAAATATTCAACAACTTTTATATTTACACTTTTACTGTAAAATAAATAGATAAAAATTTACAGTAATATAAAAAAAATAGCAATGAAACCCACATATTTCACATTTAAATTCTACACCCGGTATATACACATATGAGTTTTAATTAGGTTTTGTTTAGGTTAAGGTTAGGTTATTATCAATAAATGTTTGACCTAATAATAATAAATCATTGTACTAATATTATTAATTTATTATAATTTTTAAATTACGAGAAATATAACTAAAATAGCTCAATATATATTACCTACAATAATCTACAATACATAACCCTGCAGCTCAAGCGAAAACAAATAACTCAAATCCATCATTTACTAACCTATATTTTAATCCTTTAATCCGAATTAACTTCGCAGACCACCTATCAATGCCTGACACCGATCCGATAACCATGCTCTCTCGCTTCAATAATCGAATGATCCGCCGGTGATCCGCGTGATCCAAAGTGATCTACGCTATGTAGATCCACCGCTAAATCTTCACTGTGAGCTGGTCTACCACTGAGCTGTTGCGCAGTCGAAATGACATGAAGTACATCATACGGGTATGTATGTATGTTGTTATGTAATACATTCGTGCAATGCTATTCTGCTAGGAGATGAATAGACTTTGTGATTGTTAGAAATGGAATCCGAGACTTGAATTTATTGATGTCAGAAGTGCATTAGAGGCAGCGGCAGTACAAGGTTAATGTTGTTATGATGTAGTAGAGTTTCTTGCAAGCTTCAAGGAATTGACTTTACTTGTATTCATGAAAGATGTGAGGAAAAAATGCAGTAATACAAATCTTGCTTATTTAATGATTTATTGATTTGCTCTCTACAACATATCTATACTAGAATGCGCAAGAAAAATGCGGAACAGTGACGTTCACAGTGGGAACTGAACTCAATAGAAAAATTATCTTTCTTAGTTATTTTAGAGAAAAATCTGCGAAAAAAGTTAGAGATGTTAATTCTCTGTGCCAACTATTTATATATTTTTTACATTATTATTACCTCCCACAACGCGCCTCATCCTGTAAGGGAGGTATAGGAATCATGCTAAAAATTTGGTAGTGAGTTTTCAGGGGATGCGCACTTTTTAGGGTCCCTAGAATACGATATTAATTGTTTCGCGATGATGCCTGTGCGTATCTGTCTGTCTTTCTGTCTGTCTATTTGTCTGTCTGTCAGTCTGTGTGAATCTCTGGAGTTACGGTTCCTCAAAAACTACTAAACTGAAAATTTTAATATTTTGTATATATCAATTATATCACCTTTGGAAGAGCTGATTAGTTTTTTATGATAATTCAATAAGCGGAAGTGGTAGTTTACTTGAAACCCTATCAAGTTATTTTGAAATATCTCAGTACATTATGGTTTAATGAAAATATTGTTATTAGAATTATGTTTCAAATATTATCTTCAATTATTGTTTGAAAAATGTTCCTCTTACTGTTACATTTACGAATTACAACACGTCAATGAAAATAGTAATTTACGTAACAAGACCTGAAAGTGATACTTTACTGGGTGAGCAAGCACATTCCAGAGCGAGCCGTAGGCGAGCTTTGGAAGCTTATGAGCCCAGTGAAGACACTTTCAGGTCATGTTGGGTACAATATTTTTTCGTTATCCTGAAAAACAAGAAATAATACTATGATTACTATGGAAACATTGCTTTCCGATCCCTCATAGTCAATTTTCTGAGCTAGCTTTCGCTTTAAATCGGCCAACCTGTGTTTCATGAAAAAAACTAAATAACGTTAAAAAATGTAATTTTTTGACATGTGTCATAATTTTCTAAACGGATGAGCGTTTCTTGATAGTAGCGGTCAGTGTTCTTGCATTGTATGATAAGAAATCTATGGTGGGAGGTATTGTGGTGCCCACAACAGATTTTTTGTTGTTGCTATTTTCAGTCTAAAGTCTATGTCGAGTATCTTTAAATACTTTACACATTTGGTACTAAATTTTACGAGACTAAACGAACAAAGCTGAAGGTCTATTTTGGAAAATAAACAGAAATTTGTAGTACAAATGACAGTTCTAGCATACTAAATGAAATTAATTTTCGTATTTAATTACGGGAATTCTGTTAACATTTTTCTTTTTAATTAATCAATATTTATTACACGTACAGTTTATATTTTATCGTATTACTGCTACATTTATGGGTTGTAAATTAAAATTAATTAATTTTTTGATTGCCGTCAAAAACATCACACGATATATAGAATTATGAATACATAATTTTACGGACTCATGAATGAAAATTTATTTTTTTAATTTTGTTTTAAGGAAATGTATTTATTTTAAGATTGTTTTAATGTATGGTTAGGTTTGTATAAAGTCATAAATATTTGAAGTAAATTTTATATTATATTCAATAACAATACTATATACATAATATACATAGCATCACGCTATATCCATTCGGTGGGCTTGCACGAACTAACAGTCCATCTCCTCCAAACATTTCTATCCTGGCATATCACTTTTGTCATATGCAAATTTATAGTGCGATTCACACAGGGTATCATTCGTTCACGTAACAGACCATCAATAAAATCTTACTCAATCTCACCCTCTTATATTAGTTTCACGAAGATTTCACTCGATTTTCGCGTAACAGACTTATTCCCGTTTTTTAACAACATTCTTTTCAATCTTACACTCACCATACAACAACACATTCCCGACTCGATTACGTCTCGTATGCTTCTCTCAAATACCTTATACACCAGTACAGGTGTACGTAGTTCATGCATCTTAATCAATACCCAACATTCAGAACCATACATCAATGTAGGCGTTAGTACAACATTATAAACACTCAAACGGCCACCCCTAGAAACATTCACGTTTCGAAAAAATGTATCCAAAGTATTCAATACACTATGCAGACAATATGTTTATTAGTACTTAATATTTCCTTATCAATAGTCAAATATCCACTTGCTTTACATTTAATATAATTCACCTCATGTATAAAAACTTTCTACAGAAACGTACCTTTTATCACTTTGATATAGAATACTATTTGCAGGTAGATCAACTTTTATTTATTCTCATTCCATTGACGTAAATCGTAACATTCAGCAAATTATCTGACCAAATACCACTCGAGGTATCCTTTTTCATCTGGTCAATCTTTGATTTCTTTTATTCAAACATGGTTGCTTCGAGATGACACGAGCAATCTAAGCCTTTAGCTTGTAATACACGGGTCAATGTGTCATCTAGACTATCATATTAATTTTAACATGAATTTTTTTTTCTTGTGTATTATGTGTCATCCGAAATAATCGATTACAGTTTTAATCGTACGACTCTAACAAGCACATTCACAAAAGGGATTAGCAGTAACTCAATTTTTATTATTAGTCGCAACTTCATTTTCCATTCCCAGAACATATTTATTTTAACTTAGGTTGTTAAGATTGACACATTAACACATTTTGTCAATTTAATTAATTTAGAAACAAAGTTACAGATGTTGAAAAAAAATGGAGTTAGCGTTAATTCTTTTTGTGAATCTGCCTGTAAAATATTGGACAGAATATGCGTAGTAAGTGAATGTAAAAATAGTTGGTGCCATCACACAATGATATCTAGTATTCTAGTAAATCGTACACAACATAAATTAAAACTTAAGAGGACAAATAAAATCATATATTGACTTGTGTATTTATAAATAAATGAAACTCTAATACGAGTAATAAATATGACAACGTTTCAGTAAAAAAAACCTTTGTTTGCTCTATACTTTGTACAGATAATGTTATAATTATTTAGAGATTAGTTTAAAATTTTGCACATAATTAAATTACAACCTGCAGTAAATAATAAACGAAACTGCAGTTTAACATTAATTTAAATTTCACCTAGGGAACACCTCTAAAATTATAATACAAGTATCGTCCATGGAATGAAAATGCTAATTGTCATTAGTACCGAAGGATACATTCCGCAATTTTATTATTTTCATTTTAGTGGGGAACAGGATGTTTCTATACTCAGTTACTCCGTAATTTAAATTTAAAAAGCTCCTTCTATGAATATTCATTCATGTAATCTGAATAATTTTGTTAGTATAGTTTCTCCATTTAATAACACTTTTTCCTGCATGAACATTAGTGAATAATTTATCTGAAAATAAATTTGTGTCATCGTCAAAATAAAAATTGTGTAAATATGTATGAACAACAAAGCGTATAAATGTGTTTTTTCACTTTTATTTCAACAGCTGTCAATTGCCTGATTGCCATTCTTTTTCAGAAACTCATCAATCAAAACTCAGCACTTTTACATTATTCCCGCTCAGAATGTCAATTCCCTTTCAAAACAAAATAATTATTGAACCACGGCGAACAAAAGTGATGAACTAAAGCCAACTGAAACAACAAACACTCAACTGTTTCGAGTTTCAGCTGTCGTTCAATGCAAAACCGAAACAAATGAATGTTCAGCGGAAAGAAGGCGTTGAATAAAGAAAACGCAAACTGTGTGAAATTAGTACAAAGTTCTAGAACCTTCAACGTGCTTGAATTTCTCATGGGCGTACAACAGGGTAGGGAGGATCAAAGGGAGGGAGATAGGTTAAAATGTCGTGGTCACGGCCAACGAAATTGAGCTGGACTCTTTGACAGCTTCCTCTGATTTGGCTGCCAATAGGAAATGGAACATTTATCATATTTGGCAGAAGATACGAATATTCGGAGACAAAGTTATTGGAAATCTTTCAATTTTATAACAACATTTCATTTGTTAATTAGGGAAATATTTTATTTATTTAAAACGAGAAGGGCATCTACTTAATTTTCTCGCGATGAAATATTTACTGATGTTATTCTCATTTTATACTTACATTACGACAAAACAATTTTTGAAGAAACAGTTCCAGAAAAAACATGTCACACAGATAAACATATGCATTTACAAAAAATACAAACATAACAAAACCAAGATAAAGGCCAAAACTAAAATGGGGCGATGGCACCCTAGGTGACATTAAGAAAGTAAATATAGAAAACTGGAAGCATGGATCAAAGAATCGAAAAAACCGGACGACAGCTCGTCGGGTTAGTTCTTATAAGACATATCCACATATCACAACTTTGGAATTCGATTTCAATAAAATAAATAAAAATAAATATATCATAGTCCCCAAAGCTGTTAGTGGAGGAGGAACCATAGGGGTAAATTTAAATTAGCAACTGTCAACTGTGGGATTTAAAATGAGGATCTCACGATCCACAGTCCGATGCGTTACCACTGAGCTATTTACTCCATAAAGTTTAAAAAATTAAATTAATCGACTTGAATACATCTATTTGAAAATTATTCTAATAAACAAGGATATACGATATTATATATAATATAAAAATATTTCCATTATAAAGTTTAACTTATGAAATTAACCTGCTTTGTAAAATACATTGTCAACTTTTGGCATATACTTTGTGTATAATTTTTAAACTGTCAATATTATTTGAATTAGATTTAAGCACTTGTAGTTTTGGTAAATCATTAAAAATTATATTTTTTGTTTCCGATTTTTTGATAAGTGTATTTTTAATTAAGCGGATAACTTTCACATTTTTTACCTCCCGCCTACCTCTAGGTAAGGGAGGTATTGTTTTTGGTCCAAAAATTGGGTAGTGAGTTTTCAATGAATAAGCACGTTTTAGGGTCCCTACAATACGATTTTACTATTTTCGCGATGATGTATGTATGTATGTATGTATGTATGTGTGTGTGTGTGTGTGTAGTCTGTGGCAATTTTTTCGTCTCGCATAACTCAAATACTATAACACCAAAAAATACAATTTTGTGAATAATTGCTTCTTATATTTAAATGAAGAGCTGATTTTTGGATAAAATTGGTCAAGCGGAAGTAGCAGTTTACTTGAAGCCCTTAACAGTTTTTCGTGAAAAACACGGTTAAATATTCTTTTTCAACAATTTATGTTATTTTGAAAGTTGAAGAATATTTAATTTTACTTGTTTTTTGATTACACAAATTTTATTAATCTTCATTAGATTTAGAGATAATAAAATATAAAGAAATTAGATTTCACAAATCTTGCATTCCTAGTACACCATGGAAACATTTAAATATTTTCAATTTTTTTTTAAATGTGACACATGTCATTGTGATTGTGAAGCTGTTTTCTTAGTGAAATATATGTCAAAAAATTAAATAAATATACGAAAGAAAATTAAAATTCTCAAATATAAATAGAAAATAAACAAATAAGAAGGTATGTTTCTGTATCATCAAATACTATTTTATACCGTTTAAGAGTAGTATTGGGCGGGAGGTTATGTGCTGGCCACATCAGATTTTTTTTCATATATCTGTATTTCACATATATGCTTTCTTTTGTCGCCGTTTCTTTTAATACTTGCTGCGATTCTAATTCTACTACCGACGATGCTACTAACAGTGTTAGTAACTATTTTGCACATTATTCATGATTTCATTCTATATTGTTATTTTACTTCGATTAATAACAAAACAATATTGAATATTTCTGTAACAATGGAGATTTACGTACTTTGTAATCACGTATTTTAACACAAACAGATCATAACGACGTATAGGTAATTACTTTTATTTTCAGATTATAAATATTCGTCTGGCATATTGCTGGATATGACTTATTTAAAAGGATATAATACAGTTTCGTAGGATGTGGAGTAAAATGGAATTATGAATGCGTTGTTTGAGTGGTTAACGGACATAACCAAAAAAGAATTAAGAATTAAGACGAAAAAGCGGATATAGAATAAGTAGGAATTATGTATCTCAAATTTGATTAATAATTAATAAATATTTTCAAATTGTTTTAAAAGCAAAAAATCAGAGATTTCAGCTGTCCTCATAACTAAAAAAAAAAACCCAAAATAGTCTACAGACTAAATAAGAACTCACACTTGTCTCTTTTGTGTCTTCAGCTATACCAACAATAAAACAGTTAAGTAAATAGAATTTTTAATAATTATTTTATTATTCTCAGTAAGAAAACCTATACATTTGCCATTTTTTTAAAATATAGCATTAATTGGAATACGCAAAAACAGAGTGCTACACTCAAAATGAACAAAAGAAGAATTTTATTATATTTTTATGAAATACTGCAAATTTTGCAATTTTTTTTTTTACATTTCTTACAACCAAGGAAATGCCTCACTATTAGTGACGTATCTGCGTTTTACATAATTCCATAATTCTTTCATTATTGTCGTAGGAATAAAGATCTAGAGATTATTTCCGATGATAATATCTGTAGCTTTTGTTTTTCTTGACAAATATCAGAGAGTTAGGTTGTTAACATGACAGTGGCTTACAACATATGTTAAATCCTTAAATCCAGCGGGTTTCTGTGACTTACCTGGCAACAAGAAAAATCTGTAAAATTATATTTAATTTATTCTCACTTATGGGGTAAATAGCTCCGTGGTAACGTTTCGGACTGTGGTTCGTGAGATCCTCCGTTCGAATCTCACAGCTGACAGTTGCCAATTTAAATTTACCCCTGTGATTTCCCCACCACTAACATATTTGGGGGTTATGATTTGACGGCTGGTAATTGCAATTCATACGCAAAAATATATTATTTACAGAGATCTGCGTAAGGAGAGTGCCACACCCATAATGGGTAAAATGCGTGACGATATATTTATTTTTATTTATTCTCTTGTTATATTATTATTGAAAATAGTATTTAGAATTTTGTATTTTACGGTATTAGGTATATTTCCGAAAATATTATTTTAATTTATTTTCTGATATTGACGATTCGGATTTATATCCTTTTTGTAAGTAAAATATTGAAAAATTACCCAAAGCGGTACTAATTTACATTTTATTGTATTTCCCAATGTTATATTTTTCACTTTTATGGAATTTTACCTAATCGAAAGTTTATAAAAATTTTATCTAATTGTTATTATGTAAAGGATTGTAAATGGAATTTTGTGGTCTAGGGTATTGTTTGTAGCCCATGGTGTAGTCGAGCGCTGCAAAAATAAATCAAACCAAGAAACTCACTTCAGATCCGTAATACATAAATATTTTTCCGCCTACCGGGTAAATATTCTGTTTAAAAATATATATAATTTAATTTATTGTTAATTTTATTTTGAAATCGTAAGAATTCAATTTACTTTCTTGTCTTTGTTGTTATGGGTACCAAACTGTCAATAAAAATAAATAAGAAAATTATTTTCATTTTACTTTTGCCCTTATTACCCATAAAAATTAGAAAAAAAGAATATAAATAAATTCAAAACATTGTATTTTAATAAATATCCTTCAGAACTTAATCTAGAAGACTTTTTATTTTACTATGAGTTCAAATATGAGAAAGAGATAATGCAGCTTCATTTGAACTATTTCCAACAAAATCTAAACATCTTATGAAAATATAAAAAATTGTTTCGATGTATTAGCTTTAAAAACGCAATGGTGGATAGAAATGGTCCAACATTGCAGTAAGATATGTGTCGGAATCAATTTCAAATAAATTAGAAGTAGCTAATAAAATTTCATATAATAAAAAATGAGAATCTGTTTCTAGTATTGTATTCGCCAAGTTCACAAATTTGACTTCTATAATCTCTGCAATTTCTACTACAATCTATACTGTATCGTCTATCACTGTAACTTCACAGATTTATTTTATAAACGGGCTAACAACGGTATACTTTTAACATTTGTCGTTATATGTACATATTTCTTCATTATTGGTCTGACGTTCTATTAACAATTGTGCTATGAGATATATGTAAATAACAATTAAATATGGTATATAATATACAGGGTGTTGACCGCGACCCCGGAACATAGGACTTTAACATGTAAAATCATACTTTCGTAATTTCCTGCTTAACAAATTATATGAGACAAAAAAGGTTCAAATAAAGATGAGAGATCATAAAATTCTACATCAGAATCAATAAACAGAATTACATTTACATGCCCTATAACGCCAGAAATTAAATATGAAAATATTAAAAATTAGCTCAAAAATCGGGTTAGCCTTGGAAATGAAACAAAATTGTATTCAATTGGAAATGAAAATTGTATTTTTTATTAATTATTATTATTAATTGCATAATTGACTATTTTTTTTAGGAATTTTGTTTCATTTCCAAGGCTAACCCGATTTTTGAGCTAATTTGTAATATTTTCATATTTAATTTCTGGCGTTATGGGGCATGCAAATGTAATTCTGTTTATTGATTCTGATGTAGAATTTTATGATCTCTCATCTTTATTTGAACCTTTTTTGTCTAATATAATTTGTTAAGCAGGAAATTACGAAATTATGATTTTACATGTTAAAGTCCTATGTTCCGGGGTCGCGGTCAACACCCGGTATATAGAATTATGGATTGTAAACGAGCATTTTCGCCAATTATTTTTTTACAGCAGTCATGTCTCGAATAAAAACAGCGAATTTTAACAACGTTAAATTAAATGTGTTTTGAGAACTTTACAAATTACGATTTTTGTGTAAGAAATAACTTAATAATTACCTAAAATCAGAAGTGTAGTGGCAAAAATATTAAAAACGAGAAATATTACAATTAAAAAACTTATACGTAGATACAATATCCCAGCAATGCAAGCGGCAGATGAGTCGGAAACAGTTTCTTTCCGTCACCAGTTGCCATTGTCGTTATCGAGACATGGGGCGTCGTCGGGTAAGGGAGGACGTTTAAATTCACATTTTCTGGACGAATTCAGCAAAACCGTTCACCCCGGTAAGAGGAAACTCAACTGCGATATATTTCCCGAGCCCAAAAGGCCACACATTGGAGCTAATATGTTGAACAGACATCGTTTTCTGCAGGTAATATAGCGTACTAACGACGACGGCTCGCACTCCTCTCTTCCGGTGGCCACGCTTTCCAACATGGGTAACACTTGTTATCTAAACAGCGTGTTGAACTCTTTGCGTTTCGCGCCATCTTTCGTTCACAATCTCTACCACTTGGTGGCAGATCTGGCGCTGATGCATTCGAAACTCAATCAAACTAAAGGAAAGAGTTCGTCTCTTGGGCGAACCATCGGCAGCACCACGGGACCAAGTATTCGTAGTTCTAGCAGTAAGGATTTGCTGTCAATAGGTAACGCCCAGAACGATTTACACCCAAAGTCTAAGATGCAAATTGCTACGGAAAAGTTTCACGAACTTAACATGTTGTTGCACAGTTTAAAAATGAAAGATGGAGGGTAACCGTATCAGCCTGAATCTTTTTTACAAGCCTTGATAAAAGTCAACTCTATTTATCAAGGCATACAACAACAATATGGTCATGAGCTGTTAATATATCTGCTTGATATTTTAAGTGAAACTTGTAACTTATTGACAAACCAAGCAGAAAATCAACCGGACTTATTAAAGATTTGTTATTGAAAAATTCTCAATCATCATCTAATTCTTCTTTGACAACAAAAACATAAGAAGTAAGAAGATTTTGGAAGAAACATACAGATACAGCATCTACAAAATTGGTATCGTGTCAAAAGATAAACAAATAAAAGAAGATCAAGTGAGCAACAACCATGAAACCGATGAACAAATGTGATCAGAAAATGCAACACCAGTCGACAAAGTAACCAAAAACTAGGATTCAATTTCGTTTGGAGGAATAACTATTCGTCGAACAAAATATCTGGAATGTGAGTCAGTTACGGAACGAAAAGAACCATTTTATATTTGTGTTCCTGTTCCGGAAAACACTATTAATGGCATGAAAGTAATTTTTACCATCGAGCTTGTGTAACAACTGAAAATCTACAGGGCACAAATAAATACTGATGTTAACAATGCATTCGTTATAACGAAGCAAGGCGAGAAGTTTCTTACGAGAGATTACCAAACCAGCTCGTTTTACAACTGAAAGATTTTCAACGTCTGCAAATAGAACAGAAAAAATAAATAACTACATTCCTTCTCCGTTGTTATTAGAGCATGTCTGCGATAAATGCTCTAATAAACACAGCAGCCAAAAACTGCATAGTTACCAATTATATGCGGTGATCATGCATTTATGCGCCACGATGGCTTCAGGCCATTATGTCGCCAACAACAGAGCTTCCGACTATCATTACGAGTACGTCAATTGTTGAAAGGATACTTATAGGTAAGTTTGAAAATTTCGACTCAACTCCCGCAGAAAAATCAAATTTTTTTTAAATTTCTTAAGCTCAAATCACTAAATAGCAACTCTGATAGCATAAAATCTGGACTGAATAATTCACATTCGAAAAATGGTTCAAATAAAGATGTTAGTAGGTGGAAAAGTACGGACAGTTGTGGAATTAAGTTTAATAAATCAGTCATTGAAAATGATGTTAACAAGGACGGTAAATAGTATTTAAGAAGCACGTGTGATCAAATTGTCGTCTCCGATGACGACTAGCTGTGGTTAGAGTGTGATGATGACGTAATACACACATATTCAACTAAAGATTTTCAGAAATTATTGAATTGCAGGAGGAATTCAGCAGCAACACCATATTTACTCTTTTACTCCTGAATAGAAGGTTCCCTGGAAGAAAATAATGTTAGTGATTTACAACACGATTTGTACCTAGGACTTAGAAAATTTTTCTGTTTGTTCTACTGGTGTAAATTTACTTATAGATTTAAATTACATGCATTTATGAGAAAATTTAAATATCACTGATCATCATAATTTTATTTCAAATGATTCTTAAAAAGCATAAAGTACTAGATTTCAAAAATTATTTTTTTATTATACCTGCATCATAATCCGTGTTTAAAACACGCTACAGCGTTCACAAACCCAAGATTAAAACACGCCGTGCTTTAAAAGTTGCTAAGCAACAACACAAATAATTACTGTTAATATCTGTCAAAACTGTAAACGTAAACAATAAATACTAACCAAACTCCATGTAAACGGTATACGTCAAACGTCACACGCGTAAAATTATCAAAATCAAAATGTTGCTTTTCAGTTTTTTCCAGAGTATAATAAAAAATAGCGTATGACACACGTGTATAAGTGCTTTCAAAGCACTAACGACGTTAAAAGCACTCCGCATCGCGTCGTGATCTTAAATTCGTCGTACGTGCTTTAAAAGCTTACTTATAAACTTGTATCATAATATACTATTATGCGAATTAGAATTACAATTTTATCTACTAAATTTATTTTAATACCTTTGATAAACTACAGCTGACGTTATAAGCACAGAAATATTTTTTTTAGGCGACCATCACAGAAAATTGTTCATTTCCATTTGACACACCATCTGTCAAAAGAAACAATTGCCCACGATATATAGAGAGGCGACGGAAATATTATTTCCGTCTTACCTAAAAACCAATCATATTTAATCAAAATTATTTCCATTCAGTTGCTAACCAATCACCAGGCCAGATAAGCCGATGTGCTTTATTCTCTTAATTGTTACTATGGTTACCATGATGAATTGTTGGTTGACAAACCGATTCTTTTTGTTTGTGTGAAAATTATTTATATAGTACTGTCAAATATATTGATATTTTGTACTAAAATTATTGCACGAAGTGTAAAAATAATAATTTTTATCGAAAATGAGTGACAGTGATAGTACTGATATTGATTGCACGCCGCCAGACATTGTCGAAGCAGCTAATAATACAGCTCTTAATATTTTACCCAAAATTTCAAGAAAGAAGTATGAAATTAAATTTTTAATAATTGTACCAATATTACTGTAAATTTTAATGAAAATAAAATAAACTCAGTGTAAATAATCATTAAAGAAGGAATTGTAAGTATATTAAGTTTCTTATTTTTGCAATTTATTGTGGTCGCCTAAAAAGTATAGTGTGCAACTCGTTTAAAAAGCTCATTTCCATGCTAGTATAAAATTGCGGCCCTCGACTATACTCGCATGGAAATGAAAGCTTTTCTGCACTCGTTACACAATATACTAATTTAAAATTGTTATAAATGTGAGTACAGGGTAATATTTAAAATAATAAGAATTACGACTTACCATGAGTTGTTCTATTAAAAATAAATACAATTCACAACACTTGCACCATTTTAACATAAATAATTTTGATTGATATCAGCCACTTGACATTACAAATTGCATGAACAACTGAAATTCTAGCGCCACAAATTAGAAACATAATCAGATCGCCCTCTCTATGGTTACGAGTCTTGAGCATAAGTGCTGCACCCGCGTGGGAGTGGTGTGCCACTAAAATTAGACAAGGATGACAATAGAAGGATAGTAGATTGCTTTTTAGCCTCCTTGATATTTTTTATTTTATATTTATATGTATTTTTATTATTTCGAAATTATAACAATAAATGTATGGAATAAATTTATTCAATTAAATACTGTTTACATACATTTAAACGTGTAGACAAAAAATATAATATTTAAGATTCCTAATAAAATTTAATTTAATATTTAAAAAAGAAAGTTTATAAATTTACTATGAAAAGCTTCTTTTAAAATTTTAGAAATGAGAATTTAATATAATTATTAGAAACCTTTTAACTTTACTATAAGATAAGAGTTTATTACCACTTTTAATAGGATGTTCAAGTTTAAGAACGAATTTTAACAAATTATGTTAACAATATTTTTACTCTAACCCAACTTTTCACATTTAACAAATATCTGCATTTGTGCTTGCAATTAACAGCGAATTTCAAAGTATTTGTAGTTAGAGCCGAACGATTGATTGGTGATGATTATTATTGTTATCTGTGATTATATGAATAAATTTGTTATTATCTAAGTGTCACTATAAACATATTTAAATTGTAAAAGTGAATTTATAGGAGAAACCAGGAATTATCCTTAATAAGAATCAAACTGTACTTAAAACAGTAATCATCTCACAAAAATTATCTTGTCAAATTCCATTTAATAACCAGCACTAATCATTATTCCTTTATGATTAAACGACGCCTGTGATACATCCAAATACTTGTGTTATATAAATACTTCTCAACGTGGTGGAATTAACCAAATATTGTTGTTCATCCTGAAACAAATATACCTATTTCATAAAAATGAAATTTATTACTTCTAGAATTAGTATACCGTAGATTCGCATCATCGATATTCGTCTTCACAAATTGGTTAACATTGGTTAACATTCATTATAAAATTTTCTTTATTTTTCGTTCTTCGTAATCTCTCCCCTTCAATTATTTACATTTATATATTCTTATATTTGATTTCAGTGTTACATTTTGTCTTGTGTCGAAAAACGTCTAATTTTTTTTTTGAGCCAATTGTATTGGTGTAAAAAGAAAATCCTTTGTTAAACAATTAGTTATATAGTTCAGTCTGTGCACTCGGTCTCTTCTTGTAATACTGCTAAGCCTGCTCCTAAGTTCTCGAATGGTACTGTTCCCGGTCCCGGTCACAATCTTCAGTCGGTTCTTTACAGTTTCGTCGTAGAATGTTCATTGCCGGCCACTCAACTGAGGCACTGGTAATCGCATTTTTTTCAAAATACCTACAGTAGTTTAAATTATTAATAATGTTTATTAAAAAAAAAAAAAACGAATTTATTACTATGCCATGCTCGGATGTCTCACGTTTTTTCTTAAAAGGTCTTTCAATGTTAGTTTATAAATGGTCATGCCCATTTGTTCATCGTTGGGTTGAATCATATTTTTCTGCTGGTCGGTTTGTTATATATTGTCCGGTTGGTGGTGATGGTGTCGCGTCAGGTCGAAGAGCTTGAAGCATTGGGACCAGGAAAAGGTGCATGAATCAGGACAGACGGATGTGTTCAGAGCACTTAGGTATTTTATCCAACTTTACGTACAACAATAATTGTAATGTTCTAAGATAGGAAGGAGAGAAAATGATTGAAATAAAGGAATTGGATTATACATAATGGATAAACAATATTAAATTTTACACTTACACGTTGTAAAGTACCTATTGCACAATAATAATTAACAACAATAGCAAGGAGAACGAATTGTCAACACACATAAATTTTGACAAGTAAATTCACTCTGATTTCTTCTTCTTTTTCCAAAGTAACTCGATTCCAATAACATGTTTTATTATATGTGCTATATAAAGTGGCGCCTCCCAACTTCGTGGCGTGGTGTGCCACTAATCATATCATTGTGCTGACTTTTGTCATCCAAGTTGCCTCCCCCTGTCTAGCGCTGATTACTAGAATAACAGATCGGGATCTCCTAGGTTACAAAAATGACCGATAGTGCTGCTTTTTTTTGCGGAACGGAGGAATACTAATGCGAGACAAGGACGACAAGAGGAGGATAGTTATACTTGTATTTTGGCTTTCTTGATTACCATTTATGTTTTATATTTATATTTTCTATGAAGAACAAGTAAACAATTTTTTTCTTATATTACACAATATATGTATTTGTTTGATTTTAGATTTACATAACATATTTAAATGTAAAAATGATACAATATATGAGACATAATCTAATGAATAAAGCTGATAGTTTAGATCTTCAGTTGGTGAGCCGCAAAAGTCGAGTTTAATCTTGAAAAGAATAGGAATTTTGTTATGAATTTTAAATAATTTTGAGTCATTATTTTATATTCCTAGTTTAATATTCATAAAAAATGATCCACAGATAAATCTTCGGGGTAGCCCGCTGTGAACTACAAATTTTGCATAATTAAGTGTTAATCATTTCCAACATTCCATACGTAAAAAATTCTCATTGAAGTCTCGAATATCAAATTTTCATGTTCCGATTATGTTGGCGATCTCAACTAGTTTATACTACATGTTCATATACCTCTCTTTTAAATTATTTATCCCGTGTTGTGAAATAATGTGGAATTTCTCCAAATCCAGTGATCCATCTCCTTCTTATACAATTATTATGTTTTTAAAGTATATTTATGCAGTGAAAATTCCATTGGATAATTTATAACCTGTTTTTGACTGCTATTAATAATCATATCACTGAGGATTGAATTAGTGTTGGCTGTTATATATTTTCGAAATTGTATTCCATTTTTCTTGTATTACATAAAGTCTCCCTTTCCTTAGTTTGTCTACCTAAATGACTGCAAGGGTTGTAACCTCACCTTCATTTAGGTTGCAAGACGTAGAAGGACCCCCCTCGTGAAGGGCGGGATGTTGTTTTAGTGGCGTCTGTCTAATCTGTTGTTTATTATTCTGTCACTGATGCCAAATCACCATTGCAACTTACACGATTGAGCACTTCCAAATGATAGAACTTTATTATCAAAATGAGTGTTCGCTTTGCGCCCATTTTACGGCAGACGCAGTGGTTCTTAAAAGTCGACTTTCCAACGTTTTGTGGACAAATTCGTGACGACCGGTTCTGTAAACAATCAGTCAATACCCGTATGTTAAAGAAAAGCCAGATTGGGCGAGAAAATTGCTGTGGTCAGTGAAAACCCGAGGCAGTCAATGCCTCGCCGTGCACAAGAACTTGGCGAATTTCGCATCGGGCCTACATCCGTACAAGATCCAACTCACCCAGGCGCTAAAAGTAAATAACCAAAGGCAACGCCGTTTGTTTTCTTACTGGGCTTCGGAGCGTTTGGAAGAGGACCCCAATTTTGGCCGAAAAATCAAGTCCATTTTTGAATGAATGGCTGTGTTAGCAAAATTGCGTATATGGGACGACGCCAACCCAGGTGGCAATGCATCTACAAAAAGTTACAGTTTGGTGCGGATTTTAGGCCGGCGGCCTCTTTGGTCCGTACTTTTTTGAAAACGTTGTGAGACCATCACATCACCGTCAACGGAGAGCGCTACAGAACGATGTTAACCGATTTCTTTTGAGCCAAATTGAGGGTACGGTTATCTCAAGCGGAGGTGACTTTAATTTACCACTAAGATCATGTGATTTGACCTCGCTAGACTTTCTCTTGTGGGGGTTTCCTGATGTCTCAGGTCAATGCCAATAAGCCGCAATCGAGCCATGCCCATAAAGTCAACAAAATCATGGCTATCGCTCAAATTCAGCCGGATCTATGCCGCAGAGTTATTGAAACCGCAGCGGACATTTGAACTATGTTATATTCCATACATAATGGCATGCACGGGTCTTTCAAATACAAAAAGGATTTCGTTAATACCTCATACACAGCTTGTTTTGTTAAATTTGAACATCGACCTGCCCTTATTGGAAAACCCTTTACATACTTTAAATTATCTTACAATTATGTCTCACATTTTTCTCTCTGTAGAGTAAATCATAATTTGACAACTTTAATTTAGATTAAAAATTAGTTCACCACTAACTTTTGACGTGTCATTTGTGTATTGCGTTGTTAAAGCAAATTTAAGGTCCGAGCAAATCGTTTTTAGTAATATGTTGTGAAAAAATATTGTGTCCAACACGAGAAGAAATCGTTTCTTCTACTCCCGCTCGAATTGTCTCATAGCTCAGCGAAACTTCGAACTCGAGGGGGAATAGAAGCGCTTTCCTCTCTAGGTTAACAAATAACTATAGGTCTATACAGTTGTTATAAAAACAATTACACCAAACGTTATTTATTGTCATAGGATTGTAAAATAACTAAGCCAATAATTTATTATTTTACTAGCAGGCGGTAAACAATATGTAAATATGATACCATTTATAATGTTACTATTATATTGTTTTATTGATTCGTAAAACAGATAACATTTAAACGAACGCCAAATTTGAAAAAAATAATTTTGTAGATTTCGTTTTTGATTATATTTCAGAAAATCCGTCGAACAATGCAGGAACACAGACCACCACTATCAAGAAACGCTCATCCCTTCAAAAAATTATGACACATGTCTAAAAAATGACATTTTTCAACCGTTGTTTTGTTTTTCAAAAAACACAGGTTAGCAGATTTAAACAAAAATATCAAAATCTAATTTTTCTTTAACGTGTTGTAATTCAAAATGGTGACAGTAAGAGGAAAATGTTTCAAACAATAATTGTAGATAATGATATTTTAAATATTACTCTAATATTAAAATTTTCATTAAATCATAATTTACTGAGATATTTCAAAATAACTTGATAGGGATTTAAGTAAACCACCACTTCCGGTTATTGAATTATCACCAAAAACTAATCAGCTCTTTCAAAGGAGATACAATTAATATATTCAAAATTTAAAAATTACCGGTTCAGTTGTTTTTGAGAAACCGTAGCTCCAGAGATCCACACAGACAGACAGACAGACAGACAGACAGACAGACAGACTGACAGACTGACAGACAGATTGACAGACACACACACAGACATACACACAGACATCATCGCGAAACTATTAAAATCTTATTATAGAGACCCTAAAACGTACTCATCCACTGAAAATTCACTACCCAATTTTTAGCATGATTCCTATACCTCCCTTACAGGATGTGGCGTGAGGTAAAAAATCTTCGTACTTCGTCCTATATTTTCAATTTGAAGTAAATGACACGCACATTTAAAAATTCGTTCCAAGCATTGTCCCATTCTCCATTTTATTGTAGACCATATTGAAACGTTCAGAGATTCAACACGGTCAATTTTACTACAAAACACGTCATACATCTCCGTTCGCATCACACATCAGGCATCAACCCTTAAAGTACGGGTCATAAAATGTTATAAAGCACCCTCGGCAGCTTCCACCTTCCGAAGATCAAAATCTAACACCTGAGCGCGCGGGCGCGTGTTACTGCTGTAGCTGTGTGTAGAGAAGGTTTATAACCGGTCCGCCGAACCCAAACTCGAGGTTCCTGATACGCGAAGCATTGTCGTGAGCAGTTTGAAGGGTTAAGACACCTTGCACACTCTTCCGTAGATATGTAGGGACGATGGTGAGATGTTTAGGGTCGTCCTGGTTCGTACGAAATGCTATCTAGCGATTGAGGTGAAACATGTGCTACAATTTTCCTGTGAATATAGTATAAGACTTGCATCAACGTAGTGCGAGAATCATAAGAATTTTCAACACATAAAACCAAATAATTTGTTGAGTAATGTACAGAGTGTTTGGATAAGCGTAACTAACTTTATAAGTTTTTTCCTGAGGTTATTTTGAATTGCATAAATAACTCGAAAATTTCAAATTTTTTGTTATCATGATACCTAAGAAAAACAATTTGGTCAACAGACATTATCATTACACAATCCTAAAAATATAAATTATATCTGCTTATTCACTTGTACGATAACAAGAGAGTGAAAATAGATTGAAAATTATTTGACAGAATTTTCGAAAACTTGTTGGCAAGTAATTGTCAAGAGCAGCAAGGCTTGAGTGGATTTTGCCAACTTGCAACGAGTTTAAGGAAGAAACTAGAGAATTATTTTCTAATCTGACATATTCTAGTATTATATTAATTTCAATCCATAAATTCAAAACAGAATAAAAATAAAATAGAATTAATTAACAATAACAAGCATATAATGGGTTTATATGTAATTATAACAGGAAACATTTCATGTATTTTACAAGTTTAGTCCAAAGGTTCATAGTTTGAAAGCATTCTAGACGCAGTAGGTCGAGTCATATATTTTCTCCTTGGTAGGATTTGCTGGTAGATCTCTCATTTTCGGTAAGTAAGAGAAAGTTTAGTAAGAGAAATTGTTCTTAATGGAATATAACGGCTGTTCTTTTTTAAGGTTTGTTTTTCGAATTGATAACATTTTTTTCAGCGACAGCCAATTTTCAGCTGACAGCTATTCTGTGCTCAGGTTGGTTTGCCATTTCACAATAAATAAACTTACGCCCGAACCAAGAGGTTTATTGGCCAAAACTACGCTTGCAAATTGAGCAAATTTATTTTGAAAATTTTATTTAACAAGGAGGCAATTTTTTTGTTAAATGGCTACGTAACAAGCAAAATTGCCGCCTTTGGGGTGAAGAAAATCCTCAAGCCATTATTGAGAGGGCGTTACATAAACTAGAAGTCACTGTTTGATGTGCTTTACGGGCTTTTGAAATCATTGGTCCATATTTCTTTAGAAATGATACCGGCCAGAACGTTACAGTCATAAAGAGCCATGATTACTGACTTTTTCGTTCCCCAATTGAATGGCATTAATGTGCAAGAGCGGTGGTTTCAACAAGACGCCGCAACATGTCACACAGCATGCGCCTCAATCGTTTTATTGAGACACACAGTCGATTAATGCATAATATAGCGCATTAACTTGTGGATTGGCCTTCAAGATGTTGTGATTAACACCTTTGGATCAATTTGTGCGAGGAAATTTGAAGCCGCTTGTCGATGGACGACATGGAAGCCAACATTTGCCACGTTATTGCCGATCTACGGCCCCAGCTCTCTCGAAAAGTAATCGAAAATTAAACTTCCAGATTGCGCTTAATTCGAGTACTGCCAGTCCATCTTGCAGAAACCATATTCAAGCAAAGAGGCATAAAATTATGTTTCCAAAAAAGGTAATACTATGGCCATTACCACGATTTTAATGTGTTATATTTCATTTTAAAATTCTATATCTCTAAAAAAAACACCCGTTATAATGGACAGTGAAATAGGAAGTGGTATAGGTTATTAGATTCGTAGTTTTTGCAGATATTGCAAATTTCTTCTGCGTTGAATTTATGGCAAAAGTCATCTTGGTAAATATAGGATAGTTTGTAATTGGAAATACGTATTTTATGGTAGGTTTAAATGATTTTGCGAGGAATGTTTAGAGTGAGATAATTTTGACTGATATTCGGGCATGTACTCTAAAAAATTGTTACCGTTAATGATAAGTTTTGTATTATTACTTTATAATAGATCTTTGTAGGCTGAGATAATATAGTTCATTTCTTTTTTGAGAACTAGAAAATTTTTACTTATCCATACCCAGTTGAAGTTAATATTTGTTAGAATAACTTCACGGTTATTCAACCAATTAAATTTAAGTTGTTCTTCTTTAGATGTTCTGGCTGAATTATTTAATTGCAGTAGTTTATTATAACATACTTTTATATACCTTGTTTCTTGTTTCATCCGTGAGCAAAATCTTATATCTTATCAGTTGAGCATTGTGATGGAAATATCTAGCTCCAAGTTTGACTGTCCTGTTTTTTTTTTGCGAATCTAGTGCTGTTTTAGTTATACATGTTTTTGTGTAATAAAACCTGCCCCTTTTAGATATTCTCTAGTTGATTACATTCCCAAATGAATTGATAGATTTTTCGTAAACTTGTTGCCAAGTTTTTACCAAATTGCAACAAGTTTGCGGAAGAAACTAGAGAATTTTTTTCTAATTTTACCAAAATAAACAAAAACTACTGCGATTATTGTCGGAAATAATCTTTAGTGCTTTATTACTCTTATTACTATAATATCAGAGGATTGGTTAAAACGCAGGTATGTGACAAACATTGATAGATTTCCTTGGCTTTAAGAAATGTTAAAAAGTAATCAGCAATACTAAATCCTTCCATTACGAAATTAAAATACAAATAAAAGTACAACAATTTATATTTATAATTATGACAAATACAATATGATTTCTTTATAAAACGATTTGTTTTCAAAGGGTCTCTTGATCAAAAAAATTAGTGCTCTTAGTGTTTGAAAATGTGACTTTGTACCTGACTGCAATTTTTTAGTAAATAGTGTGAAATTGAAACAAGTGAATAGGTTTGCACGTATACTAATTTTGGGAGTATGTTAGCAAGGAATGGAGGTATTGACCGGGACAAAAGCGAGTGTCTGCAGGTTGCAAGGAATTTACTCTGAATAACTTTGCTTTATATGTGAATGTATCTAGAGATGCTACATTGATGTATAGTTTCGAATGTTGGGTAGGAATGAAGAAGCATGAACGACATATAACTGCTGTCGCATTGAAGTATATGAGAGAAGTGTGTGAGTACATGAAACTTGATCGTGTGCGGAATACGTTGGTGTATGATGAGTGCGAGATTGGAAAGAATAAGCGACTGGTAAAAACATATTAAATGAAATAACTACTAAAGACTGTAGTCAAATTATTTTTTATTTTTAAGTCTAAAACCGAGATTTTACCGACTATTTGTAGCTTTTCAGGGCACCTGCAAAACACATTAATGGAGAAAACAGTAAAGAACAATTATAAAAATTCTTACAGACCACTTAATAAATAACACAGAAAATATAAAAACAATACACATCGATTTAATTAATCTCGGTAAACAATAAACAGGTATAAATGCAACTTAAGTTAGAGACATTAAAATATAAAATGAGACTCACCCAAAATATGGCGTTAAAAATGTAGATAACAAGATATGACAAAAACAGTTAAATAATTAGTAAACATAAAAGAAATTCTTCTTCTTATTCTTAGATAATCCGGCAAATATTTCAGCATATATTTTTATTTATTTATCTGTTTAAACATTTATGGCATTACTATCATTCTGGATGTAGAGCATTTCTAGCATAAGGCATTTGGATAATAAGTTTTTTTTTTGTGGAAAATCTTTAGCTCGTCAAAATGTAATGTGTGGTTATTTTCTTAATTGTGTTGTGCAATGGTGCATTTTTCCTTCGCAATATTATTTTTGCTGCTTCTTTATTTCTCTTGTAAGAACTTTAATGCAAGAGAATGAATCTGACTACCAATGTAAAAGTGCGAAATTTTACAAATATTAAATATTTAAAATTTAAATATTCATTTACAATCCATATCATAATTAGTTTTAAATCTGTATGGACGATTATAATGGGCGCATAATACATGAACGAAACATGACAAATTTATATCGAAATCGTGTAACACTTACAGAATAATAAATAGTAAAGTATTTTTTGTCTGTTTTAAATATTCTGCAGTAAAGAGATATAACGAATTGAACATATTTCGACGTCACGGGTACTCGCATTGATTCTATTGGCCAGTAATATGAAATGTGCATATCGCGCGTATGCCGTTGCGTCTAACGCCTATTGTGTACTAAAATAGAACTACGAAATGTCATTTAATTTGTTTTGTTTGCTGGTATTTAAGATTTTATTTTTTAGGCTTCTATTACCTGTTTCATAATTTCAGTGTTTTATTGTGCTGTGTTGAAAATCAATTGAATAAAATTGTATGTTGAGGTTAGGTTGGATCACTACTAGCGCCACTTTTCCCAAACTTTCGTATGATGTTTACTCGAATATAAAGTAAAATACTCTAAAGTTGCAAAAGAAATTATATCTTTATATATATTTTATTTATAAGTTTAATTGTAAATATTATTTTTACATTAAAAAATATATAATATATACTATCATGAAAAATCATTGTTTTAGTGCCACTGGAGGAGTACCAGTGACGTCACACAAAATTGAAAATATCATATCTTGAGTAATACATGAAATTTTCACATCGGGTTTTCACTGATCGTTTCATATTCTAATAGTTTCAAAAAAAAAAAAAAAATTTCAAAAAATTGGTTATCGTTCTAAATTTTTTCTACTTCCGGGTTTCGAAATTATTGTTATCTTCATGTCTATGTTACCCGTTCAATATATTTTTTACCTATTTTTTCGTTACTTCAATATTTTCTTCGTGTATCTAGTATTCATACTGTTTCTCTTTAATGTATCTTCTATGTTCCCTTTCTCCTTTCCCTTTTTTCTTTACAGTGATTTTTGTCACCCATTAATTGTTTGTCTTTCTCATTGCATTCTTATTAAATTTTCGCCATATGCGAGATACTTTTTATTCATTGCTGTTTCTGTATTTTATGTTTGAAGATTTTTTCGTACTTGATCGTTTCTGATTCTATTCATCTTTGTTTTTCCTTCTACTTTTTTAAATATCGCATTTCTGTCGCTTGAGTATATCTTTTAGTTTTTCTGTTCAATATCCATGTTTCGCTTCCATACAGTAATGTAGGTATATTGTTTATTATGACATCTTTTTTATGTTCCTTGTTTGTTGGTCAGAATGCCTTTATTCAAAGCAAAGGAACTTTTCTTTTCTATGTGTTTCCTATTATAAATTTTGTTTTTCATGCTTCGCAGTTTAACATTGATCTCAGATTTGTAGATATTTCCATTTGCTTTAGATTCTTTCCGATTATTACATCTTCTTTCGCTACAACCATGTATCCGTAGTAATAACAAACATACTACAAGCAAATGGCTCAATGATCTCAGAAAAAGATCTTTCCAATGCCTGAGCCGTATATTTCAATACTTCTGATCTTATTATTATTATATTTTTATAGTTCGCTAACTTACTGGCCAATAAATGAGGGTAACAATAATGAATTGTAGCTAAAGCAGCACATCCTCAATTCCGCTATCTTTGAATGTTCCGCAGGACATGCGTGCTCGCCATGGCATTTTATATCGCGGCTCGCGAAACGGCACGAAGGCTTACAAACACATTTCAGGATTTTCGGATTGGCCGCGCGCGAGAAATGATATTACGTCTGCTAGGTGTTTTTATCGATGAAATGTGCGCATCTGGGCTGAGGAAGACGACAGGAAGACAGGACAAGAGATGGGAACGCACCGGGGGGATGTTTTCATGTAGCACGCTTTGTGTCGCGCTCGGGAACGGGGTTGCAAGCAGTTGTGATAAAGTCGTACGGTGGAGTTCCTGGGAGGGATATTGCTGCTGATGTAATTCTATCAAGTTTCAACTTGGAATAGGTGCTGTACGCTTACACTTCCGTCGAGAATTTGGAGTTTTTAATGTTATATACCCGGTTTTTAATTATTATTTGTAATCAGTTGCAAATGAATTTGAAAAGGAAGGACGATTTCTTAAAATGAAAGAAAGTTCATTTTGATCAACAATTTCTATTTCGGTATTTGGCTTCGGAAAATATGAGTGTTTAAGACAAATGTAAATGGATCATAGTGTCCTCCAATTTGGAATTAGGGATACACAACAATTTATGTTTATAATTTTTATAAGTAACTAACAAATAAGCGGTAAAATTAAAAATTGGATTCATACCAATTTTTGCGTAAAATAAAAAGATCGGTAGGTATAAATTAAATATAAAATAAATTCTTGCTTCATTAGAGTACAGTTGAAAGTGCAATAATTCGGAAATTCACCTGCATTATTAACAAGTCGGTAAAAATTTAAAATTAAATAAGTTTGTAGCACGCCTTTTACCCATTTCTGGGGTTTTTTTACGCGGGAAGTACGGTTCTCGTGAAGATTTGTCGGCTATGGAACTATTACTGAATATACCCAAGAATCTATATTTTTGTGGTTTTCTAACTGTACGAAAACATGTAAAAGATCATTTAAAAATATCGTGCTCCGCATTTTATAAAAGTTCTGATTTGTACATCACTTTTATATTTGAAACAAAAAAACATGTTTTATGACTAAATTCAGTTAAAATTCAGTGAGATCCAAAATTGGAAAGTCCTTAATTCAGGGTTTTAGTTCGGGAAAAAATGGAAAATCTGCAATTGTAGAGTCTAATGCTTGTTTTGCAAATGTATAGGGTATGTTATATGCACAACTGAGAGATTGAACAGTGATTGAATCGTGATTCAAAAGAACTGGAAAATATCTGAATTGCAATCCATAGAAATTTTTAAAATTTATCTACTTTAACCTCACGAGTATAGAAGGATTCGTTATCTTTTCCATTTTATTTATGACGACGAACAATTGTTTTTGAAGGATAGTACGCAAACTGATGCTTACTAATCCCAGCAATCCGATCTATGTGATCGCTATTTTGAAACGATTCGAAAATTCAGATTGCAATCCAGAATTTTGTAGTGGGGGAATTGGATTGAAAAATGAAACAATGTACACAATCCGATTTGAATTGCTCATTCCAATTATTTTTTGACCGAAAGAAAACCGCTAATGTGTCAAAATGCGGTAATTCAGTTTCAGTAGTAAAATTTCTCAACTTGGTCCACTTCGGAAAACATCGAATTTACTCGATTTCAGACGAATTATTTGTAAAGTATGTAAATCGAAAGAAACTCGAATGAAAATCGAACCAGAAATCTAGTATGACTCTTGATGAAAAATGTATAATGTAATTCAAGCTTAATGCTCCTCTTGATTGTATGCATAATTTTCGTCAGGTTTATTCTCTGAGTTCATGTAAATAGATTTGAGTTCTATGTATGAGTACTTTCAATAGTGAATATTATATCATTGTCGATCTTCGAAGATTATTGTAAACTTCGTGCGAAAGCGTTACTTTAAATTATGTAACTTATAACTTAATTTTATTCATTATATTGTTATTGATGAACACATGTTTGATTTTTTTTATGGGGTATATAGCTCCGTGGTAACGTGTCGGACTGTGGATCGTGAGATCCTCAGTTCGAATCCCACTGCCGACAGTTACAAATTTAAATTTACCCCTGTGGTTCCCCCTCCACTAACATCTTTGGGGGCTATGACTTGACGGTTGGTAACCGCACTTCATACGCAAAAATATATCACTTACCGAGATCTGCGTAAGCAGAGTGCCACACCCGCAATGGGTAAAAGGCGTGATGATATATTTATTTATTTATTTTATTTATTTTATGTTTGATTTTCAACCTTGCGGATTTATCTCGCCATATTAACTAGAAGACTATTTCTATACAGTATTCGAAATCGTGTGAAAATATTC